>CM037857.1:49913740-50481240 GCA_021292105.1 Anadara kagoshimensis
AAAAAAAGGGTAAATTGGTAGCTGCTAAATGCCCCATTGTGGCTTAACTTGGTACTTGAACTGTTTTGTTATCATGAGGGTTAGGGTAAACGCAGACCCCCCTACACTAATAAATTTCGTATCCGAGTCATCCACGATCGCTAGGGTCAGCATGAAGTAAAAGTTGGGACTTTTGGTTAACTACGGTATTGGTCATTGTTAAGACAGGGTGATGATTAAGTACAAATGAAGCTTTTCGGGTTGGCAACGGCATGGATCATTATTAAGGAAGGATGTTGATGAGGTAAAACTTCGGACTCTCAGGTTGACTACGGTATTGGTCATGTTACAGCAGGGCGATAATGAAGTAAAAGTGGGACCTTTTAGGTTGGCTACGGTTTTAGTCATTGTTAAGTCAGGATGATGATGAAGAGAAGGGTTCGCCGTTTGGGTTGGATACGGTATTATCATTGATAAGGCTGGGTGATGATGTAGTAAAAGTGGAGTCTTTTAGGTTGGCTACGGTAGTATCATTGGTAAGGCAGGGTGATGATGAAGTAATAGTGGGGCCTTTCAGACTGGCAACGGTATCGGTCAAGTTAAGGCAGAGTGATAATAAGTAAAAATTGGATCTTTTAGTGTGACCTACCAGGTTGATTACGATATTGGTCATGTTAAGGAAGGGTGATAATGAAGTAAAAGTGTGGCCTTTAAGGTTGACTACGGTATTGGTCATGTTAAGGAAGGGTAATGATGAAGTTAAAGTGTGGCCCTTTTAGGCTGAATACGGTTTTGATCAATTTTTAACTTCACATGAAGACAGTTTAATTTGTTGAAGTCATTGATAAAGAATGCAAATAATTTATGATTTATAAAATACCAAAAAAACTCTAAACATAAATTATGAAGTCTTGTGAATGCATTCTCTAAAATCAAACGAAGGTTGTAATATTACTTCTTTCTTTGTGAAACTTAATGATACATTCGAAATATTTTCAAAATTAAAAAATGTTTCAAAAAATAAAACTAACAGAAATTTATAAATGTTTGTCATGTAGATGATACATTTGAAAAAATCGCATGTTCTTTTTACACAATTTTGATTACACACGTGACAGATTAGCTAGCTAAAGAGGAGGTGCTTACCTTTCGGAGCACGCGGCCTCACATTCATGGTAGAAGTTTACGTGTCAAACCTGACTTGTCAGTTCCAAAGTTTTTACTTTGCTTTTGGATTGCGATTCGGACATAGATAAGTATATTTGGTTTTGATGTGATTAATAAGTTATCATGCATTATTTACAAGAGTTATCTCTCTTATTACTGGTATTTATTTTTTTTTAAATTGACAATTGCTGACTACGGTATATTGATCATTGTGATACAGCACTAAGTATGGATTATTGGTAAAACATAAATCAATATAAAGCGTTTAAAGTATCATATGATTATCAAACAATAAAACATTCAAAACAAACAGTTTTCGAAATAATTGATTACCGTCTCAAGTTGCAATTTGTTTAAAATGTTGTAAAACATTATCTGTTTAAGAATCATACAAAAACTCAAATTTAAAAGAATCAACTAAAATCAAATAAAACCTTAATAATATCTTCCTACTAAAAATGTACTTAACAGAACGTGTCACAAATCAAAATCAAAATCTTCATCCTCTTCGATCTCACCAACCACTGCGGCAGCTCAGTTGTTAGATTGCTCGCTCTGTAAGTGGGAGGTTGCGGGTTTGAACCTTTGTAGGGTCTTACCCAAGACTTAAAAGTGTCTTGAGACTGTTTTTGTCGCCAAGCACTCGGCATTACAAAATGAAAGTCACGGTTCTTTTGGAAGGGAACTTCAAATAAACCAGGTCCCGTGTCTTGGTAGGCTGGCTCGATAAAGAACCCTGCTGTATAATGCCATCAGCGCAACGCACAGACACATTTTCTGCACCTTTGCCTATAGCTTGCGACGTCTCGAAATAAGTGAAATATTCTTGACGGGGACGTTAAACATCATTACTTTACTCAATTTATCCTCTTCGATCAAAATGGAGATGTACAAAAAGCCATTGACAATGTAACTAAGCACACAAAGCACAATTTAAACAGTAATTTATAGATCAAATAAATTATAGTTAACAGATTTCAAATGATTTACCACTGTCTCTCGTATAAAAAAGTTAATGGCGAAATTCTATTTAGATAGTTCGAAAACTACTCATGAAAATTACCATATAAATTATGTGAAAGAGAAAATGGTTTGCCACTGTTCCACTTGACCCTTTACGTTTGTGCGGGATGGACAAAATTAAAACTTTATTGGAAAACATATGTTATTTCAGCAAACGCCATTGAATTAACAGGATGCGTATTTGGAACTTTAAATTACACAAATGGTCAAAAACAAATATACAAACCCATGTACAAATCACAGTCCCAAAGAAAGGTAAAAACTTTGATATTGGCAAATTGGCAAATAAAGTTTGACAAATGAAAGTCAACTAGTGACCAAGTACTCCGGAAGGTATTTAGGCTCCTATATAGTTTTCTACATCCGCTACGTGTGTAACGGAAATTGAGAATGAAATGAACATGGAACTATGGAAAGTCTTAACTAACTTGTCAGTTCCCAATTTTTTACTTTGCTTCTGTATTGTGATAAGTATGTTTGTTTTTTCATGCTACTGAAAAAATGAAATTAACATAACGTGTCACAAATCAAAATCAAAATCTTCATTGTCTTCCATTTTCTTGGAGATATACAAAGAACCATTGAAAAAGTGACTAACCACGAATATCACAATTTAAACAGTAATCTATAGATCATATAAATTATAGTTAAAAGATTTAAAATAAATTACCATTGTCTCTTTATAAAAAAGTTGATGATGAGATTTGATTTAGATAGTTCGAAAAATAACTCGTGAAAAGTACCGTATAAATTTGACGATTGAAATGTGGTTCGCCTCTGTACCATTTGACCCCTTAACGTTTGTGCGGGACAGAGAAAGTCAACATTCATGTGGTATACCACCAAACGGCATTAAATTACAAATCTGAGTTTTTGCATGGGGACTTCAAATGACATAAATAATTATTAAAAACAAATATACCAACCAATGTTCAAATGATAGTTCAAATATATTACTTTGAAACTGGCAAAAAAGTTTGACACGAGAACGTCCACTAGAGACCAAGTGTTCCGGAAGGTAGTTTTAGCTCCTACTTAGTTAGTTACATCCACCACGCCTGTAATACAAATTGAGAATGAAATGAACATGTACAGAGGAATTCAAATATTTAGGATACAGACATCATACTTATCATCAATGTCATGATGTCATTTTTGGAAGGTCTTGATAAACTGAGACTTGCAACAACCCTACTTGGACAATTTAATGTAATGGCATTGTAAAGATTCCTTCATTGTGTAAAATTCCTGGCGAACAAATGCACATAAATAGACTAATAAAATTGACAAATAAAATAAATAAAGAGCCAATTATTTAAAATTTCAAACAACATAATTATTTCTAGCAACAGTTACATTTACATACATGTTCAAATTAAAGAAAATAACATAAAGTTAAGTTCTTTTTATATTTTTTATTTATATGAGGATGTAATTTTCAAATAACAAAGAATAAACTTAATATTATATAATTCACAGCCTGTATACTTGAAAACAAATTCACTAAACTTAAATATAGTTGAAAGAACACGCGACAACATTGATTATGTTAATAAGACAATTTATGAATTTATATCTTTAAATTACAAAAAAAAAAGAAAATATAATAAAATAAAAAATTCAATTTTAAAAAAAAACTTACACCAATTTACGTGTCAATAAGCCACGTTATAAATTGATATTTTAAATTTGAAAAGTGTTATAATATACACCTCTTTCAGACAATCGTACTTAATAAAGTCTACAATTATATATAACTACAGTAACAAGCAGCATTCTCAATAAATAATGTGCCAATTTATCATTTAATTTGCTAAAAAAAAGAAAAAGACAAATAATTTGGTTTCTCAATTTTGATCTAAGCACTACTGATCAGGAATTATATTCCGTATTTGTTGTCTAGTGATGTAAAATTAACACTGTTATAATGCGTAATTAAAATGCATTAGATACTTCTAATATTTAAATAAAAAAGAAAAAAAATCAAAATTTGGACCTCCGTCAGACGAATTTTTGATAATAGAGATCGGTAAAAAATTATTTTTGAACGACTGGTTGACAGGTTACGGGTTTACTATTGTGAAAATGGCCATGTTAGAGGGTCAGGTAATTGTAAAGGTAAGCTTGTCCGATTAAAAAAACAAACCGTATACCCTAACTTTTCATGAAAGAAGCCAATAATCTCTTTGTATATATAGTGTTATTTATCACCACCAAGCGTGTCGTGTATTAACATATTTCTGCTTCACTTCTACCCCAGGACACTAGTATTTCAATAGACACGCCTGACAAACAACTTTTTACTATTTCAATACATTTATCCATTTCAGTTTAAACTTTCAAAATATACATTTTCATCTTGATCTGAACTCCTTACTCATCAACACGTAAATCCAAATATTACTCATAGCACCAACCTAAAAATAAAGACTTGTCATGATTTCTGGATATTCGAATACAGACTACAGTGTCTCCATGATGTAGTAACAGGTTCCCGAGCGTGGATAACTAAAATAATTGAAAAGTAAAAAACGTGGTTAAAAACAGATATACACAATCGCTTTTGGAATTTCAGCGACAACGAAAAACACGCCACAACGACAATCACCATGAAAGCCGTTCGTCGTTTTGTTATTAGCTGTTGTTCTGTGACTGTACTTGCGAAAGCTAATCTGATCGAAGCAATTACCATGATACACAAAATGATAACGACATAACGTTTAAACTTGTGATGACTATCCTTGCTGCGATACGGTCTTGTGTCAGTGTAATATCAGGGGTATCAGGGTACTATTCAATGTGCAGACATCCTGAGAAATATCTATCGATAAATCAGGGTACATATCACCAGAAGGATGAACCAAACTTAGAATCGTCTTTATGATAATGTACCATGGCGGGATGTAAATTATACATACAAAAACTGGAATTGCAAATACCAGTATACCGGAAGTTCTTAGATTCCAACACCTGATCCGCGAAATGGGACTCTAATTAAAACAAACGCATTATCAACAAACACGTTGTACATAAAACTTATATGTAACGAGAAATAAAGACAATCTCTTTAAAAAGAGCAAATATTACAAAGACTATGTAAATTTCATAACCTTGTTTGAATACCTAGTCGATTACCGGATTGAAACAGTCTCAAAACATATTGATATACTGTAATGCAATTTCAATATTAGTATTTCGTAAAAAATATAAAAAATTGACCTCTCTATTATTTATAAAATTAAATTTGCAATTAATTTTATCAGAAATATAACGGCAAGCATTTGTATAGAATATACAGTGCTGGACGCACAACCTCAGAAGATTATCATTTAAAAGACTTATCCCGTATTTATGTCCGTATCTACTGTAGTGGTTCGTCTTGTTTGAACTTTTTTTTAAATCTGCAGGCGACACATGTTATATCCCTCTCAAAGTAATCCTATAATTACTTGAAAGCTGTTGTTATTACACAATTGGTTTTGTTTGCGTCCGATGAATCAAACGGGTTTTTTATTCATCGGTCAAACACGCAAATCGCTTGTTTGACGTCAAAAAATACAACACGTATATGGGGCAGGAAATGAACCCGGAAGAAAACAGTCAATATGGCGATCTTATGCAATACTATATTTATCATTAGTATCGTGAAGCAATTTAAGCTATTTAAAATGTTTAAATGATATAATTTAATTATAAACGGAAACTCATTTACCGCGTTATCTGATATCTAGTAAATAGTATTATCATTTAATATTTATATACAATGTCACATCTAACATTAGATATACTTTTGTCTAAATTCGCTGCTAGTAAAATTTTGAAATTCCTCAACAACTAAGGTATACACCTCATGTAAGGAATTTCCTTAGCTAAATTTAAAAAAAAATATTTTGGTCCTTTGGGTATCTTTATAACAGCTTAAAAACAATTTTCTTTCATAATTTTGGTTCACGCATTACTGATGAGGGAGGTATTGTATTCCGGAACGTCCATTCTAGTGTTGTTAAAATAAAAGTGGTAAACAGGTAATATGTTAATAATCTTAATATAACATACGGTTTGAAAAAGAATAGGAAAAACAAAACTGGTTTCATGCGTGAGCCATTTTGTATGTTTGTCAGAGTTATTTTATCAATTTTAACGGTTAAAACACAATTTATTTCATAAAAAACCAAATGTACCTACCTACCTTAACGGCGAATACACCACGACGGTAGCTCCGTTGGTAGAGTGCTTGCTTCATACAGTACAAATCTGTCGAATTAGCCACTAGGCAGCTTATCTCTGACTCTCGCCAGCTGTATCTGGGCTCCTTTTCGGCAGCTTATTTTGTAAAAGATAAACACGTGAACGTCAACCCGAAAAGCCGGGTTAACGCATGAGGGTTTGACGAAACATGAGCCATTCGACGTGTTTCTAAGAGTGACTTAATCAATTCTAACGTATATAACATTACATAGGTGAAAAACCCACGATGTGTTACGTAAATATGCTTTGAAATGATTGGTGATATTTAATCGTGACGAAGAGAAAAACAAAATAAAACATTCTTTCTGCCGATTAAAAACGATTTATTTGAAAAATATGTAACCTTTGAAATTTTAGTTGATGAACATATGGTATTGAATAAAAAGCAATCTTATTTAATAATAGAAGCCAGTGTCGAGTCTAACATAAATGGATGATCAGGTCAGCTTTAACATAACAAATAGTTTGGACATGGATATAGAGAACGAAATAGAAATAATATATGATGGTTTAATCAAGCGTGAACCATTCGGTGTGTTCCTTGGAGTAATTTTACCAATCCTGACTTACATAACAATTATATCAAACGTCATCGTAATTCGTGTATTTACTAGGAAAAGCTTTCGGAATCCAACAACAGTTTTATTAGTAGCCATAGCTACTTCAGATACTCTGACCGGTATTTTTAGAGATGGTTTCAATCCGGTTATCGACTTGGTATTCGAAAAAGGTTACGAGACTTATCCATTCTGTGTAATATTTGTCGTTTTTAAAGAGCTTTCCTTGATTTTTCGTTATATTTCAGTTTTATTGACAACGTGTTTGATGATAATGCGTTTTGTTGTAATTAGATTCCCATTTCGCGGACCAAGGTGTTGGAATCTAAGAACTTCCATTGTACTGATTTTAGTCATACCAATGTTTGTATGTATAATTTACATCCCGCCATGTTACATTATTATAAAGACGATTTTAAGTTTGGTTCATCCTTCCGGTGATCTGTACCCGGATTTGCCAATAGGTATTCCTCAGGACGTCTGCACATTGAATAGTACCCCTAATATGACAGTTATACAAGCCCACCATACTCTAACCAACATTGCAGCAACGATAGTCACAACCAGTTTTAACATCATGTCGTTGTCATGCTGTTGTATTATGATAATTGCTTCGTTGTATGTGATTGTTAAATTGAGGCAGAACAAAATGGCCTCCGCAAGTACAGTCAGAAAGGAACGGCAAACGACAAAACGACGAACGGCTTTCATGGTAATTGTTGTAGTCGCGTTTTTCGTCGTCGCTGAAATTCCACAAGCGATTATGTATATCTGTTTCCCCTCACGTTTTTTCCTGATTAATTATTTTAGCTATCCACGCTCGAGAACATGTTACTACATCATGGAGAGTCTATACTCCGTATTGGAGTGTCCAGAAATTATGACAAATCTTTGTTTTCAGGTTGGTGCTATGAGCAATATTTGGATTTACGTGTTGATGAGTAAGGACTTTAGATCTAGCTTAAAATGTAAAAAACAATTGGAACATTAAGAAGTTCATGTATTCAAATGATGAACAGTTGATATGTGTTTTGGCTTAAAATGGATACATGACGGTAAGGTAAAGAGAAACCAATGTTGCTATTTATTACGGAAGGCTGTATAAACATTTTATTGAAATATTTAATGCTCCTCCCATGAACAAATGTAATTTCAAGGAAATAGAATTCCATCGGAATATTAGATAATTTGAATGGTTGAGGTTTATTGTTTGTGTTTTACAATAAAAAATTCTACATATCTACATCCAAAAAATAGATTTCATCGGACCAACAATCCTTGATTATTTGACTGACCTTCTTTTATGAACATAATCACAAAAGTAAATCATCTATTTGACAAACTTAAGTTATTGTCTGCCCCGTCTTCCGATTCCTTGATACGCCCTTTAAATGATTTTTACAATTTCAATATTTAAAATTAAGGACTTTATACTTCAAATTTGATTACAATTTATTATAAACATATTGCCTTTGGTTCTGGATGTTATAGTGGATTATCCCGTAAGGGCAAAATATTAACACCGGAGAAGAAATCAAATGGGATAATCCACTATTATACCAAGAATCAAAGGTGGCGTGCTTTTTATTACATTTGAGGTCTTTTCAGTTTTAGCACTGTAACCCTGTCTTTCTCGGTGATTAGTTTTATCATGTCGTTATCGGGAATACTGACAAACGCCATCGTTCGACAGTTGTTTGATTACAAATGTCGTCTGTTGTACGATTTCCGGAAATATCAACTGTCGAAATGGAAAAGAACGAAACTTTTTAAATTACGGGCGCACGCTAGGGCGATAATTTTTTCATTAATACTCGTCGTCAATATTACCATCCCGTCGTTAAGGAGGGGCGTGGTATCATTAACATTACCACTTTAGTTATTAGAATTCGTGAAATTATACCAGATTAACTTCTGCGTTTGACCAATAAGAATTCGAGAAATTCACACGAAATATAATAAAGATATATACAGCTGTAGAGTACAGTCCTGTCGAAAGTTTAACACTTAAGTAGTGAATCGACAGTTAATCTCAGCCCTTAGTTAACTACAGGTTTAACTCGACAGGGTGTAGACAGCTGTAATACATAAATCTGCAACTTTCAGCGATTAAATATCGGTCACTTGGCATCCCAGTTTCGACTCTTTTTTTGTTCGGAGAGTGTTAAACTTTCGACAGGTCTATACTGTATAGATGACAAGGTAAATCGAAGCAAAGGTCTTGTTTTTAACATGCTGTCGAGAATTTCTCAAGTTATTAAAATGATACTGCATATGTAAAAGTTATTTTATTTTAGATAGGATGGAGGATTTTGTCATGTCGATAATGGACATTACTTGTTATATATCTTATGTCTTTGTATTAATAAAAATCCTCTTTTATTATTTGCAAGTAAAGAATATTGTTGTTAAAACAATCAATACTCCTGAGTAATTTTAAAAATTTATCGCTGTTGATATATACATGAACGGTGGAAATCTTAATTTGCACGCGTAAATTTGAAGTAAAAGTTTTAAAATGTTATATTGCATTGCACTTTTACATATAGACTAAATTCCCCTGATCTTTAGCCAAACAATAATCATGCATTTTGGTCGATTGCTCGACGAAACCTTAGACATCTTTTAAATAAATTATAATCTTCTGTGGCTATGCTTTCAGTACGGTTTATTCTTATACAAATGTTGGGTGCTAAATTTTTGATAAAAAAATCAATAATTTCTAATTTCATTAAAAAAATATTTTGGTAGAATGTTTTCAATTATTTAATTTTGAAATTGTATTAGATCAATATGTTTTTAATAAAATAAATATCGCGACGAAGGGTAAAACAACATACAGACGGTTTTTCTGCCAATTTAAAGAAAGGTTTATATAAAATATTTATACAATAATTACTTTTATAGAATGGCTGACGAACAAGTGATATTTAGTTTGTAGCAATCGTATTTCAAAAGATAATGCTCTTTCTAATGAAATGGATGATCAAATCAGCCTTAACAAAACAGACGTTTTGGAAGTGGATACAGAGAACGAAACAGGATTTATATATGATGGTTTGAAGAAACATAAGCCATTCGCTGTATTCCTTGGAGTAATTTTACCAATTCTGACTTACATTTACTAGGAAAAGCTTTCGGAATCCAACAACAGTTTTATTAGTAGCCATAGCTACTTCAGACACTCTGACCGGTATTTTTAAAGATGGTTTCAATCCGGTTATCGACTTGGTATTCAAACAAGGTTACGAGACTTACCCATTCTGTGTAATATTTGCCGTATTTATAGAGATTTCCTTAATTTTTTGTTACATTTCAGTTTTATTGACAACGTGTTTGATGATAATGCGTTCTGTTGTAATTAGATTCCCATTTCGCGGACCAAGATATTGGAATCTAAGAACTTCCATTGTACTGATTTTAGTCATACCAATGTTTGTATGTATAATTTACATCCCGCCATGTTACATTATCATAAAGACGATTCTAAGTTTGGTTCATCCTTTCGGTGATCTGTACCCTGATTTACTGACAGGAATTCCTCAGGATGTGTGCACATTGAATAGTACCCCTGATATCACAGTGATACAAGCCCAACATACTCTAACCCATATCGCAGTAACGATAGTCATAACAAGTTTTAACGTTATGTCGTTGTTATGCTGTTGTATAATGGTAATTGCTTCAATTTATGTGATTGTTAGATTAAGGCAGAACAAAATGGCCTCCACAAGTACAGTCACAGAGCATAGGCAAACGACAAAACGACGAACGGCTTTCATGATAATTGTTGTAGTCACTTTTTTCGTCGTCGCTGAAATTCCACAAGGGATTGTGTACATCTGTTTTCCACCACGTTTTTTACTTTTCAATTATTTTAGTTATCCACGCTCGGGAACCTGTTACTACATCATGGAGACACTGTAGTCTGTATTTGAATATCCAGAGTAATATTTGGATTTACGTGTTGATGGGTAAGGAGTTTAGATCAAACTTAACATGTAAAACTGAAAAGTTTAAATTGAAATGGTTAAATGTATTGAAATGGTGAAAAATTGTTTGTCATTTGTGTCTATTGAAATACTAGAGTCCTGGGGTAGAAATCAAGCAAAGATATGTTAATTCACGACACGCTTGGGTGGTAATAAACAACACTTTATATACGAATAGATAATTGGCTTCTTTCATGAACAGTTGTGGTATACGGTTTGTATTGTTTAATATTTACAGTTTCAACGAGTTCCAAGCTTACCTTGACAATTACCCGACCCTCTAACGTGGTTATTTTTACAATAGTAAACCCGTTACCTGTCAACCAGTCATTCAAAAAATAGTATTTGACCGATCTCAATTATCAAAAATTGTCTAACGGAGGTATAATTTTTGATAGTTTTCCTTTTTTAATATTAGAAGTAGCTTATGCGTTTTAATTACTCATTATAGCAGTGTTAATGTTACAGCAGTAGACGGCTGTTACGGTATACAATTCCTGATCAGTAGTGCTTAGATCAAAATTGAGAGACCAAAATATTTTTCTTTTATTTGAACAAAAGTGATTAATTCATGTATTATTTATTGCGACTGCTGTTTGTAAATTGTAGCCTTTAGAAATTACGATTGTCTGTCCGAGGTGTATATTATAACACTTTTTTAAATTTGAAAATATCAATTTATAACGTGGATTATTGACACGTTAATTGGTGTAAATGTTTATTTTTCATTTTTTTTAAATTGTATTTTTTAATTTTTTTTTGTTATTTGAGGATAAAAATTGATAAATTATCTTATTGTCACAATCAACGTTGGTTGAGTATTCCTGTAACTATGTAATACTATAAGTTTAGTGAATTTGTTTTAAGGTATATAAGCTGTAAATTGTATAATACTGTCTTTATTCTCGGTTATTGGCATCTTCATATAAACAAAAATAAAAATGAATATACAAAGTTTGAACTTAATGTCATCTTTATTTACTTGAACAAGTATGTAAATGTTACTGTTACTAGAAATTACTTAATTATGTTATTTGAAATTTTAAATACTTAGCTAAAAATTTAATTTTTAATGTGCATTTGCTCGGAATTTTATACAACGAAGGAATCTGCTTACAATTACATTAAATTGTCTAAGAAGGGTTGTTGCAAGTCTGGGTTTGTCGAGACCTTTCAAATATGACATCATGATATTGATGGTAGGTATGGTGACTGTATCCTAAATTACCATAAATATATTTCATTTCCGATATACATGTTCATTTCTTTCTCAATTGTATCAAGCATGTGCACGTGGCGGATGTAGCTGCCTAAGTAAGAGCTAAAACTAGCTTCCGGAACACTTGGTTTTTAGTGGACGTTCTGGTGTCAAACTTAATTTGCCAGTTTCAAAGTATTTACTTTGCTTTGGGATTTTGATTTGAACATGGGTTGGTATATTTGTTTTTAATTATTATTTATGTCATTCCCATGGAAATACTCAGATTTCTAATTTATACCGTTCGCTGGTATACCACATGATTCCCAAAAAATGTTAACTTTCTCTGTCCCGCACAAACGTTTAAGGTTTAAATGGTACAGAGGCGAACCGTATTCTCATTCTCCAAATTTACAGGTACTTTTCACGAGTTATTTTTTAAAATTAAATCTTTTAAATTTGAGGATATGATTTTTAAACAGTTTAAGTTTTACAACATTTTAAACAAATTGCAACTTGAGACAGTAATCAATTATTCATTTTTAAAATTTTGAAAACTGTTTTTAATTCATTATTGTGTGCATAATCATATGATATTTTAAAAGCTTTATATTGATTTATGTTTTACCAATAATCCATACTTAATATTATATCACAATGATCAATATACCGTAGTCAAGAATTGTCAATTTTTAAAATAATAAATACTAGTAATAAGAGAGATAACTCTTGTAAATAATGCATGATAACTTATCAATCACATCAAAAACAAACAAACTTATCTATGTTCGAATCACAATCCAGAAGCAAAGTAAAAACTTTGGAACTGACAAGTCAGGTTTAACACGTGAACTTCCACCAGGAATATAAGGCCAGGTGCTCCGGAAGGGTAAGCAACTCCTGTTTAGCTAGCTACACCCGTCACGTGTGTTATCCTAATTATGTGAAAAGAATATGCCAATTTTTTTCAAATGTGTAGTCTACATGACCTACATTTATAAATTTATGTTAGTTTTTTTATTTTTGAAACATTTTTCAATTTTGAAGATATATCGAATGTATCATTAAGTTTCACAAATAAAGTAGTAATAATACAACCTTCGGTTGATTTTAGAGAATGCATTCACAAGATTTCATAATTTATAGAGTTTTTTGGTATTTATATATCATACATTTTTGCATTCTTTACCAATGACTTCAACAAATTAAACTGTCTTCATGCAAAAATAATAAAAATTGATCAAAACCGTATTCAACCTAAAAGGGCCATCACCCTTCCTTAACATGACCAATACCGTAGTCAACCTTAAAGGCCACACTTTTACTTCATTATTACCCTTCCTTAACATGACCAATACCGTAATCAACCTGGAAGGTCCCACTTTTACTTCATCATCACCCTTCCTTAACATGACCAATACCGTAATCAACCTGGAAGGTCCCACTTTTACTTCATCATCACCCTTCCTTAACATGACCAATACCGTAGTCAACCTAAAAGGCCACAGTGTAACTTCATCATCATCCTGCCTTAGCAATGACCAATACCGTAACGAAGCTAAAAGGTTCAATCGTTACTTTATCATCACTCTGCCTTAACTAGACCAAAACTGTTGCCAGTCTGAAAGGCTCCACTATTACTTCATCATCACCCTGCCTTAGCAATGATAATACCGTAGCCAAACTGAAAGGCTCCACTTTTACTACATCATCACCCAGCCTTATAAATGATAATACTATAGTCAACGCAAAAGGCGAACCCTTCTCTTCATCATCATCCTGACTTAACAATAACTAAAACCGTAGCCAACCTAAAAGGTCCCACTTTTACTTCATTATCGCCCTCCGTAACCATGGCCAATGCCGTAGTCAACCTGAGAGTCCAAAGTTTTATTTCGTCAACATCATTCCGTTATAAGGATCAATACCGTTGACAACCTGAAAACCACCATTTGTAATTAATTATTACCTTTGTTAACAATGACCATCTTGTAAGTCCTAACGTCATCGTCAGCATGCCTTCACAATGATCAATACCGTAGTCAACCTAAAAGATTCCACTTTTAATTTATCATCACGCTGGCTAAAATGACCAATACCGTCGCCAACCTGAAAGGTTCCATGTTAACTTCATCATCTCCCTGCCTATCAGCGATAATACCGTAGCCAACCTTAAAGACGATCCCTTTACTTCATCATCGTCTTGACTCTTAATAACTAAAACCGTGGCCACTTTTACTTCATTATCGCCCTGCTTTAACATAACCAATACCGTAATCATTCTGGAAGGTCACACTTTTACTTCATTATCGCCCTGCTTTAACATGATCAATGTCGTAGTCAACCTGAGAGTCCGAAGTTTTACCTCATCAACATCTTTCCTTAATAATGATCCATGTCGTTGCCAACCTGAAAAGCCCCATTTTTACTTAATCATCACCCTGTCTTAACAATGACCAATACCGTAGTAAACCTGAAAGTCAAAACTTTTACTCCATGCTATCTCTAGCGATCGTAGATGTCTCGGGTACGCAATTTATTAGTGTGGGGTCTGCGTTTGCGTTAACAAATATGATAACAAAACAGTTCAAGTACCAAGTTAAGCCACAATGCGGAATTTAGTAGCTACCAATATACCCTTTATTTAAAAAAACACCATTATCATTATTTTATTGTAATATATTTAATGATAAAGGTTTTTGTGCACATTGTTCACATTATAGTTTGTTTAATTTTAAACTAGCCGACAACATTCAATGCATTAAAATAGCGAAAAACGGGTCTGACATAATAACCTACAGTACAATTACTAAACTAAGCCAGAATGCGGCACGTAGCAGCTTCCACTTTACCCTTTATTTCCGATAACACTATTATCATGATTTTATTGCAATATTCTATATTCTATAGGTTTTGATGCACATTTTGCACTTTTCGTAATTTTCACAGTTTAGTTTGTTTCATTTTAAACTAGCCGACAAGTTTTATTGCATAAAAAAAGCGAAAAACACTGAAAAAGTCGGATCTGACATAATCACTTAACTTGATTGTGACGTCACAGTTGTAGCAAGATTATCCGGTATGACCTCACAGTCAGTAACAAGGCGAATGACGAATGTTGCTGAAAAAGTCTGAATTCAGTTGGCGGCGTGTGTTTTCATGCTCAACGTAGGGAAAACGAAGAGAAAACTTTCAAAACGGACAGTGTAGGATGTTAATTTGAAACGTATGTACAACGTTTTGTGTTAAGGATTTTCATAGTGAATTTTGGAGAATTTCGCAACAAAAATGGAACTACATGTATATAGTTTTCTGTAAGTACCAAGTTTTTATGAAAATAGTTTTGGAAATGTGTATTATAGGTTTTACCTAGTTTTGCCGCAAAATTAAAACGTTTAAAGTGAAAATTTTCATGGGCACCTTTTCATGATAGGAGTTAAAAAATGGTCAAACTTGACTTGTCAGTTTCAAAGTTTTTACTTTGCTTCGGTATTGTGGTTCGGACATGGATAAGTATGTTTGTTTTTATATATTGCGCTTTTAAATCTTTTTTTTTAAATAAACACTATTATTATATGTATTCAAGATACACAAATGTTAAACACGTGCTCGTGCCACCTCTCTCTCTCTCTCTCTCTCTCTCTCTCTTCTCTCTCTCTCTCTCTGCTATGCCTGCTGTTACTTTCATCACTAGGTTAAGTATATAAATATTTAAACCTTTTTCTTGATAAAAATCATTCAAACACCTATGAACAATACAAAGATGTTTCATCTAGCTAAACAGGAGGTGCTTACCCTCCTGGAGCACCCGACCTCAATCCCCTGGTGGAAGTTCTTGTTTCTAGCCTGACTCGTCAGTTCCAAAGTTTTTACTTTGCTTCTGAATTGTGATTCTGACATGAATAAGTTTGTTTGTTTATAATTAACATATCGATTGAGTTTTAAGACCAGGTAAATACAGGAAACTTGCACATCAATGTCGAGATAAATGATATACTCCCCTATGACTCGCAATTGCACAGTACCTTTGTACTTGCCCGAGAGGCTAATACCATTAACGTTTAAAATCGATGTAATATAATTGACAGTTAAGTTGTTTACCTGTATCAATATTGACCTTCCAAGTGCATTCTGTGCATAAATGTCGAGAGAAATGGCACAGTCCTCTGTGAATCGCAATTGCACGGTACCGTTGTACATGCCCGCGAGACAAATGCTGATTGAAGATGATCTAATTGACAGTTTAAGTTATTTACCATTAAGCAATAATTACTCTAAGTGCAATCAGTACATACTCTATGTTATAATTTGGTATTATGAAACTTCTTTCCATCATAACTCTAGTACGGTCCATTAAATTATATAAAATCAACAAAAAGTAAGGACCTTTTATAAAATTTGAAATGAAAATCCAAAAACTGAAAAATGTAAATTTATATCCATACATCTACGTCATAAAATATCAACATTTAAAATGTTTAAATAAATCATCAATTATGTTATTTTTTACCAATATTACGTAATCTTTAAGGAGGCGTTAAGAATTAAATCTATAATGGGTTAGAGAACATGTTTTATGATCTGTAAAATTAGGTATGTTTTGGCATTTTACGGGAAGACCAAAAGTAGTTCAATTTTAACTCATTTAAAAACCGGATACTAGCAAGAATATGAATGATATAATGAGAAATATATTTACATATTTCTAGTAAAAATGTCTTTTTGAAATTAATTTTTAATTTGAAATTTAAAAAAATGTAAAAATACATATTTAGTTGAAAAAATAACACCATTAACATGGTTTTGTATCAAAGGTATTGCTGAAACGCAGATAAGAGCTTGTTAAAAAATAATATTTACAATATGACTGTATCTCTCTTCGATGAAACATACAGAAGCAATTGTATTTCAAGTCCCGTTAAAAGACAATAGGGGTCATGACCCTTGATGTGTATCGATTTTCACGCAATATTGCGTCATGTCCCGCACAGGGGGTCACGTGATTATGTGAGATACGCTGATCTCTCATGGCTAAAAACCCTATATTACACGAGCAGATATGGAAAAAATAGCGCCAAGGTACAAAATATATATTAAAAGAAAGAATTGTAAATAAAAGAAATGCCATTTCTGCTCATGGTATTTCAAGGGGTAATGAAAGATAGTGTGGCGTGTGCCAAATTAAAAATTCGCCCTTCATCAAATTTGGCACGCGCCACACTATCTTTCATTACCCCTTGAAATACCATGATCAGAATGTCATTTCTTAAATAAAGAATAAAAATATTTTAAATAAGAAGTCAATTATCACAACATATAATGATGTGTTTTAAGAAATCAATAATAAACAGAATTCTAATCTGTTTTAACTTGCAACTAATTTATATATAATTGTAATACGGAACAAATTGTGGGCGTGACTGGCGATCCTTCAATTATAATACTGATAAAGTGAATTCTTTACACATAGTGAATATCGCATTCTGAAAAAAATAAAAATTATACCAACAAATTTGGTGAAATATGGGTCAGAAGTATGTTGTGTCCTGTAAACTATGTAGCCTGACCGGTTTCGTATCTTATTAATTATTAATCGGAGACAATAATATCAACATAGGAGTCCAGCTTTAGTAACAAAATTTTGCCGGAGATGTATCCGTGTTGTTACGGTGTTACCGGATATATATCGGGTCAAAACCAAACAATATCTAAACCAAAATCCAAAACCAAAGTAAAAAACTTTGAAGTTGGCAACTAAGGTTAAACACGCGAACTACCACCAGAAAATTGAGGCCAGATACCAGGATCTATCCGTTATACTGCCGGGCATATATCCGTCGGGCAAATATAATTTCATAATTTGTTTTCGGGGTACGATCGTTTAAATGCCTTAAATATTGTACCCAATAAGTCGAATATATATCCGTCGGGCGATTTCTGCCCGGATATGTATCCGGGGCACGATCGTATAAGTGCCAAGTACATAGTACCCAAGAAGTCAGATATATATCCGTCTGGCGATTTCTGTCCGGATATGTATCCAGGGTACGATCGTATAAGTGTTTATTACATTGTAGTCAAGAAGTCAGATATATATCCGTCTGGCGATTTCTGTCGGGATATGTATCCGGGGTACGATCGTTTAAGTGCCAAGGACATAGTTCCCAAGAAGTCGGCTATATGTCTGTCGCCCGATTTCTTTCCGGATATGTATCCGGGGTACGGTCTTGTAAGTGTCAATTACATTGAGTCAAGAAGTCAGATATATATCCGTCGGGCGATTTTTGACCGGATATGTATCCGGGGTACGATTGTATAAGTGCCCAGAACATAGTTCCCAAGAAGTCAGATATATATCCGTCTGGCGATTTCTGTCCGGATATGTATCCGGGGTACGGTCGTATAAGTGCTCAGGACATAGTTCCGAAGAAGTCGGCTATATGTCTGTCGGCCGATTTCTGCCCGGATATGTATCCAGGGTACGGTCTTGTAAGTGTCTATTACATTGTACTTATATCCGCCGAGCGGTTTCTGTCCGGATATGTATCTGGGGTACACTCGTATAAGTGCCCTATACATTGTACTTATATCCGTCGGGCGATTTCTGTCAAGATATGTATCCAGGGTACGATCGTATAAGTTCCCTGAACATTATATATATATATATATCCGTCGGGCGATTTCTGTCCGGGAATGTATCCGGGTACGATCGTATAAGTGCCCTGAACATTGTACCCAAGAAGTCAGATATATATCTGTCGGGCGATTTCTGTCCGGATATGTATCCGTGGTACCAGATCGTATAAGGCCCAGGACATACTACCCAAGAAGTCGGATATATCCGTCTGGCGATTTCTGTCCAGATATGTATCCAGGGTACGATCGTATAAGTGTGCAGTGTCTTGGATTCATTAAAGATAACAATAATGTAATGTGATTTATATGCGTATAGGTGTTGTTTCATTAAAATCGATATTTTCGAGTCTGACTTTTTCTCCAATATTTTTGCCGATCTTGGTCTACCATGGGTATTGTATATGACGTCATATAGTCCAGTCAATCAACAGTTTGACCAATTAATTGCAACAAAATATATTTTGTAACTTATAAATAAGGGAAATGTAGTTTTTGAGGAGTTTTATGAAAAGGATATAAGCCGAAAATGTCCAGTAAAATATTGAAATATGTAAGAAAAAATATAAACATTTTATTCCTCTATGTAACCCCTAATTTAATTCGTTAACAGAGTTAAAGACAGTAAAGGTCACCCGTCGTTCTCATGACTATTAACACGGCCAAGTTTCGTGAAATATAATCAATTCCTGTTATAGTCTGATCACGTTTTCAGTGAGGCAAAAAAACATGTTTTGATTGGGTGGTGTGATTCAAACTTCGATATCTTACTTAATATAACCTCAGTAGACTTTAACTTTCACGTGTCTTTTTAGTCTTGTTTTAGAGGTAAAAATAAAAAAAAGTATTTTCCATCTAATATCATTTTTAGGAGTCACAATTTAGCAATAAATTGAAAGGTAGATGTTGCCTCTCTGATATGTTGATATGGCACATTCGACAGCAGTCATTCAGAAATGAGTTCTGGTTGGCTAATACATATTCACGCGATACGGATTTATACAGGTGCAGGAACACGTCACGTATAGCCCATTGCACTTTTTTGTAAATGAACAACAGGTAAAACAGTACAAAAATAAAATAAAGAATAAAATTTATTCATAAAAGTTGTTTTAGCCTAGAGCGACACATTTTTTAATTAATGTTTTCATACTACAAAACCTTCAAGCTCATCTAACAAAGCGGATTTTTGCCTCAAAAGATGAAGTTATTGGACATAAAGCATTTTACGAGGGGAGGTCAAAAAGTTCATAGAACGGGGTATATATTGCCGCAACAAACCATATTTTATTATTATTTTTTCAATATAGTCCAAATTTACCCAATGCACTTAGCCACTTTTCTTTCAGACTGTCTCACCTTTGAAATAGAAGTCTTCGGTTTGGTCTGAAACCATGCCTCTGTGGTAGCCTTCAGTCCATCATTATCAGGAAATCTGATTCCCCGTAATGGGATTTCAAATTTCTAAATAGGAAATAATCACTGGGTACCAAATCGGACTTAGGGTGGTGATTAAGTTGTTCGAGCTTGCATTCACAATCGCTGCTTCTGCAATCCTTGACTTGTGCACGGGAGCATTGTCGTGAAGAAGCAATACCCCTCGGCTCAACTTTCCCCTCTTTTTAATTTAATAGCAGATATCAGATGCTTCATTAGATCAGCATAGTAAGCCCCAGTGATAGAGATTCCAGCAGGTTTATAATTGATTAACAGAACACCCTTAGAATCCCAAAACACAGTGGCCATGACTTTGCTCGCTGATGGTTGTTTTGAATTTTTTGATGGGGGTGACAGGGTGCTTCCGTTGCATGGACTCTTTTTTGGTTTCTGGTCCCAATGATGAACCCATGTTACAACCAGTTACTAAACGTAAATGGAAGCTCTCTGGTTATCATTATAAATGCCAAGAAGCTCCCCATTTGACTGGAGTCTTTGGAAGCGATCCTGCACATTAAGTTTCTGGGACCCATCTTGCGGATACTTTTGACATCCCAAGATGCTCGTAAATAACCGTGTATACACTTCCATGCGAAATGTCACACTCCCTAGCTATGTCATCAATCCTAATTCAACGATCATTATGATGAGGGTCTCACAGACGTGACAATTTCCTTTGTGATGGCATCAGCTGGCCGACCTGACCGTGGGTCATTCTTCAGTGAAGTGCGCCCACGTTTAAATTCAGCTGACGTGGAATAGGCAGAACCACTGTCACCGTACACCTCGACCATTGCCGGTGAATTTCTTTGGCATTTGATTCCTCTACTGTGAGGAACTTTATTACTGCCCTAAACTCAACATTTTGATTTTCCATCATTGCTTGATGGTCACCAACTTTGAATGAATTAATATGTTGTGACAAATAAACTTGATATGTTTAAAATGGCGGAATGTTGTGTTGTCTAAATAAGTAAAGAAAATGTGTTTACGCTTGGCTGAATACGCTGTTCTATGAACTTTCTGACTTCCCCTCGTACTACGTCACGAATCATCTGAATTTAGACTTGCCTGATAAAAACGGGGTTTATTCGATTTTTAGACTTAATATAAGACATTTAACCAAATTGTTTAACACATCTTGGAACAATACAGTCTACATATAGCATTAATCAAATTTAGGTAAGTAACCCACGATCTTTTTAGACCACATCGATATTCATCACCGAATAAGTGATCAGACAATAGTGATGGACTATAATAATAGTGTCATCTCGAAATGCACAAAGCGCACCAAATTAAAAATACATTTAACTATAATGTCAATGTGTATGGATTAAATCATGAAATCATTCATAGGAATTGGAAACTGAATGCACAAAAACAGCATGTTCAATTCTACATTTTTATATAATATATGCAACGATTTTATTTAACCTGCATTCAGTTTACTCGTGATTTATCTTTACAAAATGTGTCAGCCTTATGCCCGAATGAAGATATAAATGTATTGGACACGTAACTTTAAAAGTGATAAACCAGAGAGAGAGAGAGAGAGAGAGAGAGAGAGAGAGAGAGAGAGAGAGAGAGAGAGAGAGAGGTGTATGTGTGTTCCGTGTTGTAAAACTATCTAATATAAACACTCCCATCTACAATTAACTTTACAATTTTTTATTTGCCATAGGTTTAACATTATATCATCATTTCAATTTTTGTTCATAGAATTAAAATATTGAAGTAATTCCTGTATTTTAAAACGATATCTTAACTGTTTGATCTAAATGTATGTTATAAAATTATTTTTCCTGAAAATCAATTTTCTGGAAATTTTCTGAAATTTTGAGGAAAAATATTAAAATTGGGAAAAATTATATTTGTCACGATAAAAACACTTCTTCAGCTGAAAAAAACCCTCAGCTTAAGCATAATAATGTTTTTTAACAATGATAGGACCAGTTTTAAGCATGAATGATAATTTATGAAGGGTAGTGTTTATATTTTAATATATTGCAGGTCAAAGTAATTTAATGAAGTGACAATAAATAGATCCGTGTTGTTGTAACAAACCCTGTACCATTTGATACATTGGCTTTCGCGTATCTGATTTTGTTATTTGATTGTAAAAAATAGTTAGGTTTTGTGTTAGTAAAATCAATAAACTGATTTTTTTTCTTTCCGGTTCCACTTCACGTAAATATATTGTGAAAACAGTCCAGTAAGACTGTTGTCACAACATATTGGATTTTTGGCGCCGGTCCAGTTCAAGTATGTTGGCAGATACAACTAAACAGTGTTAATCAGGGGACGCAACTCACCTATACATGCAGTTATCATATTAGTTTAATGGTCTTCTTTAGTCTATGTACTCTGGTAGAACAAATAAATGGGAAGTCAGAGAAAATAAATTATTTTTGGGTTTTGTAATTATATGTGATAATGAGATCTTTAAAACTATGAGAGAGAGAGAGAGATTGTGTTGAGAGAGATGAGAGAGACTGCATCTGTGATATTATGTATCATGACAGGAATTTTAATCTGTAGTACTCAATAATGAAGCAGTTTTCCAGATAGACTACTGGATAGCTACATTAATAAATAGAAATAATCAGCGATATCAGGTTTACAGGTGATTAATTGACATTGGTAATATGCACGTAATCTATCCTCTCTGAGACAGGATCCGTGCCGGGATACATTTCGAATATGCAAAGGGATAAGCATGAAGGGGTTTTTTCAATTAATGAGGAATGTCCCGCACCTGAATATACAAGCGAGGCATTAATTAAATTCAGAAATATCACCTTTTAATTAACGAAATATCCGTAATCGGTTCCTTTCTAACAAATATTACTAACAAACCAATGACAGTCCGCGTGGGGAAAAAGAAAAAAGAAAAAGTCTCGCAGTCACTAGAGATGCAGACATAAAGACTTTTCGAAACATTTATTTATTTATTTATTTATAATGGTTGACATTAAACTGGGGTATAAAACAAATACATGTCGCTCTAATAATTTCAAAATAATTTAGATCTAGAAGAAATTTGTCATTGTCGGAAAATTATGAAAAAATATCTTTATTTGAGAGGAAAGTGAATAATATGAAACGACGTAAAAGTGTTACATTTTCTATATAAAAAAAGTTGTATTTGAAGATAAAAACAAGCATCAACGTGCAATTTTTCACACATTTACTATATAAATCTATGAAAAAATATCGTTATCCGTAAAATCATACCAATTTTAAAAGTAATTTGCAATTACCGTACAATTTCGAAGATGCAGAGAAAATTGTAGAATATGGATCAATTTGAAAGTGATAGACTTTTTATTAAATATTTAGAGTTTTTGTATTTTCTATTTACTTTATAACTCTATATAAGACCATATGAATATATGCGTTATTTACTTTAAAGGCTATTTTCAAAGTATTTTTGAAGTAATATTGAAAAAAATATAGTAAGATGCAGAAAATATTGTAGAATATGGATCGATTTAAAAGTGATAGACTTTTTATAAAATAGTTAGAGTTTTCGTCAATCAAAATATGCATATTTATGTAAATTTTCACATATTTACTTTATAACTCTATAAAAGACGATATGAATATATGCGTTATTTACTTTAAGGGCTATTTTCAACGTATTTTTGAAGTATTTATGAACAAATAGTAAGATGCAGAAAATATTGCAGAATATGGATCAATTTGAAAGTGATAGACTTTTTATTAAATAGTTAGAGTTTTCGTCAATAAAAGTAAGCATATTTATGTTAATATTACCTAATCAAATATATGCGGTATTTAAAGGTTATTTTCATAGTAATTTTGAAGTAATTTGCCATTATCGTAAAATTATGAAAAATATAGCAAGATGCAGAAAAAAGTGTAGAATATGAAATGATTTAAAAGTGTTAAGAAATATTCATATTAAAATCTTAATAAGAAAATATTACACCAGATGCATGTTTTCCCTATAAAAACGCTTATACATCAACTGTATATATCCGTATACCGACCGCTATAGTTGGACATGGCAGACAAGCGTACCACTCCCCCAGTCACATTATACTCATACCAGGTGAACCAGTAAAGGCCACGAGTCGTCTGAGCGGGGCTCGAACTCATAGCTGTGACAGTCCCTGGATTTGTAGACTGACGTTTTATCCATTAAGCCACCGCGGCCTCTAATTAAAATATGAAGTGTTGTCGCCCAGCTAAGAGCCTGGCATTGGTTCTATTAAGTTTGGGCGTGTTTTATTAAAAGATCCAGTAGTCTTCACTATCATCCCTATGTTTTTCGAAGAGAATCATCTGGGTCCCTGGTTAAAACTTTTGTGATATCAAAGACCGCGCGTCCTTCTGGTTGAATAAAGTGTTTGTCTGCAGGTTAGTCTAGTTTTATTTTGTTAAATGGTCAATGTGCTGTTTGCGACATTATTCGCCCGGTTTCACATTTTAATTTGAACATGGATTGGTATTTCGTGTTTGATTTACAATTTGATCATGACATTTTGCATTTGACTTAATATACAATGTAAGCAAAGTGTGAGTTATTTAAGGAAACCATTATTTTGGTGTCTGAATATTATTTTAAAAATATGTTTAAATAGAAAAAGAGCTGGTTTTTAACGCAGATGTATATTTGTCCATATTCCATCTAAACAAGATTGACGGGTTACGATGTTTGTAATGGGAAATGAATTGTTCTTAAGGGTCATCTAAGTAGGAAAGTTCAAGTGAAAATCATTTGGTTGACAAACGTGAAAGAGGGGTACAATTATGAAACTACCTACACAAGAAATAAAAAAGTTAAAAATTTTAAAAGTATTTGTTGCATTTTGTATGGAAATTGTGCAAAAATAGTTTTCATCTTGTATAACGAATTAATTTAAAAATGAAAAAATATTAACATATTCTACGTCATAGAGCAATGCAAAGGGGTGTTTGTTAAAGAAACACGAGGTTTTTTGAAAACTCGACAATTTACGGTTGAGGTTTTTTATTTGTTTTTATTTTATTTTTTAAAATGTGTGTACTATGTGGATCGTTGGAAGCCTTAGAATATGACCTATCACGCCTGGTACACGTATTTTTAAAAGGAATATAAATTTAAATAGGTCTTTACGCATGATTACATTAGTTTACGTGTTGATTTGCTTGTTTCACAGAAGATTTGATAAAAACATTTGAGGTTTTTGGTTGAAATAGATTTTCATGCTGAGAATTATATAAGATTGCAATATTATCATCACAAGGATAAGTGTAATACAGACAGGATCTGTTTCAATTGAATATAACTTTCCAGAGCCAATATATCTGTTATCAAACATCTTCGTTTGAATAATTAAGAAAAATCGAAAATTGAAAATATATCCCTGCCCCAGGCTGATTACTTGGCTAGGAAAAAAGTGCTAAATGAGGTAAATTTGTTAAGACTGTCATTATAATATAGTTAATAATTTTTTTCTTTATTTAAAATTACTCTGGAAATTGTCGGTGTCCATAGTGTTTGGTGTTCTATCGTTCCATGTTCTTTTAATCGAACACCTCTGGGATTGTGAATTTTCCTTGCCGTTGGCATTTACTGATTAACCTGGTATCAGTATAATGGACTGGGGGAGTGGAACGCTTGTCGGCGACGTACTGACTCAGTGAGCTAGCACCTTATTTAAAGTCGCCCTGAGTGTGCGCTAGTACAAGGCAGACCACATAACACACTTGTACTTCACATGCATACATGAAATTGTTCATAGATTAATAAAATAGTTATCGTCGCGAATAGCTGAAAAAAATGCTGATGCGACGTTAGCGAATATTCAACCAACCCATCAACCAACTAAAAAAATCTACGCGTTTGTCTTAATTTCCCAGCATCAAGGTTTTTATTTTGCTTTACGATTATAATTTGGACATGGATTAAGAAGTTAAAAGTTTGTTTTAATTAAAAAATTACATGGTTATGGTATTGATACTAGGGAGACTGCATTTGCATACTGACTCTTTAGACAGAAGTCACCATATGTAGTGTTCATAAAATATTCATATTCTATGCATTCTATTTTATTTTTATTTATAACTACGATACTAAAGGCAAGACGGATAGTCAATTTTGCTGAATTCAATTTTTGTGGTTTGGTGGGTTTGTTTTAATGACTTGATTATTATTCCCATCATAAATTACAGATCACAAAATTTTGGGAATGATAATGCCCTCAAAAATTTTATGCCAGTCACCACAGTATTGTTGTTAAGTTTGATGTCTCTGTGTCCAGTATTGCCCTGGATAATTTTGATATCCAATAGTTCTATGTTCTTTTCACACAATTTTGATTACACACATGGCGGATGTAGCTAGCTAATAGGAGGTACTTAACTTCTGGAGCAACCGGCGTCACTTCCCCGGTGGAAGCTTACATTTCTAGCCTGACTTTTCAGTTCCGATGTTTTTACTTTGCTTCTGGATTGCGATTAGGACATGGATTAGTATGGTTTTTTTAATTATAGGCAATTACTGACTGTGTGTGCCCTACAGCTGAACACTGAATTCGTCTATATGAAACAATGAAAACTGTTTCTGGTCAAGTCTCAGAATTAGGTAATGAGGGAGCAATTGAAATATCAAAGTCTTGGGTACACCAATGTCAACTACTAGTATGAATATAATTCAGTAGAGTTCAAACGCACTTGAATTTAAAAAATAATTAAAACCGACTTGGTACATAAAACGACATACAGTACAGGCCTGTCGAAAGTTTAACACTTTAATTAATACGAATTTATTTAATACCCGATTAAAAACCCGGTATTATAAACTAGACACATCTAAAATTGTAGTGTTTTATTAAAATGTAAAGAACATGTTCAGAACATGTAAAAGTGAATATTTCGTATAAATACAAGCGCAGTATAAAGCCAAGTATCAATCGTACTGGGTGTAAACCAACCGGGTGGGTTTGCGCGCTGTTTGCATCACCATGCGCACAAAATATAGACACAACTAACACGGGACTAATAGTGAAGTGTTATTATTATATAAATAAATCATTACTTTTAAAAAGCAAGTGAGACTGTCATATCACGGCTTGTTGTGTCTGTGTGTTGTGCTAATGTAAGCTGTGCGCCAACGTACCTCTGTCGTCTTGTAGTTATTCAATTTTCTAGTAGCATATGCCACACAAGTTATTTACGTGAAATATTTATACAATTTGTATGTATTTCAAAATACAGGTTTTGAGCATGTTTTTCCCCCTACTTTTTAGTTGGTGTTTCAAATGTTGAATTACATATATATATACTGATTTGTTTGGAGTGTTTTGACAATTCCTTTCCTTTTCGTGGCTTGTCACATAGTGATTTATGTTTTTTTTTTTTACTTTTTCACAATCTATTTGTTTTTATGTATACCATTTCTTCTCTCTTTCATTCACTATGCTCCTTTTATTTCTATCTGTCCTCTAAAAATCTTGTTTCACAACATCACTTAAATAAGATTAAACACTACCATCATTGGTTAACATTTACGAAATCAAAATGACAAAGGAAGGTAAAGATACCATAAGTATAATTTCATTGAACTGTCAAGGTTTATCAAATATAGAAAAACGATTAGATATTTTTGATCATTTAAAAACAATGAAATGCAATATTTATTGTTTACAAGACACTAATTTTATACTAAATGAAAGGAATTTTTTTAGCACACAATGGGGATATACTGCAATTTTCAGTTGTAATACATCTAATTCCAGAGGAGTTGCCATTTTATTCGCAAACAATTTTGAGTTTAAAATGCTTAAAGAAAAAATAGACCCACTCGGTAAAATTAAATTATGAAAAAAAAGTTATCAAGATAAAGGCAATGATTAATCAGTGGTAAAAAAGAAAGTTAACGCCCTATGGGAAAATAACAGTATTTATTACTCTAATAATTCCTACTCTTAATCATTTATTTATACCATTACCAAATCCACGACCCGACTTTTTTAAAACAATGAATAAATTATTTTATAGTTTTATTTGGGACGGGAAACCCGACAAAATAAAGAGAAATGTATTGAGTCAGTCTTATATAAATGGGGGGCTCAAAATGCCAAATTTGGAAAGCTTCGTTACAAGCTTAAAACTAACATGGATAAGACGCACAATTGTTAACGGATCAAAATGGCAGCGACTTTTTTTTATATATCTTAAATGCTGAAAAAATTTTAATATAAGAGAGAGACTTTTGGAAAAATAAACTAGGTACTATCAGCAATATGTTTTGGAGAGATGTTATAATAGGATATATCGAATTGTTAGAATCTATCAAGCCAGCTAATTGGAAAGATTTTTTGTCACTGAGTTTGTGGTATATCCCAAATATTAAAATAGGAAATATATCTGTTTTCTACAAATCTTGGTATTGTAAAGGCATATGTAATGTTAATGACTTGGTTAACGATTCTGGTGAATTCATACAGTTTGGCGAATTTAAAATTAAATATGATATTGATGAAAACTTTCTAAAATTTGAAGTAATGGTAAAAGCAATTAAAAGGCTACTACATGTACTCTTGGTAATTCTATAGGGTAATATACTGATCTTTTTCCAATCCAAGCCATTTGTATCAAAAATGCTTTCCCATTTAATATGACCGTTTGGTTTCGTCCAAAATGTTTGTAATCTGTTAACTATCGACTTACATCCTGTTTTAGCTTCCATAAAGCATGTTAAATGAAAAGGTATCAGTGGGTTCGGTATTTTTGTCGTGAGAGTTTCAATATTATATGATAATACATGTACTTCTTTCAGATGGTTCCAGTATAGAATTAACAACCATACTTTAACAACAATTACATTCTTACATAAAATAAAAATTCTCCCTTCCCCAAACTGCACTTTTTGCAAAAATCACCCAGAGACAATTGAACATTTATTTACAGAATGCCCTGAAACACAAACTCTGTGGCAAAATTTTACTTTCTTAATTGCGGCTAAATGCAAGATAGAATTTACTCATAATAAAAAACATATTTTTTTTGGAATACCTAGCAAAAATAGAATTATAGAAAACATATTGATTCTGGCAACAAAATTCTATATTTATCAAACTAGATGTATTGAGAGTAAATTGTCTTTGAATGCCTTAGTATCATCCTTACATCATATGTATAGAACTGAAAAATTTACATCTTTGTGCGATACCAGTCTATACAGTATGGAATTATGGGGGAAATGGCTCCCTCTATTTTCGTAATTATCTTATGAATTAATAATATACTTACCCGTAATCTCAGTTTTATGAATCAAGCACATATGCGTCCACAATCAAACTTCTAGGGAAGTCTTATAGTCTTAACTTTGGAAGAGATACAACATCGATGGCTATATATAATGTCCACGTGGCTATAGGTGCGAGCAAAACAGTTATGATCACGGACGTATGTGTGCTTTCTGACCTATCTTAAAACCAGTTTGTCATCATTAACTATTAACGTACAAGGTCATGATCACGGGTATAGGAAGTCCAGTGTTTTGATAGCATAGACACTGGGCTGCCTGTACTGGTGTTATTGTCATATACCATTTTTTGAATTTAATCATAAAATACATTCAAAAAATGGTATATGACAATAATTGTCATATACCATTTTTTGAATGTATTTTATGATTAAATTCAAAAAATGGTATATGACATTATATTTACAATTTAAATTTGGTTTAATTGTATATCATGTATTTTATGTCGTATTGTGCTTATGTTGTTGTGAAATGATATAAATAAATAAATAAATAAATAAAGAAACTTACATCAATTTTTAATAACAGATAACTTTTCATGAAAATTAACTCTAAATTTACACGGTTTAAACAGTTTTCTAAATTCCAACTAAGGACTACATTTTAAAATATAGTGAAATTCATCAACTATACCGTGCATCTGGAAATTTTTGTGGCGTCAATTTTTCGCGATTTTATGAAAATATACCTATGTAAAAATTTTGGCGTTTTTAATATACGCGATTGAATGGCTGTAAATATAATATAACCGATGAGGCAGCCGATTCTTTTTTTATTTATTTATTTATTTATTTTTTTATTGATATGATTAGTCGATGAGTATGAGTCTTTCTTAAAGTTGTTGAGTTGCCGTTGGCAAAGACATAAATACCTGGTCACATGTAATTAACTTTAATCAAGTCTTCCCGGTAACATCCTGCGTGTGTTTTGTTTGTTTAATGATTGAAGCCATTCCCGATTCTTTATTCATTGATATACGGTTATCGTCCCTATGTTTATATGGTGAAGAAAGCGCCGCCATTAAAAACACGTATTATATTGTCCTATGTCAGAGGTCATACGGCGCTTTCGTATCTGCCGGTTTAGAGTTAAAAGTGCCAGGACCCGACAATCGCTTATCGGCATATTTATAACACTTATTTAAACTTAATTTGCAATTCAAACGACATGTTTAGAGTTCAAACGTAACAAAATAATGAATACGAAAGTTCAAACAACCGGAGGCCGTTCTAATTATTGACCAATACTCTCGAATGAAAAACCACATTATTTTTCGCGATTTGATTTCCATAGCGAAAATTTCCAGTTTTACGGTATATCGTCATCACACAAATTACATATTCTGTTTTACCTAAGTATTTTTTGCCACCTTACAGTTTCTATTGGCAGTCTATGTTTTGAACACCTCAGCGTACTGAAAATAAATCTATATTTTAAACAAACATTACTTGTTAAATAATTTTGCAATTTAAATTCATGATAAGTGAAAAAAAAATTGTATAATATACCCTTTGATGAGGAGTTACAATCACTCATCCATTTCCGTAAAACTTGATCACATAAGTTTTGTTATTTAGTTAACCGTGTATTACTTGTAAAATATTGAGACATCTATATATGGTTTAACTGAGGCTGCTGCTAATATTGCATATCGGGTTGACTATCGACGTGCAGTGCTGTAGGATGGTGACTGCTTTTGCATACTTTACATTTTACTGTAGCATCGCAGTTCTTAAATGAATGTTTTTTCCTGTCGACGGCATTTAAAGCAGATTGAGCTCTTCTTTAGGAACTTGTCCTGTCTACTTTTGACAACTTCCGGAATTCCCGACATTTGTTGAGTTTGTGATTAATGCGACGGGATAGACAGAACGATTGCTTAGAACCAGTATCTGATATATCTGTCTTCTGTGTATTGAATTTCAGCTTGTTCTGTGTTCATATTGTTCCACTATGTTCATATTGGAAGCGTGGGTCATTCTTCATGCGGGTGGTCATTTATAAAGTCTTTGACGTATGGAAATGGCGGATAGGGTGTACTTGGTAATCCTGTGTAGTCCACTTCTCCTGGATTTCTTGTGGCAACTTTTGGACTATTGGTATAATCCAGATGATAAGTTGTAACATAATAGCAAGTCCTTATAATTCAAGTTCTGCATGTTGGCATCAATTTCTGACAGGATGTCAAGAAGTTCTGCTTCATATTTAGACGTATACCTGAATAATGACGCACAGGAAAGGCTACATTTGAAACTTTATGACAAACGTGATGACTTCAATTTTTCTATTGTCAACTTTCCTTTTTTATGCAGCAATATACCTGCTTCTCCTGCTTATGGTGTATTTGTTTCCCAATTAATACGCTATGGTAAAGCTTGTTCCCATTACGTTCCTAGGCTGCTTGCAAATAAATTGTTGACTCAGGGATATTGCAAGCCTAGGCTTATCAAGGCCTTCAAAAAGTTTTATGGCCGTCATCACAGTATTGTTGATAAGTTTGATGTCTCTGTGTCCAGGATTGCCTTGGATATATTTGACGTCTCATAGTTCCATGTTCCTTTAACACAATTTTGATTACACACGTGGCGGGTGTAGCTAGCTAAACAGGAGGTGCTTACCCTTCCGGAGCACCCGGCCTCGATTCCCTGATGGAAGTTCACGTGTCTAACCTAACTTGTCAGTTCCAAAGTTTTTACTTTGCTTCTGGATTGTGATTTGGAAATGGATTAGTATGTTTGTTTTTGATCATAAAACTTGGAGTTGTCAAACTTGGTCAACATGGTGAAAGAGTTAAGTTTACGTTTCAAAGTATCCTCAATGATCTCTGGACTACCATACCTTTGATCCAGTCTCTCCAATATGAGGCGTACTCCTCTAGACGGATTTATTGGATTAGATGACCGAAGCCCCAGACAGCCTGACGAGAAGAGTTAGGTCAATGTCACTTAATGAAGAGGTCAATTTCTTCCATAGGAGTAACAACTAGGTCCTTTAATATGCTCTGAAAACTGGGCTTCCACATAAGGTATGTTTCTGGTGTATCCTAGAATTTACGGAGTCTAGAGAAAAACAATTCTGTCTTGAGAAGGAAACTTGTAAACACTGGGACCGACTAAGGGAGTTAACACGAATTCAAATCGAACAAGTAGGGTAAGTCACGGGTGGGCGTTTCTCGAGTTAACCCGATTAATAGTTCCCCATGACTAGTTTAGTCGAGTTTAACTCGAGAACAGCATGGCGGGCACAGAAGTGACTTAAGGAATTGTTGATTAAAAATTTGATTGGTATTGTTTAATGACAATTTTATTCACAACTTGAACAAGCACAAAAATGACTGTACCGAAATCATCAGTATATATAGCCTATTGACAAATATTTTTTTAAATAAGTATAACGGCTGTTTACTGGTATTTTGTCTGCGATGGCTCTAATACTATTTCAAAAGTGCCACGGTCAAGCCTAAAATGGTGCTTTAAATCATCAGCTGAATATGTAGGGACCATTTTCAACCAAATGTTTTACTTTTGGAACGAATTCTCTTGGGAAAAATGTTGCTAACGGCCAAAAAAACACCGATGTCTTCAACTAGAAAGAGATCGTGTTCATTGTCATCATCAACATTAATTTTACAATTTCGATCTCCATGTTAAACTTCAACACTGTACGTCGGCTGTACATACAGGTTGTATGGAACCTATAGGCGTGTAATATTGAATGGTCGCGTTATATTAAATGAAATATTTAATGTTTTAACATCATTTTATGTCTGTGATACTGTGTTTAATATAAAATTATGAGTAGGTTCAAATTAGACACTTTGAATTAAATCAAAGGACAAATTAAAGGGAGGTAACTCCCCAAAACTTAATACAAAGTCATGTATGTGTGATTAATGGGAGATAAATCCTTCAAACTTGCATACATTTCAGTCACGTGATATGTACAAATGGACTAACAATGTAAAATTTATTCTCAACCAATAATATTCAACAGAAACGACAAAGTCGACTTCATGGGACGACATAAACGTGAATTACAGTTTTTGTGCAAGAACAATTAAGGAATAGAACGAACTGCAAACAAATCTACTAGATACAGAGGAGCGCGAGGATTTTAAATCCAGCCTCCTCCAATATACAAGTTAATAACAACAGTTTCAATTTTTATCCTGCACCATGTAAATATGTTTTTAATGAGCACAAGCAACACTGTGACGTCACCACCAAGTATACTGGAGAGATGGATCAAAAGACCTTTTACCAGTTAACCAAGTAGAAGTAGAGGTTACTACACCGCATTGACTTACTGTAGTATGTTTGTGACAGTTATCTTTGTATCCATAGAAAAACAAAAACAAAATGATGAAGATTCATATTTTTTCACTTACTTGCAACTAGTCATAACAGACAATCTGTATGCGCATCCGCGATAAAAGGACAAGTACATTAGTAAATGAAAACAGGATGCTGAAAACATGTCGAAATTACGGATGTACAAAAAATGTAAAATTCCAATATATCGCTGAACAATTCGTGAAACAGCCACTCACCAGAAAGCAAGTCGGCGATCGCGCGCTTGCGATGTAGAACTTTCTCCATTGAGGTAGAAAAGGGACGAATATGCGGTTGTTGTAATTCTGGATTAGTGGAAGACGAAAAACACTTTATTATACACAGACATCAGGAAACCGTTTTTGTCAACACTACAAGACCATCGGGTTAACCGTGAGTAATCCAACCTCAGATGAAATTCTTCGAACTATTCTCACGTCAAACACAATCTTGACTTGTATCGAATTATTTAATTGACTGACTTCACACGCAAAAGCTAGCTACAACTTTAATTCATTATTCTCGCTTTATTAATAATTACCATAGACAGTCTCAGTAATGTCATTATATTGATGGTACACAGGCTGGTCGGTAGATATTATATATGTAATTATTAAATTATTATTATTATTTAATCTGAAGGTTTTGATGAACTTATATAAATTGTTAATAACAGATAATTTTTCATGAAAATATTTCAGCACTTAATACATCGTCATGTATCTGTGATTAATGGGAGATAAATCCTTCAAACTTGCATACATTTCTACAAATGGATTAACAATGTAAAATTTATTCTCAGCCAATAATACTCAACAGAAATGACAAATTGGACTTCATGGGACGACATAAATGTGAATTACAGTTTTTGTGCAAGAACAATTAAGGAATGGAACAAACTGCAAACAAATCTACTAGATACAGAGGAGCGCGAAGATTTTAAATCCAGCCTCCTCCAATATACAAGTTAATAACAACAGTTTCAATTTTTATCCTGCACCATGTAAGCACAAGCAACACTGTGAAGTCAGCACCAAGTATACTGGAGAGATGGATCAAAAGACCTTTTACCAGTTAACCAAGTAGAAGTAGAGGTTACTACACCGCATTGACTTACTGTAGTATGTTTGTGAGAGTTATCTTTGTATCCATAGAAAAAAAAAAAAAAATGATGAAGATTCATATTTTTTCACTTACTTGCACCTAGTCTTAACAGGCAATCTGTATGCGTATCCGCGATAAAAGGACAAGTACATTAGTAAATGGAAACAGGATGCTGAAAACATGTCGAAATTACGGGTGTACAAAAATGTAAAATTCCAATATATCGCTGAACAATTCGTGAAACAGCCACTTACCAGAAAACAAAAGTCGGCGATCGCGCGATTGAGCTCTTCTTTAGGAACTGTCTACTTTTGACAACTTCCGGGATTTCCGACTTTTGTCGAGTTTGTGATTAATGCGACGGGATGGACAGAACGGTTGCTTAGAACCAGTATCGATACATCTGTCTTCTGTGTGTTGGCTTTCAGCTTGTTCTATGTTTGGTTTCCATGTGACACTGGTTACATTATGTTCATATTGGAACCATGCGGGTGGTCAACATTAATTTTACAATCTGGGCCTCCATGTTAAACTCGTTTTCCGTTCGATTTAGACCGATTTTTCCTCCATGTTAAACTCTCTTTTTCCGTTCGATTTAGACCGATTTTTCTCCATGTTAAACTCGTTTTCTGTTCGACTTTTACCGAATTTTCCTCCATGTTAAACTCTCGTTTTCCGTTCGATTTAGACTGATTTTTCCTCCGTTTTCCGTTCGATTTAGACCGATTTTCCTCCGTTTTCCGTTCGATTTAGACCGATTTTTGCGCATGCTCATGGCATTACCCGAGACACGATTTGGACAAACCGAAGTCGGCCAGGAGCATCTGTAGTATATGATGAAGCTGGCATGTAAACCAGGATGCTTGTGGATTCGGTGTTACTCATACCCCTTGTCCTTGAGACCCAAACTGATATGCATGGCATTTCTTCCATCTTAGATGTCAATTGTTCTTCAATTAACATAATGTACTTGTAATGTTATATAGTCTTAAGTAAGTTTAACATTGTAAATAGGTGATTCATATCATCCTTAACATTTCATAAAAATATATAACTTATATGTACAAACCCTTCATATATTTACTTTTTAAAATTGATTTATTTATTTCTGGTAAAAGTGTTATAATGAATATGGGACTCGATGCTCGAAAAACACTAAATAATTGCTTAAGCGTCATCTAAGTAGGAAAATTCAAGTGAAAACCATTTCGTGAAAAAGCGTGAAATAGGAGTATAATTATGAAATTACCTACACAAGTGTGGAGATTTTTAAATAAAAATACAGAAGGAATTGATAATTTAAGAAATTTTAAAATATTTGTTGCATTTTTTAAAGAAAATTGTGCAAAAATACACGTGTTGGGGAAAATAGCTTACACCTTGTATAACGAATTAATTTTAAAAAATGAAAAGATATTAAGATAGTCAATATCATAGAGCAGTGCAAAGGGGCCAGAGTTTGTTAAAGAAATACGAGGTTTTTGAAAACTCGACAATTTACGGTTGAGGTTATCTACGATTTATTTTCCTTTTAAAAATGCGTGTACCAGGCGTGATATTTATATTCTAAGGCCACTACTAATCCAAAATTCAACAAGTCACTAAAAGTGTACGGTCACTCAATACTGTTCTATTTAAATTGAGGTAAATATTGTTTGGTTTCAACAATGTTGAACTATATAAAGCCGAATATGCCTCAGCAATAATCAAGTAATATTCAAACTTAGCTTTTATAATCTTCCCTTGGATCGTTGGTAGCCTTAGAATATGAACTATCACGCCTGGTACACGCATTTTTAAAAAGAAAACAAAACATAAAAAACCTCAACCGTAAATTGTCGAGTTTTCAAAAACCTCGTGTTTCTTTAACAAACTCTACCCCCTTTGCACTGCTCTATGATGTTGACTATCTTAATATCTTTTCATTTTTTAAAATCAATTCGTTATACAAGGTGTAAGCTATTTTCCCCAACACGTGTATTTTTGCACAATTTTCTTTAAAAAATGCAACAAATATTTTAAAATTTCTTAAATTATCAATTCCTACTTTATTTTTATTTATAAATCTTCACACTTTTGTAGGTAATTTCATAATTATAACCCTCTTTCACGCTTTTCAACCAAATGGTTTTCACTTGAATTTTCCTACTTAAATGACCCTTAAATATTCCAAGAAATCTTACTTCAACACTGTACGTCGATTCTACGTTGTTTATACGGAATGAATGGAGCCTATAGCGTGTAATATTGAATGATAAAAATGAAAAAATCGCTTGATCTTAGTGCAAAAACGGCTTTATTTGGCCTTTTTAACTTCAGCGAAAAATGTAAGCCAGTCAATTTTTTATTATTGCTGGTGAGATACCACATATACACATGTAGAGTTAAAAATAGAAAATTAAACTTATTTATGATGCAAAATATCCTTCAAAACTTTCAGTGCGAAAAATTGATATATATAGATAATAACAAAATAGATATCTTTACAGAAAACTGGGAGATATGGTTTGATTTATTTGAATAATCCAAAATAAAAATGTTGTGAATCATACTAGCTTATATAATAACATCCGCAATGTCCACACTTAGTAGTATATTATATGCACACGAGTATACCGTACATACACAACTATATCCATATAGATATACATATAATAAAAGTATAAATTATGTCAATATTAAATATTATATATCAAATTATATAAAGTACTTACTTTTGAACACTTCCACTAAATATATTCCATTTAAGTTACACGTGTCTGTTTATACACGCATGATTAACTTTTAACAGGTATAACTACTGAACTTGGACATTCACGATGTATAACTGTCTTACGTACTGTTATTATTGAATGATCACGGTGTATAACCATTGTTGCTGTCTATTGATATGTATATGTACATGTATTATATTTGTAAAATTATAAAATTTATCATTATATACCTTATTATGCCAATAAACATAAACATTATAAAAAAAATATTGAATGATCGCGCCTATTTTAAATATTTAATGTGTTTTAACATCATTTTGTGTCTGTGATATGGTGTTTAATATAAAATTATAGTAGGTTATTACATTGAGGGACGAATTAAAGGGAGGTAACTTCTCAGCACTTGATACGATAAATCTTTTAAACGTACAAAGTCACGTGGTATGTACAAATAGACTAACAATGTAAAAGTTATTCTCGACCAATAATACTCAACAGAAACGACAAAGTCGACTTCATAGGACGACATAAACGTGAATTACAGTTTTTATGCAAGAACAGTTAAGGAATGGAGCGAACTGCCAGCAAATCTACTACTCTTAGATATAAAGGAGCATGAGGCTTTTAAATCCAGCGTCCTCCAAACTACAAGTTATTATCAGTTTCAATTTTTATCCTGCACCATGTAAATATGTTTTAATGAGCACAAGCAACACTGAGTGACGTCACAACCAAGTATACTAGAGAGATTGGTCAAAAGACCTTTTACCAGTTAATCAAGTAGAAGTTACTACACTGAATTGACTTATTGTAGGAAACACTCTGTTTGTGACAGTGAAATAATCTTTGTATCCGTAGAAAATCAAAGTTTGAATGAAGATTCATATCTTTCAATAACTTGCACCTAGTCATTACAGGCAATCTGTATGCGCATCCGAGATCAAAGGACAAAAACATTAGTAAATGAAAACAGGATGCTGAAAACATGTCGAAATTACGGGTGTGCAAAAAATGTAAAATTCCAATATATCGCTGAACAATTCGTGAAACAGCCACTCACCAGAAAACAAGTCGGCGATCGCGCGCTTGCGATGTGGAACTTTCTCCATTGAGGTAGAAAAGGGACGAATATGCCGTTGTTGTAATTATGGATTAGTGGAAGACGAAAAACACTATTATACACAGACATCAGAACACCGTTTTTGTCAACACTACAAGACCATCGGGTTAACCGTGAGTAATCCAACCTCAGATGAAATTCTTCGAACTATTCTCACGTCAAACACAAGACTTGTATCGAATTATTTAATTGACTGACTTCACACGCAAAAGCTAGCTACAACATTAATTCATTATTCTCGCTTTATTAATAATTACCATAGACAGTCTCAGTAATGTCATTATATTGATGGTACACAGGCTGGTCGGTAGATATTATATATGTAATTATTAAATTATTATTATTATTTAATCTGAAGGTTTTGATGAACTTATATAAATTGTTAATAACAGATAATTTTTAATGAAAATATTTCAGCACTTAATACACCGTCATGTATCTGTGATTAATGGGAGATAAATCCTTCAAACTTGCATACATTTCTACAAATGGATTAACAATGTAAAATTTATTCTCAGCCAATAATACTCAACAGAAACGACAAATTGGACTTCATGGGACTACATAAATGTGAATTACAGTTTTTGTGCAAGAACAATTAAGGAATGGAACAAACTGCAAACAAATCTACTAGATACAGAGGAGCGCGAAGATTTTAAATCCAGCCTCCTCCAATATACAAGTTAATAACAACAGTTTCAATTTTTATCCTGCACCATGTAAGCACAAGCAACACTGTGAAGTCACCACCAAGTATACTGGAGAGATGGATCAAAAGACCTTTTACCAGTTAACCAAGTAGAAGTAGAGGTTACTACACCGCATTGACTTACTGTAGTATGTTTGTGAGAGTTATCTTTGTATCCATAGAAAAACAAAAAAAAATGATGATTCATATTTTTTCACTTACTTGCACCTAGTCTTAACAGGCAATCTGTATGCGTATCCGCGATAAAAGGACAAGTACATTAGTAAATGGAAACAGGATGCTGAAAACATGTCGAAATTGTACAAAAATGTAAAATTCAAATATATCGCTGAACAATTCGTGAAACAGCCACTTACCAGAAAACAAAAGTCGGCGATCGCGCGGTTGAGCTCTTCTTTAGGAACTGTCTACTTTTGACAACTTCCGGGATTTCCGACTTTTGTTGAGTTTGTGATTAATGCGACGGGATGGACAGAACAGTTGCTTAGAACCAGTATCTGATACATCTGTCTTCTGTGTATTGACTTTCAGCTTGTTCTGTGTTTGGTTTCCATGTGACACTGGTAACATTATGTTCATATTGGAACCATGCGGGTGGTCAACATTAATTTTACAATCTGGGTCTCCATGTTAAACTCGTTTTCCGTTCGATTTAGACCGATTTTTCATCCATGTTAAACTCTCGTTTTCCGTTCGATTTAGACCGATTTTTGCGCATGCTCATTCCATTACCCGAGACACGATTTGGACAAATCGAAATCGGCCAGGCGCATCTGTAGTATATGATGAAGCTGGCATGTAAACCAGGATGCTTGTGGATTCGGTGTTACTCATATCCCCTTTCCTTGAGACCCAAACTGATATGCATGGCATTTCTTCCATCTTAGATGTCAATTGTTTTTCAATGAACATAATGTTCATGTAATGTTATATAGTCTTTGTTAACTTTAACACCGTAAATAGGTGATTCATATCATCCTTAACATTTCATAAAAATATATAACTTATATGTACAAACCCTTCATATACTTACTTTTTAAAATTGATTTATTTATTTCTGGTAAAAGTGTTATTATGAATATAGGACTCGATACTCGGAAAACACTAAATAATTGCTTAAATATTCCAAGAAATCTTACTTCAACACTGTACGTCGATTCTACGTTGTTTATACGGAATGAATAGAGCCTATAGGCGTGTAATATTGAATGATCGCGCCTATTTAAAATATTTAATGTGTTTTAACATCATTTTGTGTCTGTGATACGGTGTTTAATATAAAATTATGAGTAGGTTATTACATTGAGGGACGAATTAAAGGGAGGTAACTTCTCAGCACTTGATACGATAGTACAAAGTCACGTGGTATGTACAAATGGATTAACAATGTAAAATTTATTCTCAACCAATAATACTCAACAGAAACGACAAAGTCGACTTCATGGGACGACATAAACGTGAATTACAGTTTTTATGCAAGAACAGTTAAGGAATGGAACGAACTGCCAGCAAATCTACTACTCTTAGATATAGAAGAGCATTAGGCTTTTAAATCCAGCCTCCTCCAAACTACCAGTTAATAACAGTTTCAATTTTTATCCTGCACCATGTAAATATGTTTTAATGAGCACAAGCAACACTTAGTGACGTCACAACCAAGTATACTAGAGAGATTGGTCAAAAGACCTTTTACCAGCTAACCAAGTAGACGTTACAACACCGAATTGACTTATTGTAGGAAACACTCTGTTTGTGACAGTGAAAAAATCTTTATATCCATAGAAAATCACAGTTTGAATGAAGATTAATATCTTTCAATAACTTGCACCTAGTCGTTACAGGCAATCTGTATGCGCATCCGCGATCAAAGGACAAGAACATTAGTAAATGAAAAAAGGATGTTAAAAACATGTCGAAATTACGGGTGTACAAAAATGTAAAATTCCAATATATCGCTGAACAATTCGTGAAACAGCCACTCACCAGAAAACAAGTCGGCGATCGCGCGCTTGCGATGTGGAACTTTCTCCATTGAGGTAGAAAAGGGACGAATATGCCGTTGTTGTAATTATGGATTAGTGGAAGACGAAAAACACTATTATACACAGACATCAGAACACCGTTTTTGTCAACACTACAACGGACCATCGGGTTAACCGTGAGTAATCAAGCCTCGGATGAAATTCTTGGAACTATTCTCACGTCAAACATAAGACTTATATCGAATTATTTAATTGACTGCCTTCATACACGAAACCTAGCTACATTAATATTTCTCAGTAATGTCATTATATTGATGGTACACAGGCTGGTCGGTAGAAATTGTATATGTGATTATTAAATTATTATTGTTATTATTATTTAATCTGAAGGTTTTGATGAACTTACATAAATTGTTAATAACAGGCCGGGTGCAAATCGGTTTATAGTATGGTGAATGTCAGGCGGGCGGGCTGTTGGGCTGGCGGACGGACGGACGGACGGGCGGAGGGCGGGCGTTGAAAATAGGGTACCAACTTTGTGAACTCAACTCCTCCTACAGTTTTCAACCAAAAACCTTGAAACTTCAGAGAATATTTTTGTATATATTGAAGATTTGCACCTGACTTTATGGAAATATTTCAAGATTTTTTCCCCATTTTTCCAGACTTTGAAACTTAGTCACTTTGTACTGTATATATCAAGAGATTATCAAAATGTGCACCTGCGTGCAACCTGGCCTAGTCACTTTTTAGCAAGTTTTTGAATGGGGGGTACCTACTTTGTGAACTCAACTCCTCCTACATTTTCCAACCAAAAACCTTGAATCTTCACAGAATGTTTCTATATATATTGAAGATGTGCACCTGACTTTATGGAAATATTTCAAGATATTTTCCCAATTTTCCAGACTTTGAAACTTAGTCACTTTGTACTGTATATATCAAGAGATTATCAAAATGTGCACCTGCGTGCAACCCGGCCTAGCCTCGTTGGGCTCACTCTCTTATTGCGGTATTAATTCCTACGCTCTGGAGAAATCCTAGGAGGTTTCCAGAAGAATCCTCGGTGTAAAAGTTTTTAAATGTGATAAGCGCAGCAAAAACACAGCACTGTGGAGTTATATATAACACGCCAATTAACCATATGCAGCTAGTACCTTGAAAACTAACTTCTGTAACTACACACAGATTTTCAGCTACGACTAGGTACAAGTAAGTGAAAAATATCAATCTTTATTCAAATTTATTTGATTTTCTATACATATGAAGAGTATTTCACCGTCACAAACAGAGTGGTTCCTACAGTAATCTACCGGTGAAGCACTAGTTTACTACTAAAGCACTAATTACATGACGAAATATTAATCATATACAGGCATCTATGCAGTTCATTTGTAAGCTCCATGTGGAACGACTATTTGATTTTGCAACATCTGATTGACCACTTTTTGTAATATATAAAGCAAAACACATAGCGGGAAAGTCTTTCTAGCTCAACTGATGCATCATCACTCTCTCGAATTGTCTGCTCCATACGCATTACAGTATAATCAAGGATGAGTCTTACAGTCATCTGCATCTTGAATGATATTATTAGTCGTATCTCTAGAATTGTCTACAAGCAGGCAGTTTTTAATGTCCTTGATATATGGTGACCGTATATCATACAATCTACAGTATCTCAACAGAAAATAGTGCCGGTCTTCTGGTACATTACAACACAGTGGACAATTATTCGAACCATCATAGTGGTTAAATCTGGCTCTTTTTGACGGGGGGATAGGGGTACCCAGTTAACAGTTTAGTTTTTAATTTTCGCTCTCTGTACATCTAATATTGTATTGTTACAAGTGTTCTAGCAGGGGTGAACGACTTCGATACGAAATCTCGTGGATCTTTTTAAAGCATGCTCTTAGATCCATATTTCCCGAATACGTTGGTCTATAGCTTGTTGCACTGTCTGTTTTCGGTCGTGCTTAATTTAAGTATTTTCAAGTAAACTATATATTGAAGGTAACTTGTACTCATAAAACGTGTCGACAACCAATAAACCAATTGTTACTAGTCAAAAACAATCACAATCCAAATGCAAAGTAAAAACTTTGGAACTGACAAGTCAAGTTAGACACATGAACTTCGACCAGGAAAGTGAGGTCGGGTGCTCCAGAAGGACAAGCATCTACTGTTTAGCTAGCTGCACCCGCCACGTGTGTAATCAGAATTGTGTTAAAGGAACATAGAACTATGGGACGTCAAATATACCCAGGGCAATCCTGGACACAGAGACATCAAACTTCAACAATACTGTGATGACAGCCATAAAATTTTTTAAGCCTTGATAAGCTAGCTAGGCCTACAATATCCCCAAGTCAACAATTTATTTGCAAGTAGCCTTTCCATTTCATGGCGAGTTGACGTTTGTCTATCTCAGGTTCTAGGGTGCCGCGATGTTACACAACAGAATGGGCTTTCTGTAATTTATTTCATCTTGTATGGGTCGCACTCCAACAAGAACCATTGGAATAGGTATATATGGCTATATTGGAAGTATTACTTAAATGTGTGGTCGTCGCAATATAGATCTTTGGAAGGATTTTAAATCCACGAGTTCAGTTGATGACAGATGTACGGTATGAAGGCTGTAGATAAGCCACGATAAACAATATATCTTCCTGATTTGGGAGTCAGTCCACCATTACCATGCATACCAGCACCCATAAGGGAGTGAACATTCCGGCGGCAGAGACTAATTCTGTGTAGATTACATTTGTGTTCCTACTGCTGCGATATACACCCAGATGTATTTCACCTTTTGAGATGGGAATCTCTACACCATCCAAAGACAGAGTTTTGTTGTTCGATATTCGCTTTGACAACTGAATCCTAGCACTTTCCTACTGATTATTCTTATAGCTATGCTTGAATATATATTTGTGTACAATATCCAACAATTCTTACATACTGTCTTCTTCATGGGAAATAGGAGCAACACCATCGGCACATGTGCGAGCACTACAGTTAATAGATCCAATTCTTGCTCCTATGTTAACGTCGTCTATCATTTGAAGTACCCTGTTGTTTAACAATTTTTGTGTAGCTGATCAAATTCCACTTTGTCTTACTCCCTGCTTTATATTAAACGGTTCAGAAAGGGCTATAAGGAAAGGGTTCATCAGAGCGTTTGGCGCTTTACATGCATCCAAAGTAACCATTAGGAGTTGTTCCCCATTTTATTGTCCTAGTCTTCGTTCTGTACTTCCGATACTATCAGGGCTGCATTAATAGATAACGACTTCTCTTTGAAGTCTCTCTGGAATTTTGACTGTATGGTATCATGGAGATGTTTTGTCCGGTTTAAAGTTTTTCCCAAAGAGTGTAAGCACTGTTATATCTCTCTGTAACTTTCTGGATCTGTTGAATTTTTGTTCTTTTTTAATACAGGGGACAACACACCTTTCTTCATATCTGTAGAAATATAACCAGTCTTCAGAATAAAGTTCATCATACTAACTATAGATACAATACTAGACGTTAGAGCTTTTTAAATGCTCTGCTGTTATTCCAGATGCATTGGCTGATTTTTAGTTTTTATTTTGAAAACTACAAATAATCATCATAATGTCCGTTACATTTGTCTCATTAAAATCTTGCGAGTTTTGATCTGTACAGAATCCACCAATCAATAATACATTGACATTTACTTGATCGTTGAAATCATTGTCAAAATTCGAACTTTGAAGTGGAAGGGCTAAATTACCAAAATGCTCTTTAAATCCCAGTACGATATTGTCATCTGTATAATCTTCATTGTTTAGAGTCAGACTTGTAGTAGTAACTTGTTTATTTTGCCGTTGGTGGACAATCATATTGTAAATAAAACTATATCATCTATATAATCTTCATTGTTTAGAGTCAGACTTGTAGTAGTAACTTGTTTTTTTTTTGCCGTTGGTGGACAATCATATTGTAAATAAAACTTTATCATCTATATAATCTTCATTGTTTAGAGTCAGACTTGTAGTAGTAACTTGTTTATTTTGCCGTTGGTGGACAATCATATTGTAAATAAAACTTTATCATCTATATAATCTTCATTGTTTAGAGTCAGACTTGTAGTAGTAACTTGTTTTTTTTGCCGTTGGTGGACAATCATATTGTAAATAAAACTTTGTCATCTATATAATCTTCATTGTTTAGAGTCAGACTTGTAGTAGTTAACTTGTTTATTTTGCCGTTGATGGACAATCATATTGTAAATAAAACTTTGTCATCTATATAATCTTCATTGTTTAGAGTCAGACTTGTAGTAGTAACTTGTTTATTTTGCCGTTGATGGACAGCGATATATGATATTGTCATCTATATAATCATTATTGTTTAGAGTCAGACTTGTAGTAGTAACTTGTTTATTTTGCTGTTGATGGACAGCGATATATGATATTGTCATCTATATAATCTTTATTGTTTAGAGTCAGACTTGTAGTAGTAACTTGTTTATTTTGCCGTTGGTGGACAGCGATATATGATATTGTCATCTATATAATCATTATTGTTTAGAGTCAGACTTGTAGTAGTAACTTGTTTATTTTGCCGTTGATGGACAGCGATATATGATATTGTCATCTATATAATCTTTATTGTTTAGAGTCAGACTTGTAGTAGTAACTTGTTTATTTTGCCGTTGATGGACAATCATATTGTAAATAAAACTTTATCATTCTCATTCGCTTCCGGTATAATTTTGTTGTAATGAAGGTGCCGGGGTTTGCTGATGTTAAAATGTATTACTCTTGTCCGCCTTGTGCGAGCTTGTCGCCTTTGAATAGAACTTGGAACTGAGCTATTTCCTGGCCTACCAGCATTTACCCAATCCTTATGTGCAGATTTACTGTGTTTAACTGCTAGAGCCATGTCGTCGTTTCATATTTGTAAGCACGTGAGTGACTTCTTTTTCTCTCCATCAGATGCTTTTAAAGCAGATGTATAAAATTTCTCTACTAGCACAGCATGAAGTATTTTTGCGTCATTAGATTCTTAACTATGCGAGCCATTTTCCACTTTCGCTGTCAAACTTTGATATATAAAATCTATATCGCACTTATATCAATTGACTTTATGTGTGCTATGTCAACTTGAAGGAATGTCTTTCCGCGAGTCCCCAGATACTATATCTTGTAGCTGTACATAAACCTCCATACTGATATATGTATGATCAGATCAATGGGATACTTACTGTTAACTGACACACACATCTGACATCCACATCCAGGTGGAACCAATAATTAATTTGCGAGCAAGCTGTGTTTTCCGTCCTCGGTAATAAACGTAGGTTGTATTGGGTAGTTCTCTGATAAACTAAATCCATGATCTTCAATAAATTTTGCAAGCAGGAGATCCCTTTGGGTGTAACTATCTCAATTTAAGGATGCATTGAAATCACCAGTCAATAAAATTGAATGCGAGGATTTATACTTTTCTATAAGCTCATGAATTTCATCTAATCAAAAACATACATACTAATCCATGTCCGAATCACAATCCAGAAGCAAAGTAAAAAATTTGGAACTGACAAATTAGGTTAGACACGTGAACTTCCACCAGGGAAGTGAGGCCGGGTGCTCCGGAAGGGTAAGCACCTCCTGTTTAGCTAGCTACACCCGCTACGTGTTAAATCAAAATTGTGTGAAAGGAACATGGAACTATGAGACGTCAAATATATCCAGGACAATCCTGGACACAGAAACACCAAACTTATCAACAATACTGTGGTGACGGCCATAAAACTTTTTAAGGGCCTTAATAAGCCTGGGTTTGCAATATCCCTGAGTCAACAATTTATTTGCAAGCAGCCTACTTCGTTGTACAAAGTCCCCGTAGTGGGAACAAGCCCTACCATAGCGTATTAATTGGGAAACAAATACACCATGAGCAGGAGAAGCAGGTATATTGCTGCATAAAAAGGAAAGTTGACAATAGAAAAATTGAAATCATCACGTTTGTCATAAAGTTTCAAATGTAGCCTTTCGTGTGCGTCATAATTCAGGTATAAGTCTAAATATGAAGCAGAACTTGAGGAATCAGTCGTGTCTTTTATTTCAAGCTCACTAGGATAAAACACTTTCAAAGGCTATATCGGATTGCCTGTTATGTCTAGATGGCATATATATATATTTATATATATATATTTATCAAAATAATTACCTTTGGTTTTGTATATATTTCGCCAACATTAATCCTATCCGAGACATTCTTCAGTAATCTTACCTTGGATCGTTGGTAGCATAAGAATATGAACTATCACGCCTGGTACACGCATTTTTAAAAGGAAAATAAATCGTAGATAACATCAACCGTAAAGTGTCGAATTTTCAAAAACCTCGTGTTTCTTTAACATACTCTGGCCCCTTTGCACTGCTATATGACGTTGACTATATGAATCTTTTCAATTTTTAAATTAATTCGTTATACAAGGTGAAAACTATTTTTCCCCAACACGTGTATTATTGCACAATTTTCATAAAAAAAATGCAACAAATATTTTAAAAATTCAGAAATTATCAATACCTGCTTTATTTTTTATTTATAAATCTTCACACTTGTGTAGGTAATTTCACAATTGTACCCCTCTTTCATGTTTTTAAACCAAATGGTTTTCACTTGAATTTTCCTACTTAGATGACCCTTAAGCTGTTCCTCAACAACCAGTCCTTTATCCTCACTATCATCAGATTTGCTTTGTTGGTAGGGCATGTCATATTGTTATTTTTATCAGAGCAATAAAAAGTCAACATACATTATTTCAGGCGTTCATAACTTCCAGCATTACATTTTATGGTCACCTGCTAACCTTCTTTTTCAGCGAGCTCACTTGAAGAAGTTTGCTATTTTGCCTTTGTTGCAAGTATCTTGCTTTGCATAGCCTTATTTGTGTTCAATTCATATGTACATGACTAGGCAACTAAAACCATGAACTCTGCACGGCGATTATATAAGTCTTAGATAAAACCAATTCACGTACAACGACTCAAATGGCCTAGTGTATGTCGGTAACAGTCTGCATTAATCTAAATCTAGTATTAAAGCCTAAACATATGTACATGTATACACAATTCAAGTTAAAAGGGAAAACGCGACTAAAACTACGCTTGTATGGCGGAGAGGAAGTCATTGTTTACACATGAGAATGGCGGGAAATTTTTCCATCCAGCGGTGCAGAAAAACAAAATTTCCTAGTTTCTCAGGATACACTGCACAATTTGTTGTTGCTGGGAGGTATCATGCATTACTACAGTTATATACACTAATTGTGTTATGTGTCACGATAACCGTCTTTTACTGGATCATGACTTTTTTACGGTTTTCTGGGAATGTATCAACATTCAAGGCTATTTCAAGACCGGGAAAAACTATCACATAATTCCCGGTTCTGTGGGAACCCTGACGTTAACACTAATTTTGTGTTGAAAAATTAGATTTCTTCTGAGAACACTTCTGTGACTTCACTCCATCGACGCCATCTTCTCGAAGGGCAGGGGATAAAAATACACTCGGGACGTAAGACTTACCATTGGAGCAAATAATCTGTCAATCTGATATGCAATTTGCTACCAACTACCTATGGCAATGTTAAAGTCCAGTCAGAAAACACTCGATCTTTGGTTTAAACACTAGATCAACTGTCTCTCTTTATCTTAAGAAAGGTCCCTAGCAAATTTTATTCAACTCAATTCAGTGTATCCAATATTCACTCCTGCAAGATTCTCTATGCAGGTAGATCTATTTATATAAATGAAAAAAATCTTGCTTTACGTTTGTGTAAGTTAAGTAATGGTGTTTAACGTCCCAGTCAAGATTATTACTTAATCTAGTATTTACACCAGTATAGAATTTCCTTTCATTCTTAATTTTTGATTTTACAGGTGGCTGGTATAGGTACATTCCACAGTGGCGGATTTAAGGGGGGGGTTGCAACCCCCCCCCCCCCTTGAAAAATTTACAAGAGAGAGAAAGCTATTGACTTATTATTTTCTTGGCCCCATCGGGGATCTGCCCTAGACTCCTTGTCTCTGGAAGCTCGCACCTAGCATCGATATTATTTTCACCCCCCCCCCCTTTAAAAAAATCCTGGATAATTCTCAACCCCCTTTTTCAAAAAATCCTGGATCCGCCCCTGTTCCACCTAAAGGGAGGTACTTTCTCTTTCTGGTCACCCTTCTCACTTCCCGATGGAAGTTCATTTGCCAGTTTTCACTTTGGTTTTGGACATAGATTGGTGTGTATGTTTTTGATTTTCTAAGTAACATGTATAGTTCGTCAGCGATATTGTGAGTGTTTATAAACATGGAAGAGTCTTTAATAATAATGGCGATTATGTAAATAGCCCAAGATAGGGATATAAAACGGTGGAATTGACAAATGTATGCATGAAGGCGTGAATACATGTATACGATAACATGGTGTATAATAAACTTGACTGTGTTTAAAAACACTCTGCCACAATATCGCTGACGGACTATACAAGACGGATATTTGAAAATAAATAAATAAAAAAGTAACATAATTTATATATATGTGGGTTTGAGTTGGGTTGGGTTGGGTGGGGTGTGATGACAGTAATTTCTAAATCTAATCAACATCTATCCAGTCTGCACATTGACCGACAATCATCACAACATCTGACTTATATCTCATAAGCTTTTCAAAGTAAAGACAAACAATAGCTACAGGTGGAATAAAAGGTTTAATATAAAATGATATTGTTGTTGACATTTACCAGATATTATTATAAGTACCAGGTACTTGATAAACAAATGTCTGAAATGTAATGCAAAATAAATAAAACAAAATTTCATGAATATGTTCAAAGAACAGCAAAAGAAAAGAAAAATGAGATGAAACAGCTCTCGAGTACTTTTCAACTTCTCTTTACCTCTCACCCTCACACTCATACAGACAGACAGACAGAAAGAGTGATAGAGAAGACGAGAAATCAGAAAAATGAAAGTCGTGTGTAATGGTATATCATTCTCATAAAAGTTACATGATAAAAGTTATGATCTGTATACAGAACATCTTGTCTGGTGACCCATTAATAAAAACAAGACTAGCACCCATCAACAATACAGTACAGCTAAACTAATATTTATTAAAAAGCATTGCAAATATTTAAATTCAATACAATTACATGTTGCTACCTGAATGTCCAAGTACACAAAAATTATGTTTTGTTTCTGAACACCAACTGACTACCATATAAAAGTATCCAATTTACCTTTTTGCAGAAACGTAAAGTTACAAATGGTCCATCGCTGTACTACATAATCAACATCCCTAAATGTTTGTGTGGGACGTTTACCTTGCAAATTATCAAAATAATGCTGTTGTTACAGGAAACGTTAACTGATATTACTTCATATTCAAAAGAAATAATCATTTCGCACAAACAAAAATGGACATCAGGTGGTACAACAGTGATGTAAAGATGACTATTATGCCACTAAAAGTACCTAAATGTAACATAAATAATAAAAACCAAAGCCATGTCAGGTCAGCCATAGATGTTAGACAATAACAAATATATTAAAATCCAAAAGTAAAATGCATATAATTTCCAATTAATATTTCAGGATTTATATATATTTCATATCATGTTGAGTAATAAATGCAGTTTGTTGTACCATGCATACAACACTCTTTAACATTTATGCAGGACATTTTGGAAAATATTTGCATCACAAATTGCTGGAATAGCATAATTTTCATGGTAAAAAGTGAACTGATAATATTCTATATCCAAGGGAAATAATTGTTCCACACAAATGTTATAAGTAATCTTGTGATATGCTTATACATGTAATTATATAGACAATAAATAAAGCATGGATTTGACAATAAATAAAGCATGGGAAAATCCATATCAGAAATCAATGTCACATGCCATATCAGCCCAAGGCAGAGGGCATTATTATTTTCATCAAAAATATTTGTATTTTTTTGTATAAGATATGAATTATGAAGTTTATCATCAGAAATAGGGATGCGATATAAAGCATATTATTAAAATTTATTTTAGAGTGATAAATTGGTTCAATAAAACAAGATGCCACCATGTAACAATGTTTATTTAATATGATACAGCATTTGTCTAGGGAAATCCAACAAAAATAGAATATTTTCCAAGATGTTTCTAAATAACTAATAATGTAACCTAATATTTAGACATATATAACGACACAATTATGATATTAAAATATCCCAGTGTTTAATCTAATATTTTTAAAGGGGTCATTTTTTATTTTCAAAAAATGTCTTGAACATCATAAAACATTGATATTTTTACTTCATGTAATGTTAAATGTGACACTCTAAGGTATAAACAATGGGTCATTTGATAAAATATGAGGTCAATAGCCCTTTCTAGATTTAACTCAGATATTCAATGCATGATTTATGCCCCAATCAGTTATTAAGTTTATATTCAAGCTTTTGACTAATATTTATTAAGTTTTCTCTATTATTTTTTCTATGCCTTCCTGCTTTTGCTCCCCATATAGCACCAGTTTTGAAAATTAAAATAATTAACATGATTTAGAATTGGAATGGTCAAGCTGTTGCTGCAAGTTATCTATCTCAACATTCCAATTCAGTCAAAGATGTGATGCAAAGTTATGTCAGTGTTTGTAATAGCAGCCAGTCCCACAGTCCGAGACTGGCGATTTTTGTGAAGGACTGGTTACTTTTCCAATTGTCTCTTATAAACTACAGTAGAAAATGTTGAAATTATCAACACAGGGACTGGCTGAAAATTTTGACCTTTTTCTAACACTGGTAGTAAGGTTTATGTTGAGAGACCACTGATTACACAATTCTGACTTATTTGGAACACTCGTTATGAAGATATGATTCATAAAAATCAGTTTTCTGTAGTGGTATTTCTAAGAGGTAACCGTGACTTTCCACTTGGTGTTCTGGTGACATTGGTTTTTGTCTTCTTGCTAACTGGCCTTGTTGTTACTTTCCTTGGTTTATTTTCTTTGCTTTCTGAAGACTACAAAAATAAAACACCACAATGAAATTTCGAAAATCCTTTTTCTTTCCTTTTCTTAGTTCTAAAAACTATAAAAAAACATTTCACTTGAAAAACTGGGTAAATACTTTGACAAAACATGATGAACAGCATTAGAGAATTGACAAAAAATTGTGATATACTGATAGATAAAATGCATTACTACATGTTTATCCCATGGCTGGGAACAATAAAGCCTATAATTTTGACAGATCGTGGTAAGCTTCTTATCACAAAATGGTATCTGTACTGAATATTTATTCAAACATAAAACTTAAACTAAAACTTTGTAAAAATTTTGTATTATAAATATTAATTTGATTGAAACGAGCAACAGCTGGTTTGAATTGTTTTTTTTTAAATTTCAATAACTAAACTAGGAACAACATGTGTCATTTCTGAGCATAGAATCACAAGAGTCTCAGAGAGAGAGAGGATAGAGAGAGAGAGAGAGAGAGAGAGAGAGAGGGGGGACAGAGAGAGAGAGAGAGAGAGAGAGAAGGGGGGGGGGCAACTGGTTTATTAATAAATCAGAAATATCAAGCGAGTTTAAACAAGTCAACATTTAAGGAGGAAAGGAGTCTCCCTTCTGACTAAGTGTTATGTTTTTTTGAGACAGTTACCAGAATAAGAGGGTGTCCCCAACCTGTGTAGCAAGTTCCTCAGAGTTTTTGTAACCAAACCGAATCAAATCCAATTAAGCAATTATTGAGCATGCTACCAAATACTTGCTTACCCTTTTTTGGACTAGGAGGAGTAAGTTTGGGTAAATTTTACAAAATCAACAGTAAGGATCACACACAGTTCACAAACCATACATATATATTTCCTATTTTGATGATAAAACATGATATGCTATAGAATATAAAAGTTTAAAATTTGATTCCATTCTTTCTAACTGGCTTTTCTACATGGCTGTAGATCCTGATCATCATCACATTCAAGACCACAATGTTGGAATGTCATTAATTTTAAACAATGCACAATACTGGATCCCATCTTGCACTCTCGGACAGTATTAAAACAACTTAGTTGACATTACATTATATAGACTAGAAAATGGTTTCACCGGGTAACCATTGTCGAAATTTTAGCTTCAAAATGATACAAATCATAATTGTTGGAGTAGGCAAGTATTGTTATTCAGAAGAACTTAATTAAGGCTTACTTGATGCACAATTGACGGATCGCCAGCCACACCCACAATGTTCCGACAAAGGTCCGGCAGGCTTGAATTTCACACAAAAAGAATGAAATCTTGACCTGAATTGTGCCATTCAATGATGTCACTGACACAACTACATCATATAAGTTGCCGTGACGCTGCTTTGGTACCGTGATGGGTCCAGTGTCGGAACATAATAGACATGGTCGGCGACACGTCAATTAGTACCGGTACTTACTTTACTGACTGCACTACTAAGTGACACGCCTGAGGTATCTGATGTACATGAATATTCACTACATGTATCACTAATATCATCCTTCATGTCTGATGTTCCATTCTGAAAGTACAGTAATTAAGTATAAAGACTGACTGATTGAATGAATGGGGTTTTACATCCGGGTCATGAATATTTCACTTATATCGAGATGTCATCAGCTATAGGTGAATTTGCAGAATTTTTTACTTTTGCAGTGTGCTCAGGGCAATGTTCAGGTATGGTTTTTTAATGTGCCATGCCTGCCGTAACACAAGGCATCGATGTTTAAGGTCTCTTCCGAAGTACCCCATGACTTTCATTGCTTATTGAAGAGTGCTTGGCGAAGGAACAGTAACTACTTCTTTCCATGCCTTGGTCAGACCAGGCCACATATGGAGCAAGGATTAAAAATAAAAATAGTTCTTGCAAAATACTGAAATTCAATAGTCAATTACATTTATTTTAGTGAGCATCCAATTTTTTAGCAGTTAGCATTTTGCAAATGCCAGTCATTGTTGTATAAATATTTACACTTTTTTCATATACATTCCTATACAAAAAGTTTATAGTTTTCGAGATAATTAACCATGTCAGTATTCTTTATCAACTGTGACCTTTACCTTTGAACCCATGACCGTGATCTAATGTCTAAAGATCCTTACATCAATACCAACAATATTCTTAAATACTAGTATATGCTTGTACAAAAAGTTTAGAGTTTTAAAGAGAACTGATAAAGTCATAAAGGTAATAAAACTAGGTCATGACCTTGGTCCCAAATTGAAGGGGATTACAAGAATATGCCAAAATTTAAAACCCCATGTCATTATCAATTCAAATATGGTAGTCAAGTTATAACAATTTAAAGCTATTTTACGATTTTTTCAAAATTAAACACAAAAACATGTAACACATTTTTCATCCATATTACTTTTGCTGGATATGTATCTGACAGGCTATTTTGGTTTATGTTTTTTGCGATATATATTTTCGGCCTTGGTATTGGATTTGTCCTGTGTTGATAATCCTATATGTATTTGATGTCCCTTCATGCATTTACATGGTGATTCACACTAATGATGAAATTCCAGTCAAAAAACAGAATTCCACCTTATTACCAAAAACTTTCATCCATGAATTTCTGCCAAAATCAGTTACAGATGCAGGTATCACAACAGTGGGACACTAATATAGCTACATGTATGTACGTTATGGTATGTTTAACTGTACATACTAACAATGTACTTAACTAGAACTGTAAGTACAGCTGACTTATAACACCCACCTCTATGTAAGTAAACATACCATCTCATGTTGGTTTACATTTGTGTCAAGTTTTGATCAAAATTCATTCATGAAAGATATAGAGCATACAAGATATCTGGACAGACACATGGACATACAGACAGAAATAGACTTTATGGGGGGTATAAAAATAAACCATCTTACTTGTTGTCCATCAGGTAAGCTTTTCTGTCCTTCACTCTGTACACCTTCTGATTCAGCTATTATGTCTAGTGTTTCTGTCAAGTTTAGTATTAATGGGTCTGGTTTGTATTCTGTTCGGAATTTCCCCAGTAATTCATCATGGTCATCTGTTTTAACCAGTGTTTTTGGATATACAAAATCTTTCCGCTGAGGTGTTTTACCTAAAATTGTAACAAATATAAAATATCATATCTTATTTTATACTTGTTAAGTCAATCTCAATCGGGTCCAGTTGATTAGAAGTGACCCCAGTAGCCACCTACAGGTCTATTCTACAGAGGTGATGTGCACTGAGACATGGGCTTTGGTTTTGAGTCTCACTCAAAAGACCAATATACTAACAAGCCTTTTAAAGCTCTAGTGCGGTCAGATAGGAAATATACTCGAAAAATTTCCAAGTCTCTTGTGAGGTTGATACCAATGACCCTTGACTTTAAAAGCCAGAGAAAAATGCTGATGCGATCACATTGAACAATATGCCACAAACTTATAAATGCAATGAACCACTCACCTGTCTAGGGGCCTCAGTGTCTTGATTGGTCTAAAGCATGCTTACAGATCAGTGCTTTTCTCCACCTAGGTTCAAATCCTACTCAAGACAGACCCAAGTGTGAGAAAGTTAGTTAGTTTGCTTGCTGAAGGTCAGTGGTTGGGTGTTTCTCAACCATCCATGAAATGACAGAGAAATCATTATTTCACCACCATCCCTCTCTCTCTCTCAAACACTGAGACTTTTTATCTTTGTCACTTTGGACAGAGCTTCACTTTTTTAACCAACTGACTACATGTATGTTTTCTTTCTCTCTCTCTCTCTCTCTCTGTATTGTTATAAATGACTGTACCTGTTGGTATATCTTTTCTTAATTCACTTTGTAGGAAGGACTCTACATCATCTGTTCTGGTCTTTAATTCACTGGATACTGACTGTGAATACTCTGTTACTACCTGTATCTGTTCATCTGTGATTTTTGTATTGTTACTCATACTCTCTACAAATTCTGCCGTATGATCTGTTTCTGTAGCTTTTAATTGCTCCACACAAGTCGAGTATTCATTTTCTGATGTCTACAAATAATATTTATTTACATTTAATGTATCTACTTAATGATGCAGGGGATTAAAATTATGTGTTGTTACGCAAGGCTCTTTCTACCCATTCCCTGACATTTCCTTGTCAGAATTTCCATTCCCCCATTCTAAAGCACTTCAAAACAAAAGTGCTGCTAGTTATAATTAAACTGTTAGTAAAGATGGTAATGTCTAAAGGGACATAACATATTTTTATATGGCATTATGTGAAAGGGAAACAACAACTTAGGTTTGAGTCCATTATATTTCCTGGTTTGGTCCGTAGTGCGAGAGGAGTAGACTGGACTAGAAAAGGACATGATTAAAATTTCAAAGGGGCACAACTTTTGAGGAAGTAATATAAATTTCCCTGATATTTCTTTTTTTTTCAAACTCCCTGACATTTATTGAAATTTTATGACCTTGGAAAAAAAATCCCTGACTTTTTCCTGATAGTTAGAACCATAACATATACAGCAAAATTGCTCAACAAATGAATAACAATTCTAAAATCCACATTGTTAATGAAAATGACCTGATCCAGAACAAAAAAAATATTCTTGATATGGGGATTCCAGCTGTACCACATAATCAACAAGATGTTTTAGACAATGTTTACAGTGCAAATCTCTGAATAATGCCGTTTTTGCCAGCAAATATGAACTCTATATGATTCTATTTCAGTATTTGCAATAGAAATAGTTATTGCCCACAAAAGTTGGGGGGTATCGCGTCAGGGTTCGAAGGCAAGTGTGCAAATTTTGAAAACTGTGACCAAGCAATCAACAACAGCACAGGTAATAAATTTAGCAACCATTTATTCTTTAATGTAAAAACAAAAACTTTGATTTAATATGGGAGTCATTGATATTGGTCAATGTAATTTCCACATATTCTGAGTAACAGAATCATTCAAAAAAGAAATTTTAATAACAAACATGAAATGTTATCATGTATTCAGTTTATTAATTTGAACATAATCACCCACAACAAATGCAATTATTGCTATAATTGTTATGACTTATGGTAAAAATTGCACAGGTTCCAGTTGATTTAGCACCTGAGATTTAAAACTTTGCGCAATTAATATTTTAGCACCTACCCAAAAAAGTTGGTCATGTGGTACAGCAGAAAATGAAAAAAGGGGGACTAAATCAGGATTTTTTAAATGAGATGCCTTATGTCTCATTTTTGGGAAATTCAACACGAGGCAAAAACATTACATTCAGACTTTTACTGGTCATAAAATAATTAAATGCAAATTAGAATTTTATTTGTCTATTTTCATGCCTCTGAATTTATTTACAGCATGTTCTAGCTGTGTCTGTGAGAGATGAAGGTTTGGAAATCGATTTGGAAAACATACCATTTTGATGTAAACACAACATCAGATAAATTGGGAACATTACCATTTTCCATTGTTAAAAAACATCCTTTATTGCATTGGGAATGGAGACAAATTTGCTTCAGTGAGACCCCTGGATTAATTAAAGAAAGTTGTAATGGTTGGCATGTGTGGTATCCAACAGAGGGCAATAACTCATGAACTCATAACTACAAAAAATGGTATTACTGTAGGCATAGTTTACTTACAGTTAAATAGTCAACAGTTTTCTGTCTGCTGTTAGTAACTGATGCATTTAGTTCACTCATTTCTGTAGAGACATTTGTGAGATGATCTTTCCAGGACTGAAATTAAAACAAGTACAAATACTTGTAGTCAAAATATAATTACTTTTATACATGACCCTCCATAAATAAGTATAAAAACATTATTTTCCTTCTTTAGTATCTGCAATACCTACCAATATGGTGACAGTCAGTTTTTTTTTTAAATTTCTAAATTTGGAAATTCTGCTTGGTGTTTGTGCAAAAACCATAAGATTTTTAATGGTGAATGGGATCCAATATTGGCTATCAAAATGGCTTAATGAGAGCCCTGAATACACTCAAACAAAAATTTTAATTCTAAAATGTATATGTATATTTACTAGGGCTGTAATGAGTACCTGGTTACTCGTACATGGGTAGCAAATTCATTACCCAATACAGTTAACACAACGTACGTACCATTGTTGTCAATAATTAAAATTAAATGATACACATAAGAGTTTAATTAATGTCCAAACTTTCATTCAATTTGACACTTAACATCTCATAAATCCCAAAGTATCATTGATATTGCCTACTTATGTCAGCATGCTAACTATCCTAACACCTTGAAGAATTGCACTCCACTCAGTTATAAGCAACAGCGATTCTGAATGACCATACTTTCACTTTGGATATATTCCTCTTTTTAATGGATGGACGGAAAGATGGATAAACTAGTGTACCACATTCTTCCTCCAAGCAGGGGTATAATTATTTAATACTTTAATCAAGCACTTAAAATCAGGACACCATCAATTGATTATCAGTTACAATCGATCATCAGCAAATTATTAATATTTACCTGCTGTTTTTCTGACAAAAACTTCAATACTTTTCCTTGTAAGTCACCACTTACAGTGTCTACCCTCTGAACATATTCTTGTAACTGTCAGACAAATAAACAAAACAAATAAAATATTTAAATAAACCAAACCAAACATATTTAACTATTTTATTTCAAAGACACTGGAATGTACCAGAGTATTGGAGTTTTACGCCCCAGTCAAGATTTTTTTTCACTTACATGTATATCAAGGCAGTTAGTTAAGGGCTTTAGAACTGACTTGTGGTGAGGGAACTGGAAAACTTTCTCACTCTACAAATCCGTGGGTGATTCAAACCTGCTGTGGTTCTAAAGCCATCGCTTTAAACCACTCCGTCACTGAGACCTCCAAAGATATAGGAAATATTTGTCCAAGGTTCCAGTTACCATGACAACCATACAGTTCAGGGAATCTCCCCTCAACTTATGAACTGTTACAGACAAATACTACTGTATATAACTCCACTTGTGTGGAATTTTTACATGTAATTTTATTAAGATATAAAATCACATAAGTTGATGTTTTCCTGTAAAAACAACATTATTCTGGTACTTTGCTCCATGAACATTTTCAGGATTGTTCCACATAAATGCCTAGGTTTTTTTTTTTTATTGAATGGTGTTTTACGCCCCAGTCAAGATTTCAGCTGTTAGTTCAAGAATGGTGGAGAGAACCATAGTGCAAAGAAAAAACCACCCACCTTTGATAAGCAAACTTTCTCATACTAGAATCTGTCTGAAGTGGGATTCAAACCTAGGAGATGAAAGACACTGTGATCTGTAGGTGCATGTTATAGAACATTCTGCCAACGAGGCCCCCATGGCACTTTGGTGAACCCTATTACTACAATGCAGGTATACATATATGAAAATATAAGTCATACCTGTGTTATCTCTTTGCTGTTAGTGGTACAGTTGGACACACATAAGTCCTTTAATTCATCTTCTTTAGTTTTTATACTCTCTTCAGCTGTCTGTATTTTTCTATAAAAAAGATGTTTATATTAAAACTCACTTATAACATGAAGCTTGTATATACAACCTGGCCCCAACATTTACAGGGTTTAATGTTTTTTCCTGGCTGTGACCTTGACCTTTCTGATATGGCATTGGTTCAAGGTCATGACACACTTGGATCATGAAGATTATTCATATGAAGTTTTATGACAGTTGTCCAAAGCATGTATGAGATATGGCCCAGACTTGATCTTACAAGGACAGACAGACAGACATAGTGATTCCATATACCCCCTCAAACTAGTTTGCGGGGCTATAATCAAAATGTGTGCAGATTATCAATACGATTAATTTATTTGACATTTGTAATCCAGTCAGTGCCAATGTCTTAATCTAAGGGAGATAACTGATAATGCCTCTGGATGATTAGAACCAACCAGAAACAGCAGTATTGTGGAGAGGGGGTTATAATAAAATGTACACAACCAATGTGACACATACATGTATGTTCAAAAATGGTTTAAAAAATTAGGACTCACATTTTAGACCAATTAAGACATTCATGGTCTGAATGTTACATTTTCTCACAACCATTACTAATAGTGAAAATTCTGCAGGGATTAAAAATTCCCAAAGTCCGAGATCCGGGACCTATTCATTTTACATAGGTTCCTTGATATTAATACCAGGATAATACTAATTCATTTCTATAACATAGCATAGTTGTACATCGGTCTTTCAATGTTGATAATGGACTTTCAAAACTTTATGTGGGACCTGCCAATAATAAAGGTTCAGGACCCTCCATTACAAAACATAGTTTTGAGCCCCTGTTCTGCGATTCCAATGATTAACTAGAAAAACTGTGAGCCACAAGCTCACAAAAACATATCCCCCAGCTCCCCCCACATAAAAAAAAATCCATCTGATCAAATTTTTAAATAGAAGGTGCACATCTACATTATATCACAAAGATTGTTTGAAAGTTTCATGAAAATCCATTGAAGGGTTTAGGAGGAGTTGCGGATAAGACATAGGTACCCTAAGGTGTAACGGAAGGACGGACGGACACACGGACAGACACCCCTATCACTATATACCCCCCACTTTTTAAGCGGGGGGTATAACTAAGTATAATATGACTTGATGTGTGACTGTTAAAAAACCACAACAGACCACTGTGGCAGAAGTTTTATTTAAATTTTAGACTAGTCCTAATGCAGATTATATACTAGGTCAAACCTTTCTGAGCTTTTATCTATTTTTCTGTATTTCTTAGGGAAAATCCTGAATTCATTCAAATTGATAAGTCTTGAAATCTCTTGAGATCTTGTAAGATCCTGTTGCAGAAAATTTCATGTGAATTTGACAATTTTTTTTAATTCACCAGTATATTGATTGTTGTGTTGAAGTAATGATTTTTTGTAAGTTTGATTGGTCTAAGAATTATGTACACACATTATTTACATGTATGTGGTGAAAGTTTTGCTTTTGCTGTTTTTAACCATTAAAAAAACAAAAAATAAAACAAAAACCCTAGACATTCTACAAACAAAATACTTACCCAGTAAAATCTGTGCTAAAATTGTCAATATCCATCTTTCTCTTTTTTGTATCATCATCAACCTAAGTTATAAAATATCAAAATATAATTGGACTATAAATTTTTAAACAGCAACATACAGGGTAAGATGTCAAACACTTTTACTACATGAGGAAACTGGAGTGCCCTAAATTAGGTAAAATACACATCCTCTTATGTTGGTTTACATTTTGATCAAAATCCATCCATAGACATGGAAAATGTAGAGCAGACCCAATATTGGGACAGACGGATAGCCAGGGCGATTCCTATATACCCACCAGGGGTTCAAAATTTCTGAGGTCCGAGACCTATTGATTTTACATTGGGACCCTTGATATTTAAACTGAAAAAATCTGATTGACCCGTCTTTTTTAACCAGAACAATAGTTCTTTTTCTATATGATAACATAATTCACATAAACCTTTCAATGACAGTATTGGACTTTTAGAACTTTATGTGGGGCCTGCCAATTTGAAAGGCAAAAGGTCCTTGGCCTTCCAGTACAAAATGTCATGTAAAACCCCTGACCTTCAAACTTCATTTGCCGGGTATATACAGGCAAACAAGTGGGATTTTTGTAATTTGCAGATTAAAAGGCTGTATCAATGACTCATCAATGGATCAAATAAGAATTTTGTTTGACAAATAACAATACAAACCTCATCTAACAGTTTCTGTCTTTTGTTAAATAATTCCTGCATCTCCTGTAATACATATTGAACGATTTAGCATAAAATATAAATAAATTTTTCCTTCTTTATAATAAACATAAAATATAGATAAAATGTACAATGAATAATGAATGTCAAATTTGAAAAATCAATAGGCACCAGGGTGGACAAGTTGCAATGTCATATTCTATATGATGTATGATTCACATAAACAAATTTAAGTTTAATATATGTAATGAGTTGAAATAAGTTTTATGGCCTTTTTGTGGAAGTTACCAAATATAAGTTCAATATCACCAGGCATTTTTTTTAAAAAGTCTGCAAAACTAAATCCTGCCCAACAATCACCAAGTTAATATTCCATTTCAACTTGGTTGCAACTTGACTTAAAATCAGTATTCTCAACTTTAGCAGTAAATAAATTTTATGTTGAACAAGGGACATGTTATAACAAGTCAATTCAGTGAATTAGGATTCCAGCTAGCAGGTTATTTTATTGTGATTTGCACTTATGTTCAAAGGGCAATAACTCCCAGGTAAATGAGCAAACCAATAAGGATATGTGCATCTCCTATCAATGCTGATGCTTTGGGCCAAGTTTCAATAAATAGTGCTTTATAGTTTTGGAGAATTTGCACAGACAAGAATTTTGAACAGATTGAAAGTCAAATCTAATATTCCCCTCTTTCTTTGAAAGGCGGGGGATAAAAAAAACAATTAAAAAGATTTTCCAAAGACCTGTAAGCAAGTAACATTGTTATATATACAATGTACATGTCTAAGTTTCTAAAAATTAAATATTATTAGCAGCCAAATTTCCAAATTTTGTGAAAATATAGTCCTTTTATAATGTATTTTTCCCACAAATTTGCTGAAATAGGTTACTTTTTGAAAGAATATCTCAACAATTAGTAGCCAATAGCAATTTTCAATATCAAGAATGGAAAAATAACATGTATCTTACTATCCCACTGTAATCTTGAAAAAAAAAAAAAAAAAAAAAAAAAACAGCTTCTTTAAATCGAAATGCCAGACCCCACCCACCCTCCTTCCCGCCCTAAAATTCCAATATCAGAATAGTTTAGATTATAAGTCAGAGTTGAAAGGAATAATGAAGTTTAACACCCTAGTCAAGATTTTTCATTAATATCCAGGGGGTCAGGCAAGTATAAAGCAGACCTGATGATACCGTAATCCTTCTATGTATTCGGCCCCTCTATGTTTTCGGACACCCTAATTTTGAAATTCCCTCTAATTTCGGACGGCAATTTTTTTGCCCCTAAATCTGGACACGATTTTGCTAGAACTCACCCGTAACATAGGATACATATTGGTTACAATTAATATTGAATAAAAACAAGAAGAAATGTTGTTGTTTTGTTGTTAATTTACATTAAAATGTGTTATTTTTATGCGTCTGTTGCCTTGTGTATTTGCGTGATGGAGTCATGATTGTAACTTGGAGGACAAGTATTTTATTATGTTTTTACGTTTTTATTGTAAGCTCAATAAAGGCATACCTGTATTAAGTGCTTTAATTTTCTTTGAAAGTGAAAGTTGATTGAAATTACAACTTTTGGCTAAGAAACATCGTATGACTATGAGACCGTAAGTTTTGTCGGTACACAATCCAACATCAAAGACAATTTTTTCAGGAAGTGACGTTTTCAATGAATTTCATTGGACGAAAACATGTGGAATTCCCTCTGATTCAGTGCATTTCATATATGGGAATATTCCCGATCCCATTTGCCTAAAAACGGGGAGATAGACATTACGATGTATTTATTTTTCAAAATAAAATATGTTTGAAATGTGATTTAAAACAATGAATTTGTAAACTATTTTGTTTTGTGAGTGGTAACTTCAATTTTTTTAAGAAAAGCTGTATTGATCACGGCGAACCCCATTCATACATGTCCTGGTTCTTAAGCATACAGAAATGTGGAATTTTCTTGACTGAGAAATATTCTTGACTATTAATCATTAAAATTTTGACCGTAGACAGTGATAAAAGACGAAGTGTGTTCATGGTGAACCTCAAATGGTGGGAATTACTGATAAAAATTACATGATTTTCATAAAAACAAAATGGCGACCCTCGATGTGTATTGCACATTGGATCATGATTATTGGTCAACAAACACTAAAAAAAATGACTTTTTTGTGAAATAAACAACACAACAGGTAATTTTAACATATACTTTATTTGAAAATTTACATTAGAGATGATATCTGTGTGTGTATCGTCGTTAGTAGTGCCTTGCATTACCGGGAGGGCAGCGGGACTTGCTTACGATCAGAAATCGGCTCAAAAATATCGGACACTTCTAAATTTTTGGACACCCCCAATTTTCCAAGTGTATAATTTTCGTATTTCCTCTAAGTTCCCGGACACTTGAAAATGAAATTATTAAAATTCGTCCAAATACATAGAAGGATTACGGTACTTGCTGTCAGTCATGGTCACATCAGAGTAGCCTAGTGTGATCTGGCTGACACTAGCACAGAATCGCAAAATATTAAGATGTAACAATACCATCCTGAAGCTTACTAAAGGTGTCCAATATAGTGTTATAGTGAGAAAAAAACATAATCTATTTGATGGAGAGAATCTTACTTGATCTAAAGTTCTTTGTTGTTGTAAGTTTTGTTGTAACCATTGAACTCTTTCTGTTTGTTGAGTGGAGAAATCGGACACTAGAGATGACAGACCTGTTAAGTCCTTTCTGACTGAACACATGAACTCATTGATCAGATGTTCCTGCTGTAACTTCTGTAAATAATCAATAAATTATAATCATATTTAATCAATGTTCTTATACATGTAGTTTTGGTGTTATGCTGTGGGAACAAAGTGGCAACTATATGCAGCTCTCCATTTCAGAAGCATTTCACGTAAGGTGATTTATGTTGTTATAATACATAAATGTACCTGCCAAACAAAACAAACATAATTTCAGGATTTGTACAAACAAATCCTAATTTTACAAGGAATTAGGATCACTATCATTGGTAGTACAAACTATATAGTAAAACACTGGAGAAGCTAAATATCTATGATTTTGATGCCTTTTCAATTTTTTAAAAGTTTTTTTTTTCAAACATAGGTCACCATGACCTACATTCTATATCTACGTCAACTATAAATTATATGCATGAAAAGCACCTGCCAAACAACCCTTTCTGTAAAATTTGATTAATATTGGCCAGTAGTTTCATTCAGGAGATGTCAAAATTGTGAATTACTGATGTAGATATGGACATAGACACATGCTGTGCCATGTATGGCCTTTTGGTGAACTAATAATGATATGATATGATATGTTTCTTATACAACAAAGCACTTAATTAATATGAAGTACTTAAATTTTTAAAGAATAAGTCTGTCATCTTCCTTTGTAAAATATGTGCATATCATGTTCTTGGTATTCTTTAATAAAAAAATCAGAGGTTCAAAAATAAATCCCCGTGGGACCTTTGATATTTAAACTGAAAAAAAAATAACCCCCCCCCCCCATTTTCCCTAAAAATTATTAAAACACCACAATGTAGTTCTAGAAACTCATGCAGGGAGCATGGCATATGCTCCAGTACCTTAAAAAAAGTTTAGATTTTAAAAAAAAAGTCTTCTTCTGAGTTCCGACAAACTACAGATTTACAAACTAACAAAACATTAACATGTTCATTAGATATAAAAGTTATAGACAAACCTGTGCTTGTAATGCTTCCATTTCCTGTTTTAACACACTGGATGATAAGTCTAATGTGGCTTTTATGCTTTGCATGATGTTAGGAAATTCTTGACACTGAAATTCTGATATTGTCGCGACTTCTGATGCCTGGTGAAAAAACAAATATAAATTTATACAGTAGAGAAAATTTCAAGAGATACAGGTAACACAGGAAAACTATATAATTCATTTATGTCAAGGAACCTCAAATGCAGCTATCGAAATACTATGACCTTCATTAATGAAATCTATCATAAAAAGAAGGATCCGGTGATACCACTGATGGCAAAAGTATTCTTTTATTGTGTTTTAAGAATTTTTCGGAAGCATTTTCAACTGAATTGTCAGGCTGTTAAGTAAAAATCTTATTTATATTAACTTATTTTATTCCATACCCAAACAGGGACTGAAACAAGCATTTTAAACTTAAAATTCACTGCAAAGAATGGAAAGATCTGTTCAAATGTGTACACTCACTTTTTCTTGTTTAAAAATCAATAAGTCATATATCTGAGATGAGATGCCATTTCAAAAGTGTCCCCAAATAAACCCCAACTGGTAAATCCATGTTTTCTCTACCATGTGTGCAATCAAAATGCAAATAGCCAATGGCACATCTAGTCCACACAAAGATTGTTTATGTGAAGATTTATAAAGATCTGATAAATAGTTTGAAAGAAAACTTGCAGAAAAAAATAAGAAATTACTACTTCTACTAATAATAACAAGCAAACTGACTCATGTTAATGATTAATGCATCACATTTTGAAAAATAGTGCTTCATAGTTTTACTATTGCTACTGAGGACATAACATTGAATTTACTATTCCCCTCTTTCTTTGATATCAAATGGTCACGTGTAACCATTTTAGACAATCATAAAAGATGGAATTGATTAATTATGTAATGATAATAATTATAGTATTACATATAATGCCACCGAGATGTACTACCTGTCTGTCAGTAACATGTTGTAGAAGTTGGTCTGACCATTTCAATGTTTGATTGGTATAAGTTTCATTCTGACTTGTTGTATCCTTGACAATAGTTGATACAGCTGACTGTAGTTCTGTCAATTTATCTGTTAAATTTGTAGCTTCTGTCTGCCTTTTTTGGATTATGTTTGCTGTAAATAAAAAATATACATACATAAATGAAATTAAATAACCGTAGGTACCTATACCAGATCTGTCAATCAGACTGTTATGATGAGATTTCTGTACAGAGAGAGAGAGAGAGAGAGAGAGAGAGAGAGAGAGAGAGAGAGAGAGACTCACCAGATCTGTCAATCAGACTGTTATGATGAGATTTCTGTACATCTACAAATGTTTTCAGTTTATCTTCCATGTTAGCAATGCCTGATTTGAATTTCTTCAAGAAGACATTCTGACATTCTTCATTGTGCGTTTCCACAGATCGCTTTCTGTCTAATTTGTCATGTAGTCCATATACATCTGATGTAGCATTTTCCACTGTATTCAAGAGCTGTCATAGATAATCAAAATCTTAAAAATGAAAATCAGATTTCTGTTACAATGAATAATTTTTCACTGTTTTGCAATTTTTTAATCAGACTGAGCACTGGATCATACATTCTCCATGTTAATGAAGGAACTGCCAAAAATGCAAATCTATAAGTACCCATAATAACTTATTTAAGAAATAATTAACATTAACCAATGGAATATTGTAGTTTGCATGTGTCCAGTATATCCCTCGGGGACCTGGCAACCCTGAGATGTATTTTGCAGGATGTGTATTATTCAGCGATACATTACAGGTAAATAATGATTATTCCTATTTTTGATATGTCTAAAACCAAAAGCATTAAAATCAGCACTGAAAAATCTTTCCCCAAGATGTACTATTTATCTGCAAAAAGATTCACTGATACAATTAGATGGTCGAGATTACTTCCATTGAAATAAATGATTTTAATGTATTGACTTAACATGTAGGTCACAAGCATTGTTTGGACCCATATTATGAAATCATAATGTGAATAAGGGAGTACATAAGCAATAGAAAATGGCCATGGATATATTGTGTTTTACCATGTTTCATACATGCCATAACTCAAAAATGAAAACACGGGACTGGTTTCAAAAGGGTCTAAATCTGGGACGTCCCAGACAATTTGGAACAAATGGCACGTATGATGTTTCATATATTAAAAGAAAAATGCAGGTTACTTCCACTGAAATAAATAATTTTATGACAGAAAATTACCTGTACCTCACAAGCATTGTTTGGACTCATAAGTCCCATAGATGTCACAAGGTTAGGGAGTAAATAAGCAAAATAAAACAGACATATCGTTTGTTTTACCACATTTGGATATCCATGCTTCATACGAAGGGAAATTCAGGTCACGTAAGATTTATAAATACCTGATTGGCATCTGAATACAGACAGGATTCTACTTCTACGTGTTCTGATACTAGATATTTCTGCTCATCCCTGTCCTGTGTTGTCGTAACCAATCTCTGGTGCGTATCCTGCAGTTTTTCTGATGTCTTTATCAAGTTATTTGTGGTAACTCCTAGCTGCTCTGATGTTTCCTCTAACTCACGCTTGGTATCGGTAAACAGTTCCATTAACTACAAATATCAGTTTTACAAATACATGTAAATATAAGGGTTGATGACTGTAAACCAAGAAGTTTTCAAGTTCCTTTTACTTTCGCAAGATTACAAATACGAGAAAATGAAAATTTGCAAATATTTAATTTTTATATCTGCTTGCATTTGCATTGCCTCTTATCAGGCAAAGCTAAATTAAATGTACACAAATGCCTTAAAATGCAGTTCCTTGCAAAATACAGGTGTTAAGAAGTACCACAGATAAACTGACTCAACAGGTTACCGCAATACAAGTTTCAAATATCATAATTTACTGGTACAGAAAAATGTATGAATACAATCTGACTTCACAATTAGTTACTGTCAATGTTAAAGATTTCTTTAACATTTGAATGTTGTAATCATTATGACTCTGCAAAATACTGTATGCATTAAGGGATGCCCTACAGAAGACATTTAATGTAATTCATCTCCAAAGCTGGACACTAACTGCAAAAGGCACTAGCAGGGCTCCAAGTAGGATTTGGTTTTCACTAGCCTTCTGGCTACCATGTTTTATTTTTACTAGCCAAGGCCAAAATTTACTAGCCAGGGTTAAATATTTTGGTCGCCAAAACAAAAGTTCCCCGTGATCATGCAATGATACAAAAAAGCTGAATTTTTAAAACTTTTAATTCAAATTGAAAGCATAATAAAATTTGACAAATAACTGTGTGCCAGCGGAAGTCGCATATCATCACTGTCATCAAGATCCAGATCAGAACAAAGTCTTCTGTGGCCATTCTTTGTAGGCCACTTCATCATGTTCATTTTTGTTGAAAACATTCGCGCATTCTATACATACAACCGAGAAAATTCATTACACCATTTTGCTAAAAACTTTCGCTCGCTTGATGCGGCAGTGGGCATTTGTTGTTCATTATCGGCAACACATTTTGATTTCGGAATGGATGGTGTGCCGAAACCGAATGAGGACAATTTCCCTTATGTCCTGCTGGCTCGTTTGGCTATGTTGTTTTCTATAGCAATGTGCAATCCGTTGTACGTTTGTATATTAGCAAGGATTATCATAAGTTACAAGCGTTCGTGTGACCTGCATAACATAGACGGGGTTCCTGTGTATATGAGCAGGGGCTATAAACAAACTGTATACAACACTAGCGGCCGAGGTGTACCAAATTACATTGTTTACATGATCATCTTTTGGCTAAAAACGATGTTTACATGATCATCTCCTGGTTATAAAACAATCTTTTCAGTACAAAAAATAAATTTTCGGTCGCAGCCTCTGTATTTATTGATCGCCGTTTGGCGAGTGCATCAGAAATTTACTAGCCATATCTGATTTTTAGTCGCATATGCGAGTAATTTACTCGCTACTTGGAGCCCTGACTAGACAAGAAGAAGATAATTCAAGGTCCTAGTTTTAACATATTAAATACATGTACATTTCACTGCTTATCAGTCGAGTGGTAGCTGTCAGACTGTGAAGCTTTCCGCCAAAAGATGGGCCTTCATCAGATCCTGATCAGTTTTGTATGATATAACCCGAATCTCTAAGATCCATCTCCAGAACACTTGTAAAACCCAAATTCATACAAAGCGTGCAGATCCAACACCTCTACTTCTATAATGTTAAATACATGTACAATTTAGTACCTAACTCATACAAAGCGTACATATAAACCATTTCTACTTCTTCATGTTAAATACAATTTAGTACCTTTGTCATTTCATCTGTGAGAGCTGATATTTGATCTTCCATGTCTTTTATTGAATCTTCTTGCTGAGTAATCTTAGTCTGCATAGCTCTAAACAGAGAAAAAAAACAACAAAGTTAAACCTCCATTCATCGCCACCAAATGTTGTTCTGCCAGCTTTTGGTTTTATAACAAGGTTTGGTGGCCATACCCCACATCCCGATACCCCATAAATTTGTGCAGAACATTTATAACCACTGGATGAGGAATCCACAAAATGATTCAGGACTGCAAAAACAACTTTACTCCAGAATTTTGCAACTTAATTTTTTTTTCTTCAAAAACTCAGATCTCTTGTAAGAAGGTAAAGAAGTAAGAAGGCAAATTATATGTCAAAAGCAGACTTATGGGTAAAGCTACAAAGTAAAATAATTTTCTGTATTCATTTTTATTGGAGATCTTCATTCAAAGTCAATATTGTTGAAATTATAACTTTAGCACATTTTTTTAGTTGAAATAAACCATAAACTCATAATTAAAAAATATACATATAACTCACCTGTAATTCTCTTCAGCTAAAAATATTCCATTTTTCTCTCTGGCAGCTTGAAGATCTCTTCTTAATCTTTCAATTTCTTCATTATATTCCTGTCAATTTCAATTTAAAAATGTTCTATCAAAGATAAAAATATCAACAATAGACATATAATTCGTTATCTAAAAATAGACATATACCTGCTTGAAAAATCTGACTAATTTCCAATGAACCAGATATTTTACAATGCATAAGAAAACTTTTTATTAGGTTTCCCATAAACAAATTCTATTTTTAGATTGTTCCCTATTCATGCCCCATTTTGGTTCCCTGGACACATTAATATGATGGGTGTAAAATCAAAAAGCAGACAGGGTATAGCTGTTCCATTTCACAAGTCACAGTTTCCATTAATTTCCCTTTAGAAATATATGAGTGTCTTTTCATTTCAAGTTGACAAAGAAATTTGTAATTAAATTCATTAAAAAAAGAAAAAAAAATATTGTGGTTCATTTGATTTGCAGAGATCTATTTAAAAATTGGGTTCGTACTTCATTAAACAAAATCCACCACCAAAGCCCCTTAGGAGAAATAATATAAAGCTGACAAATACCAACTCATACATAAGCATGCAATGTAAGTATAAAAGAAACAAATGCTAAGTGTTATACAAGTATTTACAATACCAATACGTATAATATCACTTACCCGTAGTAGTGCTCTCTTTGTTAGTTTCTGGTTGACCTCTGGCCTGTTCTGTATATTCTTTGCACGATGGGCATAATCCAAAGTACTGAGAGTTTCCTGGAAAGTCAGAGAGATAATGTGCAGCAAAATATCAAAACAAAACCACTTACAAAATAAGAAAGTCCCACGGTCTGAGATTGGTAACTTCTGGAAAAGACTGGTTACTTTTTCAATAGTCTTTAACACTAATTCAATCTCAGTGTTTGAAGCAACAGCCAGTCCCACTGTCTGAGACTGGTAACTTCTGGAAAGGACTGGTTACTTTTCAATAGTCTCCTACATGTGTATATACCAAAACAGATAAATGTTGAAATTATCAAGACAAGGACTGGTTAAAAAATGTGACTTATTTCGAAAACTGACACTTTCATGTTTGAATTAAGTGTCCAATCTACAGACCAAGCCACCATGATGGCACAAACTCTCATTAGCCAACTTCTTTCCTAGAAAACCAACAAAAAAATCCCAATAACCAAAAATGCTCAAACCTTTCATTTATTAATTCTAAGTGTTGGTGTAATCAAGTAACAGATAAACTTACATCAAGGTTACAATGGGCCGGTGATATTGTAGCTATAATTGAGGTCTTTGTTCTACCACCAAGAGAATCTTGAAGCAATCTTGTTAATTTGCTCTCTCTGAAAAAATAAAAAAATTTAAAAAAAATCATTGTATACTGTTCAAAGCTACCATGAACTACATACTCAAAGTCTTCATAAACCACAAGTCTTCTTAATGTTTTGAGACTAACCAGGATTATATTACTCTAATTGTAACATGACTGAGAATATAAGATTCCGTGATCAGGATGCCAATCAATGATCATACAATTAATTCCTAGCATTTCTGTGTCAGGTCTCCATAGACAAGTGCATGCTTACAGACAACAGTGCCCCTCACTTCCTAGGTTTCAATCTTGGTCAGACAGATTCTAGCCTCAGAAAGTTTGTTAGTATGCTTGATGTAGGTTGATGATTTTCTTTAAGTATTCCGGTTTCCTCCATGGACCACCATCTTTGAACTGACTGCCTACATACCGGTATAATTGAAAAAATCTTCAGTGTGTGTAAAACGTCATCACTCCACTCCACCAGCCCAGAAACAACTACCTCTATATATAGGTGAGAGAATATTGTCTGGGACCTTAAACACCATTACTCAAAGCTCACCTGTAGGGTACATGAGGAGAGTGTTCCACTAACGATGTAATAACACGCCCTAAAGTCAGTAAACTCTGGTTTATATTGCCTGCCTCTCTTGCTCACCTGTAGGGTACATGAGGAGCGTGTTCCACTAACGATGTAATAACACGCCCTAAACTCAGTAACTCTGGTTTATATTGCCTGCCTCTCTTGCTTACCTGTAGGGTACATGAGGAGCGTGTTCCACTAACGATGTAATAACACGCCCTAAACTCAGTAAACTCTGGTTTATATTGCCAGCCTCTCTTGCTTACCTGTAGGGTACATGAGGAGCGTGTTCCACTAACGATGTAATAACACGCCCTAAAGTCAGTAAACTCTGGTTTATATTGCCTGCCTCTCTTGCTCTTTTATCTACAGCACCAGATCTCCCAATATTCTCACTTCCAGCAAGATCAACCTAAAACAAAAATATCTAAATTCTTACATATCATTACACACTACTATAAACCAACTTTTATTCGGGAATATTAACTTTCACTATTCTCTTTCCAAAACCATTTCATGACTTAACTTTCACAATATTGACTAGCTGAATATTTGGTATAAATAATTATTTACCGTATAAAAAAGAAGCTTGTGTCAATTAACTTTCCTGACTACTTTGTCCTTGTGAAAAAATCAGATGTCAATCCCACACAAATAAATGTTGGTTTACAGTATTAATCTTTGATAAGTTGAAGTACACTGGACTCCAAATTGTGGCTTGGGAATTTAGAGCGTACACAATTCTGGGACAGAAAAACTAAGATATGACTTTGTGACATGGACCTACCCATCTAAATTTGATATGTGACACATCATCCAGGGATTATGATTATTAGGGGCCCAGTAGCCAATGTCTCCTGAAAATAAATCTGACCCCCTAAATTTTACATAGTTAAGCTATTTACGACTATTAAAACTTCTTTTCTAAAGTGAGCTCAGACTCCGACTCAAAATATTTTTAAAGCTTCATCCCTGTCTTTTTATTATGGTTTACATTTTTGTCAAAGATCCACAGACATGGAAGATATAGACCAGATTCCTATACAGGACCCCTTAAACTTTGTTTTTAGTGGGTATAATTACCTTCTATTCTTTCATTACACAGTAATGATTATGTTACAACATAGATTATGAAACAATATGCCTCTCTATATATTAAAAGTTAATAATTTAACTGGGTGTCCCCAGAACAAACCAAACCGGGGAAATTCATGTTTTCCTTACCATGTACGATACATGATCAAAATATGAATAGCCAACAATATATTTACTTCACCCAAAGATTGTTTCTGTGAAGTTTCATAAAGAGTTTTTTAAGAATAAAGGCACACAAAATGTTGGTGAAAGAAATAGGGTGATTTTTTTATACTACATGTATATGTATATGTTCCTAACTTTGAGGGGACATAAATATAACTGTCATCAAAACTTTAATCAGTAATTATAGTTTTTTCTTTAAGTTTAAATATTAATCTTAAGTTTTTTTTACCAGGTATAATTTTCCTGTTTTCAATAATTCTTCACCATCCATTGTGTTTTCTTTTATGTGAATGGTCACAGAGAAAACTGTATGTGAACGACTGAAAAAGACAAACTTTATGATAAACAATAATGAATAAAATCCATCATAATAAACTAACTACATGGATATAAATTTATATTTGCCATAGGTTTATAGCATAATTATTATGTCAAATTTCGTTCATAAAATTAAAATACAGTGTATTGAATATATTTCAGTGTTTGGCAGAAATATTTACATGTACATAAAGTAAATCAACACATGCAGGTACCTAAGTACATTATAGTTAAATACTGTAAGATTTTTATACCACTGCAGTCTTGATTTTATAGGCTTATATAATCATCACCATTTTGTCTTGGTCCATGTATTTAATATTTTTGTTCAGTTTATAATATGACTCAGCCTTAAGTACCAACCCAGTAAAAATAGACCAACAAGAGATAGAAGATGTATTAGAATTTACACACTTAGGATCAAAACCCAACAAGGAAGGAGGCACAACGGCAGACATTAATGCCAGGTTACAAAAAGCAAGGCAGGCATTCATAGCCCTTAACAAAGTGTGGAAATCCAACATATACAGTAAATCAACTAAAGTGAGAATCTTCAATAGCAATGCCATCTCTGTCTTAATTTATGGAGCCGAGTGTTGGAAATTAACAAAACTAGACATAAAGAAGCTAGAAACATTCAAGAACAGATGCTTAAGAAGAATAATGAAGATCTTTTGGCCGAATAAAATAACAAATAAGGACCTAAGAGAAAGAACACAAACAACATCAGTAGAAAACACAATAAAATCAAGGCGATGGAGATATATAGGGCATATATTAAGGAAAGGAAACTATGAAAATGAAAAAATTGCATTGACCTGGGCTACAGAAGGAAAAGAAAGAGAGGAAGACCAAGAGAGACCTGGTGAAGAACAACAGAGAAAGAAAGAAACGATATGGGCTGGCCAAGTTGGAGAACGGCAGAGAATGAAGCCTCAAATAGGACAAAGTGGAGAGATCTGTGCCTTGCCTTATGCTCCACTAGGAGCGAAGAGGATAGGTAGGTAGGTAGTTAAGTAACAGGCACTCACAAATAAAGAAATGCATTTTATTCAAAGCATAAACAAGTATGGTTACATGGTTTTTAAGTGTTCAGTACTGAATGATATAGGGTCAGTGGGAAAGATACGGGGTGAAGCATAAGCCTATCAATGACCAGCATGACCAGATGACCGGCGTATAACAAAAAAAAAATATCTTGAGAAATTGTAAAAATACATATCTGACTGCAATAAAATATTACAAGATAAACAAATACAATAGAATCTAGTAGTATTTTTTTGGTTTTCAGTATCTCACACTTATACTTTCATGCGTTTTAAATCAGTATCTTTAGCAGTCTGTTCTGCACACTGTTTATTTTTGGTTGTCATTTTGGTTAACATTTACCTTAGAGACAGGGGATGTAACTCTTAACCCATCCGGTATGAGTCTCACTGACCCAGTATTTTGTGCTGCTATGTACTGAATGATACTGGGTTAGCCATGTGATTCATTTTCAGGGATTTATCAAAGGTTTATTTAGGGCCAAAATAAGGCCCCAATCCCAATGGAAAAAATGTTGATTTTTCCAAAATCGGCTGAGAAAATTCCCAATTAGAAAACTGTGTTGTTTTTAAATGAAAACGAAAAGTAAATTTTGTGAAAGCCCCCCCCCCCCCCCTCCCCAATCAGCTGTTTTTATTACTGTTTTTATTTATAAACTAAATAAAATAAAACTAAAGCATTAGATTTAATCATTAATGGCATCAAAAATGATGTCGAAGTTTTCCCAAAATTAGCAAAAAGTTGATAGTTTTTTCCCAATTTTTAGTTAAGGGCCTTTTCCCAAAAGACCCTGATAAATCCCTGATTTTAGCCAATCATTTCAATAGCATTTAGTCACCTTAGTGAAGTATAATATACCTTGAATGTGCATTCATAAGTGTGGAAGCAGTTTGCCGTCTCGCTGATCCACGCTCTAATATTTCAAATACTTCTGTCTTGTTACGTACCACCACTTCTTCTAGGCCATTTATAATGACTGATCCCTATATATATCCAATGAAAAAACAACCAAAAACATTAAATTACACACACACACACACACACACATATATATATGGCTGTTACATCACTTTTCGGTAATGAGTTTGGGGCCCTTGGCATGGGTAGATCATTGTGTAAGCAAAGTTGTTAGTTCCCTTGCAAAAGGTCATATTTTTCTCTGAGCACTCCAGTTTACTCTCCCATCAAAGAAATGACCTCCTCAATATAAGTGAAAGAATCCTGACTTGAGCATGAAAACCAGTACTCCACTCAAATTAATGGTAGTAACATGGACACTGTCTTTAAATGGAATTTTAACAATTTTTTAAACATGTATATATATAAATATATAGTCCATACCTTTTTGGTGTTGTCTTCATAAATCTTCAATCGTAAACAGTCTTCAGAAGAACCCAACAAATCAAACAGCTCTTCATTGTACAGCTCTAGAAATGACACTCTTATTGAGAACTCCACATCCTAAATTAATATATATGTACACTTATATTATCATCTGCAATTGAAACAAACAAGGCCAAACAAATAATATACATGTTTTGGGTTTAACTATAAACTGAGGTCGGTAGGCATTTTCCTTTCCCTGAATTTTTTCGCAATAAGTGAAACGACTCAAAATTGAGACTGACATATGTATCTTATATATAAATTCTTATCAATACCTGCTTGAACTGCAACTTATACAGATATTGTAACTAGAACGCGTTTCCTAAATATAACATACATGTAAACCTAAACATTAAAGTGAACAAGAGCACCGCCGAGCGGAGCATTATACGCCTGTGTTATATTGATCGAGTAGTACTATTTACTGAGAAGTATAAGTACAACTAGGATATATGTATGTAAAAATATATTACCAACTCTGTGTCCGGGCCATAACTCGTAACCCATAAGATATTACCATGATTAAGGTGTAACTGTATAACAAATGAAAAAGTTGTAATTCCAACTTGCACCAGATATTAACATTGTAAATGTGTATACCAAATGTATAACAAATTTCATTTAAATCCATGTTTGTATTGTCTACTGAATGGAATACAAACCACATGGTCATACATACAAAAATTTCTAAGTTAAAAAAGGGGCATAACTCCTCCAAAAATAATCCGCAAAAGTTGTAATTCAAATTTGCTTCAGATATTAACATCGTAAATGTGTATACCAAATTTCATTTGAATCCATAAATAGTTGTAGGCTCTAATGATCAGAAACCACATGGTCATACATACAAAAATTTTTAAGTTAAAAAAGGGGCATAACTCCTCCAAAATAATCCAAAAAAGTTGTAATTCAAACTTGCCCCAGATATTAACATTGTAAATGTGTATACCAAATTTCATTTGAATCCATAAATAGTGGTAGGCTCTAATGATCGGAAACCACATGGTCATACATACAAAAATTTCTAAGTTAAAAAAGGGGCATAACTCCTCCAAAAATAATCTGAAAAAGTTGTAATTCGAACTTGCACCAGATATTAACATCGTAAATGTGTATACCAAATTTCATTTGAATCCATAAATAGTTGTAGGCTCTAATGATCGGAAACCACATGGTCATACATACAAAAATTTCCAAGTTAAAAAAGGGGCATAACTCCTCCAAAAATAATCCGAAAAAGTTGTAATTCGAACTTGCACAAGGTATTACCATGGTAAAGCTGTATACCAAATTTCATTTGAATCCATAAATGTTTGTGGTCTCTATTGAACGGAATACAAATTGTTAACAGACGCCCGCCCGGACGGACAGCATCGTAACATAATGCGTCCCGTCATATGACGGGCGTATAAAAACAGTAAAACTGTAAAACCTGCTATATGAATGATAGAAAATGGTTAGACTAAAACAGGGTAATTTTGGCAGGGTTATTTTGGCCAATTTGGGAAAGGGAACTTCCAATGAACTCAGAAAAACCAAATCAATAAAATCAACACATTAGGAAACATAAAAAGTTAATCTGATTTTATGATTTTGACATCTATACTACTGTGGTAGCTCATTTAGTAGAGTGCTCGGTCCGTAAGTGGTCGTGGGTTTGAGCCCGGACCATATCTGACCCAAGACTTGAAAGTGGATAATGGTGTTTCTTTTGCCAAGCACTCAGCATTACGAAATGAAGTCACAGTTCTTTAGGATGGTAACCTAAAATAAACGAGGTTCTGTGTCATGGTGTGCTTGGCACGATAAAGACTAGGGGTGTAACGATATACCGGTATATCGGTAAACCGTGATGTGCACACTAGACCGGTTCGTATCGCGATACACTAAATGAAAACAGGTATTTTGCAGTACATTTACTGTATGCTTGTTAGACTGTTGAATGTCACTCGGACGCTTGAAATTACATATACCTATTTAATTTTTCACAGCACTCTAGGCGGCCTTTTCGAAATACAAATCCTTATTAGTAGTAGAATGAAGATCTTGAAAATAAATATTTTTGACAAGCACACACGTAGTAAAGTTTTAGTCATTAAGATGTTTGTAATATATACGAAAGCTGTAGAAGTAACAAGCGTGTGATTGAGAGTGATTAACAATGTCGGAGAATTACGGCCTCGTCGTAAACAAAAAAGCTAAATCAGCAATATGGAACCATTTTTGGATAAAATTCGACAAAACTTCACAAACCGTAAACCCTGGATTTGCTGTCTGCCGACATTGTAATAACGATGTAAAGAATGCAGGGGGTACGACTAATTTAACGACACATATGACACGACATCACCCAAGGTTGCTAAGTCATACAACGTCAACGAAACCAAAGTAGACAAAGAAGCTGACAGTTCAAAACCAAATTTGCCGCAATTTATAATTTCCTTATAATTTATGTGTTTCATCTTGGAATTTATGAATAAAAGCCAAGAAGTAAAATAACCATGAATGTATTGAAGACTATTGTTAAATTTGTACTGACCTTCTTATGTCAGACCTGTAAAAACAATATACCCTGATACGTATTGTAATACATGCATCATGTATCACAATATATCGCGATACGACATTGCCGTATCGTTACACCCCTAATAAAGACCCCTGCTGTATAAAGCCATCAGCACAATGCACTGGCAAAATTTCAGCACCTTCGCCTATAGCTGGCATCATATCAATATGTAAAATATTCTTGACCAGGATGTTAAACACCATTACTCAACTCATTTTGACATCTTATGCAACGAGCCTTGGTGGGTTGCAATAAATAAACTATTCAATGAGTTTAATAAATTCAATAATAATAAAATGAAAACACTCATGTGAGATTCTATTTATTATATAATCCAGGAACAAAAATACTTTTTTTTCAATATACAACCTGCCTTCTCTATAAGAAAAGAGCTGATTGACCACAATACACAGAAGTCATGCAAATTGTACATGCCCCAAAGAGTACTGCTAAATTTTTATGGGTCTAATTATGTCAGAAATATAATGAACATCGACTTCCATAGAACAAATACAAAAGCAACATTTTCTAACTTGTATGATTTTTTGGGGGATATTAAAATAACAATTAAGTGTGTAAATGAAACCACCAACAGTTGATGTCATAGTGCACGCACATTGGAATACCTGTTGCCATTAGGGGATAAAAAAAGTAATGGCTACTTAGTACTTACACAATACCCTGTCTAATAATTCAAAAGGTAATTTATAACTCAACTTACTATAATAGTCATACAAATGAAATTATTTATAAAAAAAATTAAGAAAAACCCTGCAAATGGTAGAGTCTGTTAATAATAATAATATTTGAACACTTACTTGGGTAATATTTGAACACTTACGTTTTGGGTAAATTTGAGCACTTACTTGGGTAATATTTGAACACTTACGTCTTGGGTAATATTTGAATGGGTAATATTTGAACACTTACGTCTTGGGTAATATTTGAACACTTACATCTTGGGTAATATTTGAACACTTACTTGGGTTTTAAGACTTTCAAATATGTTGTACATTGCACGTGGTATGATACCAGCCAGTGGATCTTCCTCCCATGATATGCTTTGATCTTCTGACCTTTCACCTTCCATAGTAAAAGTTTTACCTGTGCCAGTCTGTCCATATCTGTCAGAAATAAAAATAATCTGTGTTCTGTAGCTATACCACTCATCAATTGATCAAAACAAGATTTTAGCATAATTTTTTTTTTTACAATCATAGAGTGTATGCACATACATATATTGCCTATATATGGTTTATATTTAATGTTACATGTATATTGTGTTACTCTGACTTGCCAATTTAGTTCCTTACTATATCATATTCAACTATAACTTTCAGTATGTCATCACCAGATGTTCAATGCCTGGTTAGCTACCAGCACCGCCATTTGGGCAAAAGTTTTCTTTAGTTGCTTTGTGTTGTTTGGTTACTTCTTACACTATTAGCACTTAGCTGCACTTTATAAGGCAAGGTTGATAATCAAATCAGATTTAACTGTAAATTGATGATAGCTTTTGGTAATGTTATTTTTTTAATGTTGCCGATAATTGTTTCATCACTACTCCAAATATTTAGTATAGAATCTACAAATTTAAAAGCTAACTTGAAATTTACATGTATCATGTATGATAACTTTTATCTGATGTTTTTCATTTCACTTACGCGAATATGGTACAGTTATATCCTTGTAGAACTTCATCTATAATGGGCGTAACTACAGTCTTGTACACATCTATTTGTTTAGAAGTGATCGGGAACACATGGTCAAAGTGGAAGGATTTTGTGGCTGGGTTGACAGTAAGTCGTTCCTTGACTTGAATTTCTCTCTTTTCATAGCTGCAGTCAAGTACGGAGTATGATCCCTGTTTTTTCTCTATATCATTGAGTGGTCTGAAACACAAGAAATATTACATTCACTAGATTAACAGTATATAATACATCAGAGCTTTCAGTTTTAAATAGCCTACCGGTACATATATTGTTTGTAGAGAAGTTGTTGAAGATTCATTAATGTACCATAAATATAGGGATCAAATTCCACCTGAATAAATACAATATACTCTGGATAAGATCATAACCAACAAAAATAACCCTACAGAGACAAGCCACCATTCTCACGGCCACACACTTGAAACAGTCACATTGGTAAAGTACCGTGGTGTAATATTACAAGCCAACCTCAAGTGGAACAATTGCATGCAGCAAGTAATTGACAAAGCCAACAGGACACTGGGATTTATACGAAGAAACATCAGAATCTTGTCTGCTAAGATCAAGACATTAGCACACTTGGGATTGGTTAGCCCTCTAGTTTTAGAATATGCATGTACCATATGGGATCTATTGTAGGAACCACTCTGTGACAGTAAAATACTCTTTACATCCATAGAAAATCAAATAAAATTGAATAAAGATTCATATTTTTCTCTTACATGTACCTCAAGTTACCTATTTTAGCAAATTTGTGGAAAAATACTTTAAAAAGGACTATATTTTCACAAATTTTGGAAATTTGGCTACTAATTATTTTGAATTTATGGAAACCTAGGTACCTAGTCGTAACAGGAAATCTGTATGCGCATCTGCGACTGTCATAAAGTACAGGGATTTATCAGGGTCTTTTGGGAAAAGGCCCTAAACTAAAAATTGGGAAAAAACTATCAACTTTTTGCTCATTTTGGGAAAACTTCGACATCATCGGATTTTGCTGTTTTACTTTCAATATCTATGTCAGAAGTCGGTTTACTTACAGTCTTGGAAGCCTTTGATGTAGAAGCGGTATTTTCATCTTGCTTGGCAGGTGTCATTTCTAGAATCTTTTTATTTGATTTTGCATCCTCCGTCTTGCGGCGCTTTGTGTAATACTTGCTGTTATGTGATTGGGTTTTTTTTTTTCAAAATTTGCTCTCGTTTTCATTTAAAAACAACACAATTTTCTAATTGGGAATTTTCTCAGATGATTTTGGGAAAAAATCTATGTTTTTTCCATTGGGAATGGGGCCGAATTTCGGCCCTAAATAGGCCCTTGATAAATCCCTGAAGTATGTCTGTAGAAAGGAAAATGTTGGCGTTATGGGGAGTTTACATGTTGAAAATGGCCAAGTTTACACCGGAACTAATGTCCTTGGTGACGTTTTACGTCATATGCACAACAGAATCTGCCATTTGCCTGGTTTTTCAACATGTTAAATCCCCATATCCTCAATGTTTTACCTATGTACCGGTAGATATATTCTGGGCTAATCGTGGATGCGCATACAGATTTCCTGTTACGACAAGATAGAAGTACCGGTAAGTGAAAAATATCAATCTTTATTCAAATTTATTTGATTTTTCATGGTATGAAGAGTTTTTCACTGTCAGAGTGGTTCCTACAGTACACAACCAAGATCAGTTAAATAAACTAGATGTCCAAAGAAGAGCTGCATGATACATCACAATTTGGTTCAGAAATACCTCTAGCGACTCCAGCATGAATCAGACTAGACTGGTGGTCTCTTCAACATCTACGTAAGAACGCTAAACTAACCATGTTGTACAAAGTAGATAGAGGACTGGTTGGCATCAGCAAAGAGAACAGCCTATTAGAAGACTTGGGCGCACCACACTGTCACACATTCCAAGTTACAACTCCTAACCTGCCGAATGGATACGAGGAAGATGTTCTTCCCAAGGATAACGTGGGACTGGACTTGCCTTGTCTCCAAACATCACAAATGCAGATACACAAGTGGACTTCAGGTCTCTAGTGCCCAAACTCCATTAAATCACTTTTATTTTAAATTTTTAACCATGTACAGCTTACTACATTTGTTTCACTCCTAAATATAACTGTATCTTCAACTAGTTGGAGGTTATTATTCGGAAGAGGAAGTAAAAATGATGTGACCATGGTCATGATTGATTTATTTACACTAGATTATTCTTTGATTTTTTTAATATCATGTAGTGTGTAGAGCGTGTAAAAGGCAAGGCAGGTTCTTATATGATTTCAACCAAATATGATTTTTATGGCCTACTCTGTAATCTAGCCCGAGATTCCTCTGGCCCGAAATTTTTTTTTTTTTTTTATCAATTTCGGGCCAGAGATCGGGCTTCATTATTTTACATAACGTGATGCCGTTGAAATCCTACGGCAAGGTAAGATTTAATTTGGCGGATATGTTCACTTTATTTTCACGGGCATTGGGTAATGAACCAGTCAGATCGCTTACCTGAACCTTTATTCACAAGAATCCATCGAAAAAACTACGTGGCAACTCCGTTTTATATCCATTCCAGCCATATAAATCCAACACATCCTTCATCATCTCGCCATTTTTTATGTTATGATATTCAAATAACGCGAGATCTCGCGGGTTAAAGTCTCCCTTTTCAGATACACAAGTGTTGGATTTATATGGCTGGAATGGATATAAAACGGAGTTGCCACGTAGTTTTTTTCGATGGATTCTTGTGATAAAGGTTCAGGTAAGCGATCTGACTGGTTCATTACCCAATGCCCGTGAAAATAAAGTGAACATATCCGCCAAATTAAATCTTACCTTGCCGTAGGATTTCAACGGCATCACGTTATGTAAAATAATGAAGCCCGATCTCTGGCCCGAAATTGATAAAAAAAAAAAAAAAAAAATTTCGGGCCAGAGGAATCTCGGGCTACTGTAATCAGGCTACTGTTTACTAGAATATAAACAAACATTTCCGTAGTTTTTTTGTTACCAAAAATCTTCATTAACAAGGATCGGGTAATTATTTAATGTGGAATTTTCTTAAATCAATAAATAATTTCCTGAAATATTTAAATAGCATGTTGTGTATTAATTTATTCGTAGGGCAGGCCTAGAAGGTATTAATTTTGAACGGGTCCATTTCAACTATCTTGGAAGTACCTGCTACGGATACGATCAGTAATTTCACAAATATGTCGCCCAGTTTCATACTGAATCAATATATTTCAAAGTGTTAATGATTTACCTGCATCGTACAGACACCTGTATGTTTTGATTTTTCTCTTTTTCCGCTTTAGATTTCATTATTTCAGTTTTAAAACAAAAAAGAGCTCCAGTGTTAGTATTTTGTCGATTCAAAAAATGGCTGTCTTTTTGGACTATCCAATCAGTGAGCGCGAAAGAAAGACGACATGGAGAATTTGATTGGTTGACCTAAATGTAATGAGTTGAACGAAATGTGTAACAACACTGAACAAATAGACCCTGAACAGCTGAAAAATAATAAATTCGTTTTTAGTTTATATCGAACAGTTTTGGTGTCACTTATTAAAGTAAAAAATTCGTTTATAGTTTAACTCGAAAAGTTTTGGAGTCACTTATGATGTTATTACATAACAAAAAATATTAAATAACTGTTATTGGTTTCACTGTAAATCCCTCTGTTGTGATAGGAGAACCTCTGGTGGTACACGTTTGTGATGTGATCAGGTGATTCAAACTACTTGTAAGATTTGACATGTCCTTGTTCACGTTTCATGGCAGCATGGTATTTCAAATTTTGAGTATTTCCCTAAATTTTACTTCGACTTTTCGAATTTTTTTTTGCTTTTTTCATCAAATAATTTGCAATATTAAGCGGCTTGTTGAGAGATGATTGAAATACAAACGATAGAGAGTAAGATGATGGTATTTAAATATACATTTTTGATTTGACATTGTTCATGGTTTGTTCTGGAGCCGAGATAAGATTTTACATCATTTTGTGACTTACTGATAATTTAATACCTGATGTATAGTGAAAACCCCATTAGGGTTTAGCCGTAGGGATATTGGAACACAGTTGTCCATCACCCGCTAATTGTAACCAATATTTTGGGTAACACTGTGTATTGTTACAAGTTATATAAAGGTTGTAATGCTACTCAAGAAATCCCAAGAATCCCACGAATCGCCCGAGCGAATCGATGCATTTTTGAGTTCGTAGTTGATTCGTTATCAGTTCGTAACGTTCGTATATGATCCGTAGTCAAGTTCTTGCAATTCTTGAGCAATCGGGAATTCGTCGCAAAAGTTTTGAGCTGTTCAAAATTTTGGCCACGAATTTACGATTCTAATTTCTGGGTTTAAACGGCAACCGTATAGTTGCGACAAAATGATATCCGGTGGTGCGATTCAAGTTGTTTCGTAGAATCATATATTCGCACTTACATTGAATCCAATACAAATCAGGGTCTCGAAAGTCGAGAGGTCTTATTCAAATCCAACTTGGGACAGATCCTAAGTGGAGAAAGTTTGTCGCTTGCCGGAGGTCAGTGGTATTCTCCAGGCACTCCGGTTTCCTCCACAATCCATTAACTGTCCACCACAATAAATAAGTGAAAGAATCTTGACTGGGGTGTAAAACACCATTATTCTGATCCAAATAATTTTAAGTTTGTATATTTTATCGGTTCACTTACTGAAGGCCGATAGTTTTCTCTGGTCACTCGGGTTTTCTCCATCATATATCTGATGTGTAATATCTATATATGTTGGTATGTGACACTTTAATAAATTATTATGCTACTATTATACTACTATACGCAAACTGACCACCACAATAAATAAATGAAAGAATCTTTTCAGGGACGTAAACACTGTTATTGAAAAAAACAGGTGGCACGTAAAGAACCCTCCATATACATTGCCCTGAACACACTACAAAGGTCAAATTCGCTGCCACTTTACCACTGTACCTATAGCTAGTGACGTCAAGATATTAGTGAAATATTTTTGACTGGAACGCAAAACGTGATTCAATCTATCTAAACTAAACAATGTATGGTATGGACAATTAAACAGGAAAGTAAGCAAATATTTATTGAAAAAAACTTCAGTTACAAATAAACAAAAAGTGTTAGCTATACTAACATTTCTCGTGAACAATGTGTATGCATCAATGATAACATAAATACTGAAAGTAAAATGGTAAAAATTAAACATAGAAAAATCCATCATATGGATACAACATTTTACATTATTTTTACCTAAATAAAATGGAAACATTTAACAGGCAAGCATGAGCATCTAGTGTCATACACAGATACTTCAAAGCATACAACACTAATTTTATTTAAGATGTCTTATGTAGTGAATGGACGAACTGCATTATCAATGCATGTATATTAATTAAATGATGATGAACTTATTATTATTATTATTATTATTATTATTATTATTATATGCTCAAACAACAATGACCCATCGGTTTGATCTTTCATTAGAAATATTCATATAGGAGGGTCCATCCAATACATGGGTAGTGTTAGGATTCGCAGTTACATCGTGTATGTAGACAAGTTAAATACTTCTGTTCCGTATACGTAAATGTATTCGTCCATAATAAACAATTAATTAAAGATCAAGCGGACAGGTCAATGTTGTTTGCCCGTAAAAACTTTACCCATTTAGACAAACAACATTAACCTGTCCGCTTAACCTTTATGGACCAGTGTATTATGTATAGGGGACAAAGGTGTTTATTTCGTTTACACCACGTGAAACATGCATTGTTTATGTGTCAATTGCGAATCCTTACACTATAGGCAAACAACATTGACCTGTCCGCTTGACTTTTCATTAGGAATATTCATATAGAAGGATTCACCCAATAAATGAGTTGTAGTAGGATTATGTATATACACAAGGTACATGATTAGTGTTTGCATTATGTAGACAAAATAAACCCACGTAATCCGTAAAATTAAAGTACCCAGCATAATAAATATTGAAATTAAATGTCAGGCGGAGGTCAAAATTGTTTGCCTATACCCATGTACAGAGTGGATCATCGTATATTAATATTCCCATGGACAGGTCAATGTTGTTTGCCTATACCCATGTACAGAGTGGATCATCGTATATTAATATTCCTATGGACAGGTCAATGTTGTTTGCCTATACCCATGTACAGAGTGGATCATCGTATATTAATATTCCCATGGACAGGTCAATGTTGTTTGCCTATACCCATGTACAGAGTGGATCATCGTATATTAATATTCCCATGGACAGGTCAATGTTGTTTGCCTATACCCATGTACAGAGTGGATCATCGTATATTAATATTCCCATAGACAGGTCAATGTTGTTTGCCTATACCCATGTACAGAGTGGATCATCGTATATTAATACTAGTATTCCCATAGACAGGTCAATGTTGTTTGCATATACTTCACATACAGAAATATGGTACATATCAAAAACCGTTATATACTTTGTACAGATTAACTAAACAAGCATACTGACTTCCAAAAATAGAACTGGTCATATCATTACAAGACTCAAAACCCTCACAAAAAATTGTTGAAAACATCATTCTAAAACTAAAGCCAAAGCTAAGCGTATTCCAGCTAATGTACTTTTATTCTGAAAAATATATTTCCCACACGTGTTTAAACTCCTTCACGAAAATATAAAAAAAATCAAGAAAATTGTTTTACAAGAAAAACTACTTCCAACCATACGTGTAGATCATAAAGTTAGCATATCATTTTTAAATAGAGTAAAAAAATCAATTCTAGGAAGGACATGATGATTATAATATACAGGTATGTTAAATGTAAAATTGTATAGTTATTTATGGATGGAAGTGTAGTAGTTCATTGGATATTGTTCGACAAGAACCGTCACTGTCAATTGTACGATGACCTATATCAGCCGTCAAGTTTCATTTGTTGTGGAAGAAGAATGTTTTTATCATTGTCAATTTTCATAACAAAATTGCCACTTTTTTTGTATTATTTATTTGTGGAGATTGTATTTTCTCATTGTCATGTTTCAGTTGTCTATTTTCACATTTCTCCAATGTTATTCTTATCAATCTATTGTAACCTTTCTTATTGTTATATTCCTTTACAAAACGTTTACGAATTAATTGAATGTTTCATTTTAGAATTAAATATGACAATGAGAAAAGGTGACAGTTCTGTTTTCAACTTTCTAAATTGGTACGAATAAGTTAGAGAAATCCGAAATAGAAATCCTGACAATGTGTTTTCAACTTTCTAAATGGGTACGAATAACGTTAGAGACAACCGAAATAGAAATCGACAATGACAAAATATAGTTCTTTTACACAAGAAATGAACCTTGACGACTAATATTGACCATCGTATAACTGACCTGACATTGTTCAAGTTAAGTATTATTATTTAATTATCCGAGCCTATTTCAGATGGTCAAAATTTGTTTCAAGTTAATTTCTATTTCTGCCCAAGTCTGTTTGGAATGTCCTAAGTACTTTCAGTCAATATTTTGTAGGTAAAAATCTGAACCTACTATCATTGACCTAGATTTGTTCATATATTTTATTAGTTAATTTTCTGGGCTTGTTGCGACGGCCCCAACTTTGCTACAAGTTCATCCTTGGTAATTTCTTCAATTACATAATACACATCTTTCCACTTTCGGAATCTTCTGACTTCATTCTTTTTTCGCAGATCTTCAAACACGAACGCAGTAACAGTTAGAATGGGCACTTTGATATTATCAACAATAAACAAATTGCCCCATTTTTGTGTACAACTGGAACAATGTATTTGGGAATTTTTAATCATATTCCCGCCAATATTTACTTTTTTGTCCAGTTCACGGATCTCTATTCTATTCATAAATTCGCAATCATCCACAACATGATGGCTGCTCATCAATCTCACAAAAGCGCCATCTATTGCAAAGTTCTTGCAATGTACGCAGTTCATGATAAACTTACAAGGTATTCTATTCTCAACTTTCATTTCGTCTTGGCGTTTTTGCTCTTCTTGTTGTTGTATATCTTTGGTCTGTATTGCAGTAATCATATGTCTTATTTCCTCTGGACTCTTTTGTTTTAGTTGATCTAGAGCTCGGTACATCATGGCTGCCTTTTCTATGCTGATTATGTCTTTATGCATTGTCAATTGGTCACCAATATAAATAGCTTTCCCGCCTCTTTTTCGGGATCGACCTGAAAAAATTATACATATGCACTAAACAGTTCTAGGTACAAGCCGTAAAAATCTACTCATTTTGAGCAGAGGCCTTATGTAATTGTAACTACTTTGTCACCGCCTTCAAATCTTAAAAATAAAATAGAGTTGGTCATTTGTAAACAGATTAAAACCACAAATGTTTAAATCCAATGTCAAGCTTCAGTTACCATAGATGATCACTCTACATCAATAGCTATTTCATCTGACCAGGTAAAATTTCAAATGAAGAATGTAGAAAGTAATCAAAGTACTGAAAGTGCTGATAGAAATTTGGAATTTATCCAAAATATATATTATATTGAACATTTAACAACAAATGTTTACTTTATGTTGCCTTGTCTGCAATATTAAGTATGACATACAATATAAAGTTTTTGGTAAATTATAGCAATAGAAAAGTGACAATCTGAACTTGAACAAACATTCTGATTGATACATTTACACCTATTGACCATACAGAAATATTATGTCAATATGGAAAACACTGAAAGAAACGAATTAATTATAAAATAAAACGTTTTCCTATAAAATGTACCGGTAACTCTGAGTAGCTACGAATTGAGTATATCAACCACTCTTTATACCTAATGAGCTAATGAACAAAACATTCTATGTACAATCTAGCAAACATTGGACTTGTATTTTGTTTTTCTCATTTTTTTTATTTCTAGGAATACCAAATGTTTTTTAAATTAAAAAAAACAAATTTAGTATTAATGTATTGAAAGGAGAAGGTAACAGGAAAATAAACATTTCTGACATTGTAAATAAAACTTGAAATCTAACATGGCCTGCGCTTACCTTACCGTTATAAGACGGCTGACTCTATTCATGTTTCATGAAGGAAATGGCAGATCATGTAAGGATATTTCTTTAAACCACGAAAATGGGACACCACGAAAAATTAATCATGCTACAGATTTATGCACTCAGCTTGCTAGTCAGCGACAGTAACATAGAAGCTACCACACTTGGCGCATAAGCACTACCTTGTGTACACACAACACACCGCGTATATACCACCCAGCAAAATGGCATTTCTCTGAACTATGACACTGGAAACTGCGAAAATAAATGATTCCACAGTAAAGTATCCAATACTTAGTAATTGATGCAGTGGTTATTTATGAGGAACAATTTTCTATTACATTATAAATGGCTCACGATTTCAGCCATCAACTTTCATTTCTTGCGGAACGAAGAAAAAGGAATGCGGCAATAAGAAAAGTGGCAATTTTGTTCTTAACTTTCTATAATAGTAAGAAGAACATTGGAGAAATATAAAAACTGACCATAGAAACTTGAAACTGACAAAAACACCTTTCTTCCACAACGAATTAAACGTGATGGCTTGTATCTTTTTCTAATCTTTTTTATACTTTCAGTCTATAACATTTTGACTTTCTGTATCAATATATGTACAAAATTTCACCATGATTTTGCCCTTTTTAAAAACTCTGAATCTTCTAAGCTTATTTTGACCTGAATTATGACGCCCATAAAAGGCTACATTTGCAACTTTATGAAACGTGATGACTTGAATTTTTTTTATTGTCAGCGTTCCTTTTCCATACAGCAATATACCTGCTTCTTCTGCTTATGGTGTATTTGTTTCCCAATTAATACGCTATGGTATAGCCTGTTCCCACTACAGGGACTTTGTGCAGCGGAGCAGGCTGCTTGCAAATAAATTGTTGACTCAGGGATATTGCAAGCCTAGGCTTATCAAGGCCATCAACAAATTTTATGGCCGTCATCACAGTATTGTTGATAAGTTTGATGTCTCTGTGTCCAGGATTGCCCTGGATATATTTGACGTCCCATAGTTTGATGTTCCTTTCACACGATTTTGATAACACAGGTGGCGGGTGTAGCTAAACAAGTCGGAGCACCCGACCTCACTTCCCTGGTAGAACCTGACTCGTCAGTTCTAAAGGTTTTCCTTTGCTTCTGGATTGTGATTTGGACATGGATAAGTATGTTTGTTTTTTTTATTATGTACATGTAGTCTATAGTATTTTTGGCTTTCTTTTTTCAATATATGTACAAAATTCCGGACCATGCTACTATCACCCTGATTTTACCCATTGTTTTACACTTATATTTTGAATACTAAACACCATAAAAATAATGTTGATGTAGTTGTATAGGCAAACAATCTTGACCTGTCCGTTTGACCTTTAATTAGGAATATTCATATAGGAGGGTTCACCCAATATATAGGTAGAGTAGAGGATTGCCAGTTAATACATATACACATTGCCCATGATTAGTGTCACATCATATAGACGAAATATACACGCATGATCCCTTAACTGAAATTTACTCGTCCATAATGAATATTTAAATCAAAGGTCAAGCGGACAGGTCAATGTTGTTTGCCTATAATTATAACAGTCTCCCGAGAGTCAAATGTCCATGCAATCAATATTGCGGAGTTGTTATTTATAAGTTCACATGTTTAACCTAATTTCTCAGCTTCAAAGTTTTTATTTTGCTTTGGGATTGTGATTTGGACATGGATTGGTATGTTTTGTTATATTTGATATTGACCCTTGACCTATGTACCTAACTTTTGTACGAGGGAATTGCCACATGTTGGTTTATTAAAATATGTGCAGAGTCTGATCAAAATAAATGCATAGGTATCGGCATTATGAAGGGGACACGATGTTGTGACAGACAGACTGACAGTGTGATTCCTATTTACCCCCTGGGGGTATGAAAAAGAATTCGTTATCTACCTCTCATTTGTATAATGCTAATTTCATTTCCGGAATAATTATATTTCAGCACAATATTGCATTCTGGAACATCGATACCCTCACTGCCGACAGATGTCGCCACCAACAGCTTAACGTCGCCTGCTCTAAACTTCTCCAATAACTGCTTTTTCTCTTCTTCCGTCATACCTAACGAATAAATAAATAAATAAACAGAATCTGTCACAATTTTGAGTAAATAAAGAGATTCGAATTGTAAGGTAAACAACGCATTTTTCGAAAGTTTAACAGTAAGCTTACGAATTGGTGCCAAAATAAGCAGCTCACCTCGGCCCTTGGTTAGCTACTAGTATATCCCGTTAGCTTTTCAATCACTAGCTATCTATGTCTCGGTCACAATGCAGTCGAATGTTGACTATTTTTCGTTTTTTTTTAATGTTAAAAAATGTTTAACATACGAAATGTCTGTACTCTGATATATTACACATGCACATAGATTTGTCAATTAAAACAGAGGTGTATTGATAGGTTGAGAACATATTGAAGGGCTTTTTAGTCGAGTTTGTGTGGTACAAGATATGGAATGAATCGATTTTTGTGGTGCAAAATAAAGAAATCTGAACCTTCGAATGGTTCAGTACGAGAAATCTCAACCCTCGTCTAGAAATGCCGGTTTCTTGTGTCAATATATAAGGGTTGAGATTTCTCTCTTTCTGGCACAAAAGAGATGATAGATTCTATTATTTCAAAAACTAATTCCATCGAGATTCCAACTAACAGGTGCACTGGACAGTGGAAAAGTGGTATACAATTATCGAGATCACATAAAACCCTAAAAAACTAACCTATAGGTACTCCCTCATGCAAAGTATTTCCTTAGCTAATTTTGGTTAAATATACATATATTTTGGTCCTTTTCGATATTTTCAACCCCTTGAAAAATTGTGGTCTCATTATTTCGGTTCAAGTACGACTGATGAAGAATTGTGTTCCGAAACGACCATCTAGTGCTGAAAATTAACACAGGTTTAATATAAAAAACAAACATACTAATCCATTTCCGAATCACAATCCAGAAGCAAAGTAAAAACTTTGGAACTGACAAGTTAGGTTAGACACGTGAACTTCCAACAGGGAAGTGAGGCCGGGTGCTCCGGAAGGGTAACCACCTCCTGTTTAGCTAGCTACACCCGCCACGTGTGTAATCAAAATTGTGTGAAAGGAACATGGAACTATGAGTTTAATATGTTAGTATTAAGCTCCAAACTCTTAAACTCAAACTTGTAAGTGCACTTGACAGTTGAAAAGTAGATGTGTATCGAACACGGCCACAGAGTTGGCTTCACGTTCTAACAATGATAATGAGTGTTTCCTTCTCAAATACCTCATCTTAACTTACCGTCAACATTTTCCTTGGTTCTAGTTCCAGTGAAGGGTTTTACTGTAATCTGCTGATCATGTAGCTTAGTGTCGAGATATTTAGCTAAGGCAAAAGCAGTGGCACGAGTTTGTACAAATACAATTCCACGGGATGATCCACCATGTTCACTGAATATGTGCTCTAGATTTTGAAGCACTATATGTACATTTGGATTTGAAGAATGTTCACTATTTGATCGCAGACGGAGATCCTCTCGAAGATCTAAAATGTAAACAAACACATATAGTCAAACAACAGTTTGTCCGCTTAAACTTATACACTGTATTCATATAGGAGGATCCATCCAAAATATATGGATAGTCATAGGATTTGTATGTGATATATACGCAATTCAAGTGCCAACTCTTAAGATGGAACTACGTACACGCACTTGTTCCCTTTACATTTATGTGCTGATATGTATAGTAAATATTTTAATTCAAGAAATTGTGCAATGTACATGTAGGATTTTTAGCATACCAAGCCTACGGACATCGGGTTTTAAGGTCTTTTCCGACTGACCACGGGCCGAATGATTGGCGAGAGAACAGTCACTACCTATTTTAAGTCTTGATCAGACCTCTCCAGGAATTGAAATCCCGGCCTCCGATATACGGGGCGAGAAGTCTACCTTTAAGGACCGTACAAGTAGTGGTCTTGAAAATATGTTAGAAAAGACTTAATAAAATAACAATGGAAACACAGTTTATAAAATAAAATTTATATCTAAGATAATTTGGATTCTGAGACATACTTATACTTTTTCACAACATTGTGAGGACGGTCATGAAATTTCAGAGGATCTATTAGTTAGACATAAAACAACTGAGGCAAATAAATGACTGTTAGTTAGAGTATTGTAACTTTAATAAATGCATTTCGAAAATTTACAATTTTGTGCTATCATACACAATTTTCATCAAAGTAGAAAGGTTGTAAACTATCCAAAACATAATACAATTAATGATTTTTGATGAGGTAGTTATTGATACTTGTTTTTGAAGAAGAAGATGTAAGTATTTAGTAAGTATTTATTAACCTAAAAATATCCTATTTGCTTCGGCCTCAGGGCTCGGTTAATATCGTGGTTTTGATGTTGTTGAACCGAGCAGAAAGTCAATAATTGTTTTATTATAAGACCAAATTTTGTTAAATTTTTTATTTAAAAATAGCTTTAAATAACTAGAAAATGTATTTACCTTTAGATCATTTAATTCAAACACAACAGCATATATTTAATACTGGAAATAGCGTGAAAGTGAATGTCATCTATCCTAGTGAGCTTGAAATAAAAGATACTATCGATTCCTCTAATTCTGCTTCATATTTAGAGTTATACCTAAATTATGATGCCCACGAAAGACTACATTTGAAATTTTATGACAAACGTGATGATTTCAATTTTTCTATTGTCAACTTTCCTTTTCTATGCAGCAATATACCTACTTCTTCTGCTTATGGCGTATTTGTTTTTCAATTGATACGAGCTTGTAGAGCTTGTTCCTACTACGGGGATTTTGTACAAGGAAGCAAGCTGCTTGCAAATAAATTGTTGACTCGGGGATATTGCAAACTTAGGTTATCAAGGTCCTCAAAAAGCAATCATAGTATTGTTGATAATTGTGATGTCTCTATGTCAAGGATTGCCCTGGATATATTTGACATCCCATAGTTCTATGTTCTTTTAAAACAATTTTGATTACACACGGGTGTAGCTAACTAAACAGGAGGTGCTTACCCTTCTGGAACACACAGCCTCGCTTCCCTGGTGGAAGTTCACGTGTAAACCTCAATTGTGAGTTCCAAAGTTTGTGATTCGGATATGGATTAGTATTTTGTTTATAATGAAATTTATATCATATAGAGAAAATTGTAATACGTTCTTTTACTTGGATGTAAGAGGCAACATTTTAATGCTATTTATTAAACTTTACGTCACATAAAGTTGTGTACGACTCATTCAGGCTTGCAAAACATGTTCTTAGTAAATCAAAAAAAGGACAATAATGAATCCATTGACAGACCTTAAAATTAATCAAAACCAAACAAATTAATTCATGTCCAAACCATAATGACAAAGGAAAGTAATAATTTTGACGTTGGCAAATTAGGTTAAACATGTCAACTTACATTAGTAAACTGTGCACCGAAAGGGTAACCACTTCTTGTTTAACTAGCTACACCAGCCACGCGTGTAATCAAAATAGAGAGTGTAAGGAATATGGAAACATGGATCTACGGAGGTGTAAAATATACCCAGGGCAATCCTGTACACAGAGACATCATACTTATCAACAATACTATGATGACGGCCATATGTAATAATGTGGTTGGTATACAGAGGTAAGTTCATTACCTTTATATAATCTTAGTAACGATCTTTCAAAACGGCTCATCTTGCTCTCTTGTTCCAATTCCGGTCTGAATTTGTCTTCTAAGTATTCGACCACGTGTTCAATGTTCATCAAATAATTCACCTCTAAAGCATCATAATAGTACTGGAAAAACAAAATAAGTATCTGAGCTGTAAGTGGTTATCATATCATGTTTCAAAATTATAATTTTAACAGAGGGAGTATATGGAAATATATCCATTTACTTGGTGACAGCTCTACATAATCTACATAGATGTTATAAATTTTTATATTGACCTGTCGCTTGACATTAGTTTAAACATTATAGTCTTAATAATATTTCTGAAAAAAACCATCACATACAAAAATCATTCCCACACATGAGTAACCTGTTAAACCTTCTATATTCATATAAGGGGATGCATACACGGCTAGTGGTTTGAATACATCAGCTGTGTATGTTCCAATGGTGTAGAAGAACTATATACATGTGTTCCTTTAGCATAAATGTAATCAATATTTAAAAAAAAGTCAAGTGGACAAACCAATGTTGTTTGTCGTTGTTCCATAATCTCTAGCACAGGTATTTCTCAAAATATGGTCTGCACATTTGCCGACAGGCAACATGTTGATACTGGTACCAACTTCGAAATCATCTCAAATAAACACAATTGGTTACAGTACTTGCAACGTTGGATGCTCATACCAAGTTTGAAGTCTATAAACATTTGAAAATTTTATAATTGGTAACTCCTTCATTCTTTGCCCCTTATCTTTCTCCAAACAAACACACAAATACACTCAAAACACACACACATACACACACATTCACACGCCCCTCTCTCTCATTAGTCTGATTTGATGATAAAACAGAAACTTAAATAACCACTGTCAAAGTTAATCTCTCTCTCTCTCTCTCTCTCTCTCTCTCTCTCTCTCTCAGAAATACCCACCAGTAAATACGACATAGCCGTGTTGATTGCTCTGGATTTCGTGGTGTTGTCATTTATTTCACATATGGCTTTGTGTTTAACGTCTGTACACCATTTCTGATATCTCTTTGTTTGGTGGTCTTGTGGTATGTTATGTAACAATTCAGACAATCTACCTCTCAATTCTATATTGTGCGGATATGTAACTGGTACATGATCTAAATGCAATATGATAAATATAAGGGAACATTTTAAGAATTATCATTAATACTTACTGTTTGTTAACTTAAAAAAGCAAAAACGCAAATATATTACTGGTTTTCAATAGGGCGTATGCAAATCTATAATAGGATTCGCCAGTATATCCCAAAGTGATACCCCATAAAAGTTTCTGCGAAACAATTACATCCATTGGAAATAGATCGCTTCAGTTCGTTTTCCAATAAAAATGAAGTTACTTCGGGAAGAAATTTTGACGGTTTACGGTTGATTCGCCCCAGCCTTCATTAACAGTTCATACATTGATGAACGATTTCATAAAAACGTCACTCCTTACATTTACGAACATTTAAGTGTTCTTTTAGCGAATAATGAATTTTAAAAAATATCAGATTGAACAAAAGACACCTTATTAAAGATACATTTGTGTATCAATTGGGACTAATTGCAGACTTAGCCCATAATAACGTTTCATACGCCATTACGGAACTATTTACACTTCAACATTCATCGAAAAATAATGTCAGTCGTACAAAAGAGGTTCAGTGAGTAATATTTAGATTGTAATACATGTATTCAGATGTACCGTTATTTAGCATAGTTTGTTTTGTAACACAATGCCGATGATACAATCCTAATAAGCATATTTTCACTATACCTTTAACGACTTCGTTTTTAAGTTTTTCTTCTATTTTAAGCATGGCTTCTTTAATAATCTTCGAACAAGGATCAATATACCTGGGAGCCATTTTAACATGCTCTGAAAGGAGAAAAATAATTGCTTACAATATTATAAAACTATACCAACATAGAATTGGTTGGTTGAATATTGTTTACGTCACAACAACAATTTTTCAGCTATTAGCGCTGAGACAATATTTCTTATTCTAACATATGAAACATGAAGAAAGCAAACCGTGACGTTATTTTCATTCATAAATCATTCATTCATATCATTTATTATTTATAAGTTTGAAAGCCTGGTATTTGATAGAACATAGGGTTAACTTAATACATGCACCAGGAAAACATATAAAGGAATTTCATATGTGAAATAAGCTCAGTGAGCAAATTAGACTTAACACGTGAACGTCAAACTCTGTTGTTATTTTTGACAAAGAATTAGCTTGGATTTTTTAATTTTTGGGAAAATACATTTTTTAAGATACATGCATTTACATTATTTCAGATGAACAACACGGTGCTTTAATTCAATTTCATTTTGTGAACATTTTGAGTCTGTAATAATATGACCAGTTTTAAACGTGATAAACTATATGATTGCAATGAAGTGAATGTTTACCACAAGGAAGTGGCCCTTCTCACTTGCGGTCGACCCCTCAGATATGATATGCCTTAAGTTTGAAGGCTAATGTCTTAACCACTCGGCCACCGCGGACTCTTTATTGAAAATTGGTCTAAAATTCAGACATGTTCTATTATGATCATGTCAAATTAATACCGGGTATATAGGTCATCAGTCCAGTCTGTAAATTATTTAGCAAAACCGGCAAATTAGGTAAAACACCTGCGGCTCTGGAAAGATAAGTACCTCCTGTTTGGCTAGCTACAAATACCACACGTGTAATAAAAATGAGAATGAAACAAACATGGAACTATTGTGGCACATGTATATATCCAAGGTAAATTTGGATACTGATGCATCATACTTATAAACAAGAGGCCCATGGGCCTTAACGCTCACCTGAGGAAGAGTACATATCTTATGCAGAGGTTCAATGGTCAATGACATTAATAAAAGAGAATATCAAAATTTTCAGCAGTAAGGGCCAATAATATGCAAGTATTTTTGCAAATTATTTATAATAATTATTATATAAGTATGCTATATATAACATATTTACAGTCTAGCTACAATATATTATTTATAAACAGCTAAACATCTGTATATTAAAATGTGCATTAGGCCAATACCTACAATATTCCAATATACATGCCTATACAAAGAGTTTATAGTTTTTGAGATAATTAACCATTTAAGTATTGGTTTGCACCTATGACCTTGACCTTTGAACCTATGACCTTCATTCATATATCAAAATGATTGTTGTGCAAATGCCTACAATATTCCAATATACATGCCTATACAAAAAGTTTATAGTTTTTGAGATAATTAACCATTTAAGTATTCGTTCGCGTCTTTGACCTTGACCTTTGAACCTATGTCCTTCATTCATATATCAAAATGATCGTTAGGCCAATACTTACAATATTCCAATATACATGCCTATACAAAAAGTTTATAGTTTTTGAGATAATTAACCATTTAAGTATTTGTTCAATTCTATGACCTTGACCTTTGAACCTATGACCTTCATTCATATATCAATATGATCATTAGGCCAATACCTACAATATTCCAATATACATGCCTATACAAAATGTTTATAGTTTTTGAGATAATTAACCATTTAAGTATTCGTTTGCGTCTATGACCTTGACATTTGAACCTATGACCTTCATTCATATATCAAAATGATCGTTAGGCCAATACCTACAATATTCCAATATACATGCCTATACAAAAAGTTTATAGCTTTTGAGATAATTAACCATTTCAGTACTTGTTTACATCTGTGACCTTGACCTTTGAACCCATGACCTTTATTCATATATCAAAATGACCATTCTGCCATTACCTACAATATTCTGATATACATGCCTATACAAAAAATTCATAGTTTTGCAGATAATTAACTATTTTTGGTATTCTTGGACATCTGTGACCTTGACCTTTGAACCCATGACCCTGATCTATGTATCAAAATGATCGTCATGTCAATACCTACAAATAACTGAAAATCCTATGCCATTATCACAAGAAATGTTAAAAAAATAGCATTTTTTATCAAAGGTCAAAAACTGGGACATGACCTTGACCTTTGACCTTGACAACAATTGGAAGAAAATTGCAAGACAAGATCAACAGTGAAAACTCCATACAATTATCTTCAGCCGTTATGAAGTTATAACAATAAATGTCTCATTTTAAAAATTATGTAATTTACGCAAAAAACGCGTAACCTATTTTTCGTCTAATTTTCATGAAAAACACAATTTTAATGTTCCCAGGTATGCTGAATCCAAATATCCAATCAAAATTTGCCTGCACCTTTTGGTTTCAGAGAAGAAGATTTTTTTTGTCTTTTTGCTATTTTTAGTAACAGCGGCCATCTTGTTGGGCGTGGCCAAACCCCAAACACAATTTTGAAAGGCTGTCACCCAGGCATGATAATCACCAAGTTTCATCAAATATGGCCCAGTAGTTTTGGAGGAGAAGATTAAAATGTAAAGTTTACGCACGACGGACGACGGACGACGCACGACGCACGACGGACGACGGACGGTGATAGATTGCAATAGCTCATCTGAGCCTTTGGCTCAGGTGAGCTAAAAATTGTGATGACGGCCATAAAGTTTTTGAGGGGCTTGATAAGCCCAGGTTTGACTGTACCCACCTTCTGAAGGAACTGGGACATGTTTTCTCATGTCATCTTTGTATTTTTCTACAGTTGAAATTTCATCAACATCCATATTGGCACAGATATTAAGCATATATGTAACTGCATCTTTCTCTGTATCTGCTTTACCGATCCCAATAGAAGCTGTCAATCCTATGACCTAAATAAAACACTAATCCAGTGAAGAAAACTAACACTTGATAGACCAGGTAAGAGTTCCTATTGTAACACTTCCCTTTCATAAAATTCTGTGTAAATTTTTTGACAAATTATTTTTCACTGAAATGTTCAAAATGGCTTGATTTGGTCTTTTAGGTTTTTAGTCGAAATTAAAATTTAAGGGGAGGATACAACTGGAAGTTTTTTCCATAAATCATATTCTTCAAGCTGTCTGGTATTGTCGTCTGCGTTCAAATCTATATTAGGACCGTTCTTGAACTTTCCGGAAATGAATTTGGTCTCCTTCTTATATTAGAGTTGTAAAAATCTCACATTTGATAAACCATAGCTTCAAGTTGAATCAGTATTGTCATTTGCAATTGGAGTTCAAATTGTGTTCAAATCTATCATGTACTGAACTTTTTGGAAAGTATTTTTGTTTCTAGATCTTTTCTATACTAGATCTATAAAAATTGTCGAAGGCTTCTTGATAGAAATCTCATAACAACAAGTCAATACAAATTGTAATCTCCCATGTAAAAGGTAATTAGGTATATTAGCGGTTTTTCGTTGTTTTTTTTTGTTTTGTTTTTTTTTGGGGGGGGGGGGGGTAAATTCTCTAGACAAGCATGAAACAACTAATTATTTCGTGCAAGTAAAAACTGTGCAAAGAATGTCCTTTTTAAACCTATTTTTCGCGTAGCGCTTACCCTGATCGTACCAGACAAAGTTCGGCGCAAAAACAATCTTGATTTGAAGGCATTTCAGACGCGAAAGTGAATAGTGTATGTGTTGACAATTGTTAATTAGGAAATTAAACAATTACGTAAAAGGTGTTTTGGTGTTTTCACCCCCTTAGACGTTATGTTCTATTGTAATGGCTACAGTATATAATTTTTTCATAGGCCGTTTGGAACAGTCAAATCTAATGACCTGGGGTATTAGGTATGTCATATTGAACCTATGCCCGGCACGCTAGAATGTTTGAAAGGGTAGAAAAATGGCGTTTACCTATTATTGGGAAGCATATTCAATGCATGCATTACTGCCGGCATACTGTAATCGTCTGTGGAATAGTCTAATTCACACATTTTTGATTACACACGTGTAGCTAGCTAAACAGGGGGTGCTTACCCTTCCGGGGCACCCGGACTCACTTCCCTGCTGGAAGTTCACGTGTCTAACCTAACTTGCCAGTTCCAAAGATTTTACTTTGCTTCTGGACTGTGATTCGGACATGGATTAGTATGTTTGTTTTGACTAATACACTTCCGCACAGGTAGTTGAATGTTTCAGTATATTTACTGGTTGTCTTTTGTTTCTTAATTCAATATATATTATATTGGCCATAGTATCATGAGATTATTATAAACATTTAATTGACAGATACCAAGAGCAGTCTCTTGAGAGACAAATACCCGACCTGTTCCCAACATTGACAAGTTGGTATTTCTCGGATTTGACCCGGTATGTGTTATTTGAGTTATGCACATAACTTTCGTTTGAGATACAGTGTCATATTGGTTTCCTATACCCATATACATCAAAGATATAAAGAGGACACAATATTTGGACGGACGTGCCAAAGGGACCAGGACGGATCCTGTATACAACTAAAGTTCGTTTGCGGATGGGGGGGGGGTCATAATGGATAACACATTAATTTGAGCTATATTATATATACCTGTGGAAGTTTTACAGGTTCAGTGTGTCTCTTTCTCTTGGCTTGTATGTATTGTCGCATGATTGTGTTATACTGTTCTCCTTTTACAGTATGATGCATTCGTCAAAAATAAACAGCGAAAAATCTTCAAAACCAACATGTTTTCGTTCTATATGGTTGACAAGTATCTGTGGTGTCATGAAGAATATATCGTAATATCTTTTAACGATTCTATCGGTTCTTTTATAGTGCTATCCTTAGAGATATGACAAACCTGCAAGAAATTGTAAGAAAATAATTAACTCTATAAAGACGTTAGTCCTTGGAAGTGTGCATAACAGCTGTTGGATGTCAGAACAGGCGTGCATACATATAATAACCTTATACATGTAAGTATTTTTTTAAATAAAGTGACATGTGTTTATCATAATTACATACTGAAACTGCACAAAATGTAATCAATGACTTTAGTACCAGTGTTAAATACAGAACTAGACGACCGTTTTAGAATATAATTCCTCAGAAGTGCTCAGCTTTTTTATAAACAAATATCTCAAACAAATCATTATTACAATATAACACGCGGCATATTTTGCCTTAGTCCGACTAATCAGCCCACTAAACCCCCATTTCAATTTTTTTACTTTTTGGAGGTTTGTGGTCTGACAGCTTCCATTATTGAATTCTTGAAATTTCTGGCGAAAACGGCGAGAAACAGAAACGAAAACACGCGTCGATAATTTCCAGTATTTCCTTACCTCGCTCTTGCTGACAATATGGAACACTTCCTACAACATTATTCTACCGATTCATGCTTAACTTTTAATTAAAATCCATCGATATCGGTAGAAATACAGGGTTTTCTGATGTCTCTTCAGCTCTCTGCCACTTTCGCATCGTGAAGCCATTACTAATCTGCATTGACCAATCAGATCGCGCGTTGTATTTGGATGGTGAATTTTAGAAAGCACATGGCGATGTTTATTTACATGAGTAATTCACGTTATTAATGGTGTTTCCACACGTATAACATATTATTTTAGTTATTTTATTTTTATAAATATCATATGAAGACATGTGTACTAAATCCAGTGAAGATTTTCAATCATTTTTCTCTTTTATATCTACATGAATTTTTTCTCAAATTGGGTAATTTACTATCATATTTGGAACTTGCATGTTCTCCTGAAATGCTGTCAAGTTTTGACCTATATTTTGTAGATCGTAGAGATATAATTTTTTAAACCAATTGTAATATATAATGTTCAAAACAAGAGTATTTGTTAGCAAGTCCATTAAAATTAATTCTCTTGTATTCAACCCGACCACACTGTAGTTTTGTCATAGGGTTTAATTTTTAACTGTATTTTGCATGAACATACATATATACATAGATATGCCAAAAAATCCAAAATTACTGGAATAATATTACCAGATACTAGAAAAAGATAAGAGGGGTCAAGAATATGAATTTTTCATTTTCAAAATATACAGAGAAGATGCTACTCCATTTGAAAGTCTACATATAAATCTGACTATTATATCTAAATGTTTTGCATATATTTTAATGCTAACTTTTGTAACGTATTTAAACGTCATGTAAATCACAGTGTAAAACACCATTAATAACGTGAATTACTCATGTAAATAAACATCGCCGTGTGCTTTCTAAAGATAGAACTGCGAGTCTCACCATCCAAATGCAACACTCGATCTGATTGGTCAATGCAGATTAGTAATGGCTTCACGATGCGAAAGTGACAAAGAGCTGAAGAGACATCAGAAAACCTTGAATTTCTACCGATATCGATGGATTTGAATTAAAAGTTAAGCATGGATCGGTAGAATAATGTTGTAGGAAGTGTTCCATATTGTCAGCAAGAGCGAGGTAAGGAAATACTGGAAATTATCGACGCGTGTTTTCGTTTCTGCCGTTTTCGCCAGAAATTTCAAGAATTTAATAATGGAAGCTGTCAGACCACAAACCTCCAAAAAGTAAAAAAATTGAAATGGGGGTTTAGTGGGCTGATTAGTCGGACTAATTTTGCCTATAAGTAACTATTCGCGTTATGGGCATCAAATTAGAAGATACAAGCGCATGGTTTCATTTTGTCTATTGTCAATTTTCCTTCTCTGTGTAGCAATATACCTGCTTCCCTTGCTTATGTTGTATTTGCTTCATAGTTAATGTCATATGATAGAGCGCTACTAGAACTTTATACAATGAAACAAGCTGCTTACAATTACATTGTTATGGCAGGGATATTGCAAGCCTAGGCTAGCAAGGCTATGACATTCTTTTATGATTGTCATCACACTATTTTTGATAAGAAAGATGTCTCTGTATCCAAAAATAGGAGTTGACGTCCTATAGTTCCATGTTCCTTTCATTCTCAATTTGTATTACAGAAGTGAGGCATGTAGCTAGCTAAACAGGAGGTGCTTTCCCTTCCGGAGCACCCGGTCTCACTTCCCTGTTGGAAGTTCACCTGTTTCACCTTATTTGTCAGTTGTCAAAGTTTTTGCTTTGTTTTGGACATGGATTGTTATGTTTGTTTTTGATATAATAAAACGATAATGACCGCAGCAATCACATAACGGATTATAGTGTTTCTCTCCACATATAGGTTTGAATCCTAATGGAGAAAGATCAGAATGTGAGAATATTTGTCAGTTCGCTTCCGGAAGATCGGTGGTTTCTATCTCCATCATTCTTTAACTGATTTTCTTGGTATAAGTGGCATTAAATTTAGTTTGTGGTGTACAAAGATAATAATTATGTAAATTAGGAACAAAAAATCCCGGTTATATGATGACATACCGAATATTCAGGTATATACTTCTCGAATATTTGATATTGTTGTTGTACTAATGGGTTAGTCTTCGCCATAAACACTACTTTACCCTTTCCTTAAAACAAAAATAAATATTAAAAAATAGCAATAAAAATATTGGTACATGTACATGTAAATGACAAAAATGAAAAATTATAAAATCATAAATTATAAGTTTTAAATAGCCAAAGAAACAAAGAACACATCAAAACAAACGATCCAGAAAAAAAACAAAACTGTAAGGTAAACATAACCTAAGATTCTATTTTAGATTGATGAATTGATTAGTTAATTGGGGGGTTTGTCCTAGTCAAGAATATTTAATTTATATTGAGACGTCACTACCTAAAGGTGAAGTGTCAGAAATTGTTTACCTTTGTAGTTCGCTAAGGACAATGTGCAGGGTGGTTTCTTAATTTGACAAGCCTGCCGTTATACGGGGCGTCGGTTTGTTTGCTGTTAATACATAAAATACATACATACCAATCTATGTCCATATCTCAAACCAAAATCAAAGTGAAGGATTTGAAACAAATAAACTTAAACACGTAAAATTCCACCAGGGAAGTGAGACCGAGAAAGGTAAGCAATTCTAGTTTAACTAGCTACACCAGCCACCAGGGAAGTGAGACCGAGAAAGGTAAGCAATTCTAGTTCAACTAGCTACACCAGCCACCAGGGAAGTGAGACCGATAAAGGTAAGCAACTCCAGTTTAACTAGCTACACCAGCCACCAGGGAAGTGAGACCGAAAAAGGTAAGCAACACCAGTTTAACTAGCTATACCAGCCACCAGGGAAGTGAGACCGAGAAAGATAAGCAACACCAGTTTAACTAGCTACACCAGCCACCAGGGAAGTGAGACCGAGAAAGGTAAGCAACACCAGTTTAATTAGCTACACCAGCCACCAGGGAAGTGAGACCGAGAAAGGTAAGCAATTCTAGTTTAACTAGCTACACCAGCCACCAGGGAAGTGAGACCGAGAAAGGTAAGCAATTCTAGTTTAACTAGCTACACCAGCCACCAGGGAAGTGAGACCGAGAAAGGTAAGCAACACCAGTTTAACTAGCTACACCAGCCACCAGGGAAGTGAGACCGAGAAAGGTAAGCAACTCCAGTTAAACTAGCTACGCCAGCCACCAGGGAAGTTAGACCGAGAAAGGTAAGCAACTCCAGTTTAACTAGCTACACCAGCCACCAGGGAAGTGAGACCGAGAAAGGTAAGCAACCAGTTAACTAGCTACACCAGCCACCAGAAGTGAGACCGAGAAAGGTAAGCAACACCAGTTTAACTAGCTACACCAGCCACCAGGGAAGTGAGACAGAGAAAAGTAAAGAACTCCAGTTTAACTAGCTACACCATCCACCAGGGAAGTGAGACCGACGAAGGTAAGCAACTCCAGTTTAACTAGCTACACCAGCCACCAGGGAAGTGAGACCGAGAAAGGTAAGCAATTCTAGTTTAACTAGCTACACCAGCCACCAGAGAAGTGAGACCGAGAAAGGTAAAGAACTCCAGTTTAACTAGCTATACCAGCCACCAGGGAAGTGAGACCGACGAAGGTAAGCAACTCCAGTTTAACTAGCTACACCAGCCACCAGGGAAGTGAGACCGAGAAAGGTAAGCAATTCTAGTTTAACTAGCTACACCAGCCACCAGGGAAGTAAGACCGAGAAAGATAAGCAACTCCAGTTTAACTAGCTACACCAGCCACCAGGGAAGTGAGACCGAGAAAGGTAAGCAACTCCAGTTTAACTAGCTACACCAGCCACCAGGGAAGTGAGACCGATAAAGGTAAGCAACTCCAGTTTAACTAGCTACACCAGCCACCAGGGAAGTGAGACCGAGAAAGGTAAGCAACACCAGTTTAACTAGCTACACCAGCCACCAGGGAAGTGAGACCGATAAAGGTACGCAACACCAGTTTAACTAGCTACACCAACCACCAGGGAAGGGAGACCGAGGAAGGTAAGCAATTCTAGTTTAACTAGCCACACCAGCCACCAGGGAAGTGAGACCGAGAAAGGTGAGCAATTCTAGTTTAACTAGGTACGCCAGCCACCAGGGAAGTGAGACCGAGGAAGGTAAGCAACTCCAGTTAAACTAGCTACGCCAGCCACCAGGGAAGTGAGACCGAGGAAGGTAAACAATTCTAGTTTAACTAGCTACACCAGCCACCAGGGAAGTGAGACCGAGAAAGGTAAGCAATTCTAGTTTAACTAGCTACACCAGCCACCAGGGAAGTGAGACCGAGAAAGGTAAGCAACTCCAGTTAAACTAGCTACGCCAGCCACCAGGGAAGTGAGACCGAGGAAGGTAAGCAATTCTAGTTTAACTAGCTACACCAGCCACCATGGAAGTGAGACCGAGAAAGGTAAGCAATTCTAGTTTAACTAGCTACACCAGCCACCAGGGAAGTGAGACCGATAAAGGTAAGCAACTCCAGTTTGACTAGCTACACCAGCCACCAGGGAAGTTAGACCGATAAAGGTAAGCAACACCAGTTTCACTAGCTACACCAGCCACCAGGGAAGTGAGACCGATAAAGGTAAGCACTCCAGTTTAACTAGCTACACCAGCCACCAGGGAAGTGAGACCGAGAAAGGTAAGCAATTCTAGTTTAACTAGCTACACCAGCCACCAGGGAAGTGAGACCGAGAAAGGTAAGCAACTCCAGTTTAACTAGCTACACCAGCCACCAGGGAAGTGAGACCGAGAAAGGTAAGCAACACCAGTTTAACTAGCTACACCTGCCACCAGGGAAGTGAGACCGAGAAAGGTAAGCAACACCAGTTTAACTAGCTACACCAGCTACCACGGAAGTGAGACCGAGAAAGGTAATCAACACCATTTTAATTAGCTACACCATCCACCAGGGAAGTGAGACCGAGAAAGATAAGCAACCCCAGTTTAACTAGCTACACCAGCCACCAGGGAAGTGAGACCGAGAAAGGTAAGCAATTCTAGTTTAACTAGCTACACCAGCCACCAGGAAAGTGAGACCGATAAAGATAAGCAACTCCAGTTTAACTATCTACACCAGCCACAAGGGAAGTGAGACCGATAAAGGTAAGCAACACCAGTTTAACTAGCTACACCAGCCACCAGGGAAGTGAGACCGATAAAGGTAAGCAACACCAGTTTAACTAGCTACACCAGCCACCAGGGAAGTGAGACCGAGAAAGGTAAGCAACTCCAGTTTAACTAGCTACACCAGCCACCAGGGAATTGAGACAGAGAAAGGTAAGCAACTCCAGTTTAACTAGCTACACCAGCCACCAGGGAAGTGAGACCGAGAAAGGTAAGCAACTCCAGTTTAACTAGCTACACAGCCACCACCAGGGAATTGAGACAGAGAAAGGTAAGCAACTCCAGTTTAACTAGCTACACCAGCCACCAGGGAATTGAGACAGAGAAAGGTAAGCAACTCCAGTTTAACTAGCTACACCAGCCACCAGGGAAGTGAGACAGATAAAGGTAAGCAACTCCAGTTTAACTAGCTACAACAGAACTGCACATTAGATTTGGTAGTGAACAATAATGTGTTTTAGATTTTATCATTATTATTTTGCTTAGGCTATAATTTGAAACCTCTAAGTATTCGGGTCCATACAGACTACAAGTACATGTAATTAAGTTCTACTGGCTTTGGACTATATGTAGCTCATCATAAGTAAGTAGCAAAAATCAGCAAAATTTAGTAGCAAAAAACCCAGCAAAAATGATATTGCAGATGCAATAACTCTGAAAGTGGTTAAGTAATGGTGTTATGGGGTTGGTCGCTGTACCATGTGATAAACACCCTTTAGCGTTTGTGTGGTTCGTTTACACCGCAAATGCCCGCAATGTAGATGTTGTTTTAGAGCCGCTACTGCTATCGTCTTACCATTCATTTTGTCCAGATGTGTCTTTACTATATGAAGACAGACCCATGTTTTTCCAGATCCGGTATCAGCACATATTATTGTATTCACACCTCGTAGAGCATTCTCGGCTAATTCATGTTGGTAGTTCCGTAATGAAATAATTGGTTTTGCTTTGCCTTTTTCACTTTCTACAAAAATAAAAATCGTTAAAATTACTGTTGAGAAAAGTTATTGCAAAAAGACTTACAAATTGTCATTTACAGTAAATATCTTATCTTATAAATATATAAATAATACTAGTATTTCATATATTTTCAAAAACGGATTGACATGAATTGTATTGAAGCCCTAGGAGCTTTTATACTGTAAGTCTACAAAATTTAGCGGTAAAAAAGTCGGCTGTTATATTTTAACGCAATTGGCGGCAAGACTTAACCAACATAAAAAACATCTTTGGATACCGTCAGGCAATGTCTCAAATGACATTAGTGGTCGAAAAGGCTCAAAGTAGCTAAATTTTTTTCTCAGCGTGTGCACACTTGTGAAAACTGATTTTTTGTATTCCAACTTGCAAATTTTACGCACGGCTTTCATGGCTTTTAAATTAAGGCGGAAATCTATCCTGAAATTTTGACATGTTGCTAAGGCAAGATTCACGTACAGCATATCAAAAACTCAATATATGTTTTCATGTGATTTGTAAAGTAGAGATCTACCTTATGATGGATGTCTGATGAACATATTGATTTTCGCATTGGCAAATAATCAACGGTTTTTATACAACGTTTACAACAAATGAAAATACGAAATTACTATTGCAAATATCCGAAATATTATTTCGAAATTACGAAATGAGATGTTAGGTTTTCTTTCACTTTTACGGGCCCCGTACATACATAGTTAATGCTATTTTTACCTTCGTCGTCACCCTTTTCGAAACCCTCTTTTTCATAATCTGAGTCAGCATAATCGTCATCAGATGAAGATGAAAGAGACAGTTGTTTAACATTGGTCTCCATATCGTCCAAGTCTGCATTACCGCGATGATACAACACAGTCTCCGTACAAACTTCAGCGTCATGACGATTATCAACACTTCTAGACTGCCCCTCTCCTCTTTGTATTTGTCCATCTTCGGGTGTATTCTCATTGAGTGGTATGATGATCCCCTTCTGAGCCAGTTCATCTGTACAAAAGAGTTATAACTGAAAAGGGGTGCCATTTTAAGTATCCCCATAACGATCCAAAACTGGGAAATTCATGTTTTCCAATGTTTAATCTAGAAGAGGCAATGGGTCGTTAATACATTTTGACAAATGACCCCATTGTTAAGGTCTTAGTGGGATATATCTAACATTACATTTATGTTTATAGTGTTTTATTAAGTCAACATTTTTTAAATTCCACAACTGCCCAGCCATGTGAATGAACAAAATACAAATAGACAATAACACATCTAATCCACTCAAGGAGTGGTACCGTAAAGCTTCATAAAGATCTGTCAATTCGAGAAAAAGGGGGGGGGCAAAATGTTGGCCTAAGAAACAGTAAAAATGTAAAAATGCTTATTAACCCCCCCCCCCTTTCACCTTCGTTTGGAGGACCATATAATTTTAAAAAGTTATAAGATTTGAAATTTTGCCAGATTTAAGTTAAGGAAAATCTAAGCTAAGGCTAAAACTGGATCCTGGTCTCAACATAGACACACCCTATATACATTATATACATACCGCCTGTTGCTGCTGGATTGACTTTAGAAATAAGTACAGCCTGATTGGTTATTCTTAGTGCTTCAAAAAATTCCCAAGCCCAGCGTGTCTTCAGCCTGGGCAATATTTCAAACAATTTTCGACAGGAAGCTATGTTACCGTCGTTTTGTCTAGCACATTCTATAGCCTCATTGTCTTCCTCTGTTAAACATCCCTGCTCACAAGTTCCGGAACAATATCAGAAGTTAGAAGAAGCCTTTGCATGTCACCTCGCATCATTTTGATTAAAAACTCCCAGTAGTCATCAGACAGATGGTTACTCTGATTTTTACCGTCAAATTTAACAACAAATCTCTCATATCCTGCAATGTAAAATAACTGATATCGAGATGTTACCAGTTTTATGTAAATTAAAGAAACGGACGTCTAACGTATAACGCAATCACACCTGCAGTTATGCATGATTTTAGGGCCTCATACAAAATATTATGAGCTACTTTCACTAAATGAAGTCAAGTGATTGTTTTAGGAAAGGTCAATGGCTACTGGGTAATTCATGTAGAACGCTCAACATACCGACTGAGCCCAATCCATTTAATGGATCTACGGTTATCTTTGGGTAACTGCCGCCTCTATATCAGCCAAACTCTTGAATGGGGCGTAAAAGTTTGTTGTAACTCTCCACTTCTTTATGGAAACTCCCTGTCATGGTCAAATTAAAAGTAGTTAAAAAACTTATATATGTGTAAAATTGAGTACATGACATTTAGTAATTATCGGTCTCAGTTTTACATACCATTGAGTACATGACATTTAGTAATTATTGGTCTTAAATTTACATACCATTGAGTACATGGCATTTAGTAAATATCGGTCTCAGTTTTACTTACCATTGAGTACATGACATTTAATAATTATTGGTCTCAGTTTTACATACCATTGAGTACATGACATTTAGTAATTATCGGTCTCAGTTTTACACACCATTTAGTACATGGCATTTAGTAATTATCGGTCTCAGTTTTACATACCATTGAGTACATGCCATTTAGTAATTATCGGTCTCAGTTTTACATACCATTTAGTACATGACATTTAATAATTATTGGTCTCAGTTTTACATACCATTGAGTACATGACATTTAGTAATTATCGGTCTCAGTTTTACATACCATCATGTACATGACATTTAGTAATTATCGGTCTCAGTTTTACATAACATTGAGTACATGACATTTAGTAATTATTGGTCTTAATTTTACATACCATTGAGTACATGGCATTTAGTAAATATCGGTCTCAGTTTTACATAACATTGAGTACATGGCATTTAGTAATTATTGGTCTCAGTTTTACATAACATTGAGTACATGACATTTAGTAAATATCGGTCTCAGTTTTACATACCATTGAGTACATGTTATTTAGTAATTATTGGTCTCAGTTTTATATACCATTGAGTACATAATATTTAGTAATTATCGGTCTCAGTTTTACATACCATTAAGTACATGACATTTAGTAATTATCGGTCTTAGTTTTACATACCATTGAGTACGTGACATTTAGTAATTATTGGTCTCAGTTTTACATACCATTGAATACATGACATTTAGTAGTTATTGGTCTCAGTTTTACACACCAATGAGTACATTACATTTAGTAGTTATCGGTCTCAGTTTTACATACCATTGAGTACATGACATTTAGTAATTATCGGTCTCAGTTTTACATACCATGGAGTAAATGATATTTAGTAATTATCGGTCTCAGTTTTACATACCATTAAGTACGTGACATTTAATAATTATTGGTCTCAGTTTTACATACTATTCAGTACATGACATTTGGTAATTATTGGTCTCAGTTTTACATACCATGGAGTACACGAAATGTAGTAATTATTGGTCTCAGTTTTACATACCATTGAGTACATGACATTTAGTAATTATTGGTCTCAGTTTTACATACCATTGAGTACATGACATTTAGTTATTATCGGTCTCAGTTTTACATACCATTGAGTACATGACATTTAGTAATTATCGGTCTTAGTTTTACATAGTATTGAGTACATGACATTTAGTAGTTATCGGTCTCAGTTTTACATACCATTGAGTACATGTCATTTAGTAATTATTGGTCTCAGTTTTACATACCATTGAGTACATGACATTTAGTAATTATTGTTCTCAGTTTTACATACTAGTACCATTGAGTACGTGACATTTAGTAATTATTGGTCTCAGTTTTACATACCATTGAGTACATGATATTTAGTAATTATCGGTCTCAGTTTTACATAGTATTGAGTACATGACATTTAGTAGTTATCGGTCTCAGTTTTACATACCATTGAGTACATGTCATTTAGTAGTTATTGGTCTCAGTTTTACACACCATTGAGTACATTACATTTAGTAGTTATCGGTCTCAGTTTTACATACCATTGAGTACATGACATTTAGTAATTATCGGTCTCAGTTTTACATACCATGAAGTACATGATATTTAGTAATTATCGGTCTCAGTTTTACATACCATTAATTACGTGACATTTAATAATTATTGGTCTCAGTTTTACATACTATTCAGTACATGACATTTAGTAATTATTGGTCTCAGTTTTGCATACCATGGAGTACATGACATGTAGTAATTATTGGTCTCAGTTTTACATACCATTGAGTACATGACATTTAGTAATTATTGGTCTCAGTTTTACATACCATTGAGTACATGACATTTAGTAATTTTTGGTCTCAGTTTTACATACTAGTACCATTGAGTACGTGACATTTAGTAATTATTGGTCTCAGTTTTACATACCATTGAGTACATGGCATTTAGTAATTATTGGTCTCAGTTTTACATACCATTGAGTACATGATATTTAGTAATTATCGGTCTCAGTTTTACATACTATTGAGTACATGACATTTAGTAGTTATCGGTCTCAGTTTTACATACCATTGAGTACATGACATTTAGTAATTATCGGTCTCAGTTTTACATACCATTGAGTACATGACATTTAGTAATTATTGGTCTCAGTTTTTCATACCATTGAGTACATGAATTTAGTAATTATTGGTCTCAGTTTTACATACCATTGAGTACATGACATTTAGTAATTATTGGTCTCAGTTTTACATACCATTGAGTACGTGACATTTAGTAATTATTGGTCTTAGTTTTACATACCATTGAGTACATGACATTTAGTAATTATTGGTCTCAGTTTTACATACCATTGAGTACATGACATTTAGTAATTATCGGTCTCAGTTTTACATACCATTGAGTACATGACATTTAGTAATTATCGGTCTCAGTTTTACATACCATTGAGTACATGACATTTAGTAATTATTTGTCTCAGTTTTACATACCATTGAGTACATGGCATTTAGTAATTATTGGTCTCAGTTTTACATACTATTGAGTACATGATATTTAGTAATTATCGGTCTCCGTTTTACATACTATTGAGTACATGACATTTAGTAATTATAGGTCTCAGTTTTACATACCATTGAGTACATGACATTTAGTAATTATCGGTCTCAGTTTTACATACCATTTAGTACATGACATTTAGTAATTATTGGTCTCAGTTTTACATACCATTGAGTACATGGCATTTAGTAATTATTGGTCTCAGTTTTACATACCATTGAGTACATGATATTTAGTAATTATTGGTCTCCGTTTTACATACTATTGAGTACATGACATTTAGTAATTATCGGTCTCAGTTTTACATACCATTGAGTACATAACATTTAGTAATTATTGGTCTCAGTTTTACATACCATTTAGTACATGACATTTAGTAATTGTCGGTCTCAGTTTTACATACTATTGCGTACATGACATTTAGTAGTTATCGGTCTCAGTTTTACATACCATTGAGTACATGACATTTAGTAGTTATCGGTCTCAGTTTTACATACCATTGAGTACATGACATTTAGTAATTATCGGTCTCAGTTTTACATACCATTGAGTACATGACATTTAGTAATTATCGGTCTCAGTTTTACATACCATTGAGTACATGACATTTTGTAATTATTGGTCTCAGTTTTACTTACCATTGAGTACATGACATTTAGTAATTGTCGGTCTCAGTTTTACTTACCATTGAGTACATGACATTTAGTAATTATTAGTCCAGCTTTACATACCATTTTCAGCCAATGCACTGATAAACAGATTGAGAGTACTATTATCATCCTGAACTTGAATCACGTGATCTATCAACATTGAAACTCCGTCTCTTCTGTGTTGACATTCGTGTATCCTTTCAGACACCTCATCTGTACAAATAGATAAATATAAACACAACTATTGTACAAACATTAATCAGTAGTCAAACCTGTCTATAAAGGCCACCCAAGGGAACCAGCAAAGGTGGCCTGTATGACCAGATGGCCCTTGTATAAAGGTTCAACACCTAGTAACATGATAAACAGCAATTGTGGTAAATTTTACTGACTTTTAAAAGCAGGTGGTACTTGTATAAAGGTGGCTTTAAAGGTAGCTTTAACTGTATAATCCATTAATTAACTTCGTATACCACACACTTTGTTCACGCTAGGAATTTTCAGAGGAGACAATTTTAAGAAACTTTTCTTTAAAACACCATAACATCAATATTTTGAATTGATATAATGTTGAATATAGCCCACTACAGTGAGGTAATTAAAACAAATAGAACTATGAAGTTCTGGTTAAATACATAGACTTTAGTCAAGTATAATTATCATAGGTTATTTTGGCCAGTATAGCTCAGGTACAAAGGCATAAAAACCAAATGGCGATAACTCGTGTAAGGGAAGCGTCATAAGCATTAATTTTTATTGTATCTTGTACCTTGTGACAAACTTTTAATTTAAACAAAACCTAAAACACAATATATTCTACTAGTAAAAATAATACCCTGTCCTCGGTATCAATATCATAAAACTTAATAAAGAAACCTATTACTTTTACTAGCATAAACATATTTGGTATTCATGTTCAGGTAAATTTTTTTCATTTTCAGATTATTTTCAAAATCTGTTTGTATGACCGACCATCCACTAATGTATATATGTATTTTGACTAAAAAGCTTAAAATCATTTTGAAGATTTCTATGTTAATATTTTAATTGTTTTTACATAGCGTATAGAATTCGGGGAGGGAGAGGGGGTGCACAACTTATCGCCTACACATTTTTCTATGTATATAAATGACTTGGTAAATGAAGTAAATGATTTAAATGCCGGTGTCAGTATAAATGAGGGTGAAAAATTGTCTATTTTGTTATATGCAGACGACATTGTCTTGCTAGCGCCGGACGAGAAGTCTCTTCAACGAATCATTAATGTCGTTAGAAATTAGTGTAACCGTTGGCATCTCGCTATAAATTTTGACAAAACTAGGATTCTTCACTTCAGAAATCAAAACGTTCCCAAATCAACATTTAATTTTTTCTGTGGCAACACAAAGTTGGCGTATAGCACAAAATATTGATACCTTGGACTGTGGATATGTGACACTTTAAACTGGAAATTAAGCATCCAAGAACTGAAAAATCAGCAGGCAGAGCGTCATCGTCATTATATAACAAATTTCGATTGTGTGGCTCGATGGATTATAATGTCTTCACAAAACTGTATGAGTCGCTTGTGCAACCTGTTTTATTATACGGAGCAGGAATTTGGGGATTGAATGCCAATAAGGAACTGGAAGTTATTCAAAACCGTGCATGCAAGTACTTTCTAGGAACGCATAAACACTCGTCAAACGTTGCAGTACGTGGTGAAATGGGTTGGTCTTCTTTCAATGTAAAACAAAAGGTTGAAGTTAATAGGTTATATTTTAAGTTATGTAACTTGACAAACAATAGAATTGTTTTAAAGTTTTTGATTTAAGTAAATTTTATGCAAAGTCTTGGCACTCGAAAGTTTTAAGTATGTTTAATAAGCTTAATGTTCAAGAGGTTGTAAATGATTTTAATGGTTTATCACTCAAACACAAAATTAATGTTATAAAAGATATATTATGTAATTTTGACAAAGAGTGGGTGAACAGTGTTTTAATGATAGAAATCTTGAACATGGTAACAGACTAAGAACTTTTCGCACCTTTAAATTTACAAATAACGATAGTTCCTTTGTCAAAACAGTAAAGTATAGAACCAGAGACTTTAGATGTGGTTGTTTCCCCCTTAAACTAGAAACTGGATGATATGCCAGGCCCAAAATCCCCATTCATGAAAGACTTTGTAAATATTGTGATTTTAACGAAGTTGAAACTGTACAACATTTTTTAATTGATTGCGAGTTTTATAGTGATCTGATATATAATCTTTTATTTTTTATGCAGAAAAAATATGAGTATTTAATTTTTTAACTAGCAATGAGAAGTTTAATTTTTAACAATTATGTTAGATGATGAAGCACAGACTCTTTTAGAAATAAAACTCTCAATTTTGTGTTCAAAAGGCGTAAAATGTTTATTTTTAATTTTTCTCTTATTTTAGAAATTGTATTTAAATCGATGATTGTTATTTTAATTGTGTGTCGTATGTCTTTTAGGCAGGATATCACACTTATTTTAATGTATTTATTTGCAAATATTGTTTTAATAATTTGGAACTGTGATATGTGAAACATTAATAAAATATTTACTTACTTACTTACTTAAGTTACCGGGAAGTCTTGCCATTTTCGCAAAAGGCAATCAATTAATGATGTTGTCATATTAGTCCGACTAATCAGCCCACTAAACCCCCATTTTAATTTTTTGACTTTTTGGAGGTTTGTGTCACAAAAATTAAAATGGGGGTTTAGTGGGCTGATTAGTCGGACTATTGTCATATTTAAAAACGACCGTTGTTGATTTCATTACCGCCTTTTCGTATAATCCGAGTCAGCTTGTAATGGTCTGGGTACCTCAGTTGGTAGAGCAGGAGGTCCTATTGTTCGATCTTCACTCCTCCCCTGTATTTTTCTCCCTCTTGTTACAGTTTGGTGGACCTCGAAAGTGGTGGATTGCGGTCATAAATGTCCATCCAATGGCAAGGTTATTCGAGTGTGATTCCCACATAAAACCCCGAGGAATTAAAATAATAACGGGAGGAATGTATATAGCGGTCTGGGTAGCTCACTCGCCTATAGAGGGGGGTCCCGGGTTCGATCCCCAACCTCTCCTTCCTGTTACAAAATTAAACAAAGTACATTGACTGATGACGTCATTAATTTGAAAAGATAATAATGAAAAGATAACTTCGACGTTCGTATGATAATTAACCTACCTGGAATAGCTGGTCTAATTGAATCTATGATAGGAAGTGGATTCAAATATTCCACAAACTCGTTTCTAAGGGCTCTTATCGTGTCCCTTTGAATCTCTGTGTTATCTGTTTCCTCCATTTTTATGTTGGCAAGATATTATCTATTTTTAGCAATAGCATGTGATCGGGGAAAACCGAAACTATTTTTAAACACCAATCTATTTGCTGTTGCTAAGCAAACTGTACTATTGATTGGTTTTTCCACTGCGTGATCAGCATATGATGACAGAAGGTATAGGCCCACAACATTGACCTCTCCGCTTGACCTTTACTGTAAATATCTATTATGTACGAGAGCACAGACCTATTTCGTGTACACTTTGGAATAAACGCATTGTTTATACACCAAAATACGACCTATGTATTGGGTGGATCATTGAATAGCCTATATTTAATATTCCTAATGAAAGGCAAGCTGACATGTCAATGTTGTCTGACTTTAACCTACCTTTTTGATAAAGAGCTATTTAAATGTAGGCATTTTCATTAATCGATACTTTCAATAAAAATTGGTCTTATCGTATTGATCGTGTGAACTACGATCATTGAAAACACAATATTGCCAAGTTGTTTCATAAAGCAATGAAGAGAAATATCCCGTATTGTTGATAACCCTTCTGCATGGGACCGCTTTGGTGGATCAGTGGTAGAGTCTCGTCGGAGAAGAGGGCTCGAACCATGGCCGGGTCACACATTAGATCCATCCGATGCCAGGGTAATGTAACTTGGGAGTGGCATGTTTGTCATGTTTAAATAATGACTGAGCTAACATCTTAAATTCGTCTTAAGTGCGTGATAGTAAAAGGCAGACCATAAAACACTCTTGCACATCTCTCATATGGACTTGTTCTTAGATTAATCATTAGAGTTTAAAAATCTTGCTTTTATGCTTTCGTCTCGAATACTGTAGAGAAAAAATGATGATACGACGGTAAACATGACAAACAACCAACACTGTTTGGATAACACCGTAAATTCAGTTTTCCAATAAAATATTATTATTATTATTGGATGGCCGCGTGACTTTATAACAGTAAACCATGTGTAAAATTATATATTAGTATCTAACTTTATAAAAGACTATGGCGTTTATCAGTGTTTATTTAAAATTGCATTTTGTTTTAATGTGAACCGAAAAAATAACGATGTTGATAAAACAATAAGAAATGCCAATTCATGGAATAATATATATAACATAATATAGTGTAATTGTATTACGTCCCAGTCAAGATTCTTTTACTTAACGACTTATAAATCTCGGATATAGGTTTGGTATGCCTTTCTGTAGAGAGAAACTCTAACAGAAACAAGCAGATTCTTCACTTCCGTGATCGCTCAGTGGGTTCGTCGCTTGAATTAAAATTTTGTTGTTTTCGCCAGGAAAAGTTAATTTGATGTGTTATTGAAATGGAAATCCTAAAGATAATATCGATTTAGATTTAACCATGCAATAACGGCAATTAAATAGCGCTTAAAAACGAAGAAACAAAGGGGGAACCTCGTGAGTCTATTTATAGCAAATTTTGAGTTGCATGCCTTGTTCTTTTTTATATAGAGAAAATCAGGAAAATTTAAAGTGCAATAAAATCAGTTTATTTTTGGTGCATTGAGTTCAGAATATTGTCAGATATGATAAAATGGCAAAATATACCATTGCTTGGTCAATAGATAATAAATTGAAAAAATAAATACCTGACCCCAAGCGCCTGTGCTCTGGCGGTACAATTTCTTGATGTGATCAGGTGATTCAAACTACTTGTAAGATTTGATATGTCCTTGTCAGGCATGTGGTAATGCTAATTTGTAATTGTAATGCTCTGTAATGCATTACATTTTCCCAAGTAATGCATGTAATGTGTAATGCCTCATTTTTTGCATTACATGTAATTGTAATGTAATGCATTGCATAGACAAAATGCATGTAATTTAAGCATTACATGGCATTACATAGCATTACTTCTCTGTATCAAATGTTAGATATTATATGTAAATCGATGTCTAGAAACTTGAATTGTAACTTTGAACTGTTGTCAAACTAAAGATATATTTGATTCAACCTTATTCTAATACTAAAACTATTTAAAATGCTAAAAAATTAGTATACTTCAAATCATTTTTAATTTCCAACAAATGTAAAGGATAAAAATACATTTTAAAGCAAAATGCAAATGCTGTTTTTAGTAATATTGGGAAGTCTAAAGATCACATCAAAATTTGCAACATATCTTAAAATAAGTTTCAGTAACTACAATAATTTGTAATTTTGTTTAAACTGATAACCTGTGATGAAAACAATTTTATTTTTACCAGAATTGTTTTTTTTTTTTTTTTTTTTTTTTTTTTGTAATCCTTTTTTATATGCTGATAATAATAATAATAAACTTTATGCTATTTAGGTAACCTATCTTTAATGATTAAAGAAGTTATTTGTTAAGTATGGTGTATAATTTACACCTGACAATACCACTAATTAGTTTGTATACCTATCAACTCCTTTTACATTTTTGATTTAATGATACTTTAGAAACATTTAGTGAATAAAATAAATAAAAAATAAAAACATATAATATGAAAAAAATCCTTACAGCATCTCTGTTTTTTAGAGTAAAAACAGAAATGTATATTTGGATAATAAAAATCCTGACATAGATGACAAATCAACTTTGACAAATTTTGTAAAACCTACTGGTAAACAGCAGAAATATCAGTTGAATGACCCAAAGCAAAAAGAATCTATGCATGCACTTATTGACTATATATACTTCTGTTTTCAACAGTTGAAAATCAAAACATAAGAACCCAAAATTTCAATTTCAAATTCTGAATCGGAAACATCTCGCATTTATATGTCTGAATTCTTTTTCATATAAAATTTATGAAATGTAATGTGTAATATAATGCATTACTTTGGTAAAGTAATTGTAATATAATGTTTCTTTTGTCAAAGTAATTGTAATGTAATGCATTAGATTGCAATGTAATTCGCCTCATGACTGGTCCTTGTTCACGTTTCATGGCAGCATGATATTTCAAATTTTGAGTATTTCCATAAATTTTATTTAGACTTTTCGATTTGTTTTGCCTTTATTCATCAAAATAATTTGCAATATTAAGCGGCTTGTTGAGAAAAGATTGAAATACAAACGATAGAGAGTAAGCTGATGGTATTTAAATATACAGTTTTTGATCTGACATTGTTCATGGTTTGTTTCTGGAGCCGAGATCAAGATTTTACATCATTTTGTGACTTACTGATAATATAATACCTGATATAGTGAAAAACACATTAGGGTTTAATCTAAGGAATATTGGAACACATTCGATCAGTAAGTTGTCCAATCACCCGCTAATTGATTCTACCAATATTTTGGGTAACACTTTCTGTGTAAGTTTACAAGTTATATAAAGGTTGTAATGCTACTATTCCACACAGACCAAGAATCCCACGAATCGCCCGGGCGAATCGGATGCGTTGTTGGATTCGTAGTTGATTCGTTATCAGTTCGTAACGTTCGTATCTGATCCGTAGTCAGTTCTTGCAATTCTTGAGCAATCGGGAGTTCGTGGCAAAAGTTTTGAGCTGTTCAAAATTTTGGCCACGAATTTTCTATTCTAATTAATGGGTTTGAACGGCAACCGTATAGTTGTAACAAAATGATATCCGTTGGTGTGATTCAAGTTGTTTTCGCACCTACATTGAATCCAATACAAATTAGGGTCTCGGAAGTCGAGAGGTCTTATTCAAATCCAACTTGGGACAGATCCTAAGTCGAGAAAGTTTGTCGCTTGCCGAAGGTAAGTTGTACTCTCCGGGCACTCCGGTTTCCTCCACCATCCATTAACTGGCCACCACAATAAATAAGTAAGAATCTTGACTAGGATGTAAAACACCATTATTCTGATCCAAATAATTTTATTTTGTATATTTTATATTTTTTTCGGTTCACTTACTGAAGGCCGATAGTTTTCTCTGGGCACTCGGCTTCTCTCCATCATATACGCAAACTGACCACCACAATAAATAAGTGAAAGAATCTTTTCAGGGACGTAGACACTGTTATTGAAAAAAACCAGGTGGCACGTAAAGAACCTTCCATATACATTGCCCTGAACTCACTATGTAACAAAGGTCAAATTCGCTGCCACTTTACCACTGTACCTAAAGTTGGTGACGTCTCGATATTAGTGAAATATTTTTGACTGGAACGTAAAACGTGATTCAATCAATCAATCTAAACTGTAAACAATGTACGGTATGGACAATAAAAAAGGAAAGTAAGCAAATATTTTATTGAAAAAAACTTGAGTTACAAAGAAACAAAAAGTGTTGGCTATACTAACATTTCTCGTGAACAATGTGTATGTATCAATGATAACATAAATACTGAAAGTAAAATGGTAAAAATTAAACATAGAAAAATCCATCATATGGATACAACATTATACATTATTTTTACTTAAATAAAATGGAAACATTTAACAGGCAAGCATGTATGAGGCGCCGTTTCTATATTTATTCACTATTTTCACATATCCATAAATCGATTTTTGCATATGCAAAATTAGTCAGTATTTTTACATATCCAAAAATAGATTTATGGATATACAAAATTAAATTTTGGAAATTCCAAAATACTGAGTTCTCCCCATATATCAATCCCGAAGTGAATACTGTTGGTACATTGAATTAATAAAAAAAAATCTTCATCCTCGCAAATAAAAATCATATTTTTACAATATGGATTATAAATGCGTTTTTTCATCGACTTTTGTTAAACATGTAAACTTGTGTTTATTTTAAGAATTTTTTGTTTCCTCCAGTGCCCACGCGGTACGCGCGTCGCGTGTTAGAATCCAACATGGCTGCTACAGAAAGTAATGGAAAGAACGAACACTTGGGATAGAATACAGCGGAGTAATATTAAACGCAATGGGATGTTTTGAAAGTGAAGATCTCGACTGTAACCGTATTTGATAGAGTTAAGACAATCACAACAATGTCTGTCTTTAATGCAACTGTTGACTTAGCTTTTCTGCGTACCTGACAATTTCCCGCGTAAATAGTAAAACAGTCCCGCACTGTATATTTGGGGAGAAATCATTTCGCATTCTCGATTTAAGGATATCCATAATCGATTTTTGCATATGTAAAAATACTGACTATTTTTGCATATGCAAAAATCGAATTATGGATATCCAAAATTCGATTTATGGATATCCATAAATCGATTTTTAGATATCAAAAAATAGTCGGCATTTTTACATATGCAAAAATCGATTTATGGAGATCCATAAATGAATTATGCATATGTAAAAATAGTGAATACATATAGAAACGGCGCCTCATAAGCATGAGCATCTAGTATCATACACAGATATTTCAAAGCATACAACACTAATTTTATCTAAGTAAATGGACGAACTGCATTATCAATGCATGTATATTAATTATATGATGATGAACTTATTATTATTATATGCTCGAACAATAATGACCCGTCTGTTTGATCTTTTTTAGAAATATTCATATAGGAGGATCCACCCAATACATGGGTAGTGTTAGGATTCGCAGTTACATCGTGTATGTAGACAAGTTAAATACTTTTGTTCCGTATACGTAAATGTACTCGTCCATAATAAACAATTAATTAAAGATCAAGCGGACGGGTCAATGTTGTTTGTCCGTAAAAACTTTACCCATAAAGGCAAACAACATTGACCTGTCCCCTTAACCTTTATGAACCAGTGTATTATGTATAGGGGACAAAGGTGTTTATTTCGTTTACACCACGTGAAACATGCATTGTTTATGTGTTAATTGCAAATCCTAACACTATAGCCAAACAACATTGACCTGTCCGCTTGATTTTCATTAGGAATATTCATATAGAAGGATTCACCCAATAAATAGGTAGTAGTAGGATTATGTATATACACAAGGTACATGATAAACCCACGTAATCCGTAAAATTAAAGTACCCAGCCTTAATAAATGTTGAAATTAAATGTCAGGCAGGCAGGTCAAAATTGTTTGCCTATACCCATGTATAGGGTGGATCATCGTATATTAATGTTCCCATGGACAGGTCAATGTTGTTTGCATATAATTTACACACAGAAATATAGTACATATCAAAAACCGTTATATACTTTGTACAGATTAACTAAACAAGCATACTGACTTCCATAAATAGAACTGGTCATATCATTACAAGACTCAAAACCCTCACAAAATAAAATTGTTGAAAACATCATTCTAAAGCCAAAGCTAAGCATATTCCAGCTAATGTACTTTTATTCTGAAAAAAAATTCCCACACGTGTTTAAACTCCTTCATGAAAATATAAAAAAAATCAAGAAAATTGTTTTACAAGAAAAACTACTTCCAACCATACGTTTAGATCATAAAGTTAGCATATCATTTTTAAATAGTGTAAAAAAATCAATTCTAGGAAGGACATGATGATTATAATATACAGGTATGTTAAATATAAATCTGTAGTTATTTATGGATGGAAGTGTAGTAATTCATTGGATATTGTTCGACAAGAACCGTCACTGTCAATTGTACGATGACCTATATCAGCCGTCAAGTTTCATTTGTTGTGGAAGAAAAATGTTTTTATCATTGTCAATTTTCATAACAAAATTGCCACTTTTTTACTGTAATATTCCTTTGTGGAGATTGTATTTTCTCATTGTCATGTTTCAGTTGTCTATTTTGACATTTCTCCAATGTTATTCGTATCAATCTATTGTAACCTTTCTTATTGTTATATTCCTTTACAAAACGTTTACGAATTAATTGAATGTTTCATTTTAGAATTAAATATGACAATGAGAAAAGGTGACAGTTCTGTTTTCAACTTTCTAAATGGGTACGAATAAGTTAGAGAAATCTGAAATAGAAATCCTGACAATGTGTTTTCAACTTTTTAAATGGGTACGAATAACGTTAGAGACATCCGAAATAGAAATCGACAATGACAAAATACAGTTCTCTTACACAAGAAATGAACCTTGACGACTAATATTGACCATCGTATAACTGACCTGACATTGTTCAAGTTAAGTATTATATTTTAATTATCCGAGCCTATTTCAGATGGTCAAGATTTGTTTCAAGTTAATTTCTCTTTCTGCCCGAGTCTGTTTGGAATGTCCTAAGTATTTCCAGTCAATATTTTGTACCTACTATCATTGACCTAGATTTGTTCATATATTTTATTAGTTAATTTTCTAGGCTTTTTTGCGACGGTCCCAACTTTGCTACAAGTTCATCCTTGGTTATTTCTTTAATTACATAAAACACATCTTTCCACTTGCGGAATCTTCTGACTTCATTCCTTTTTCGCAGATCTTCAAACACGAACGCAGTAACAGTTAGAATGGGCACTTTGATATTATCAACAATAAACAAATTGCCCCATTTTTGTGCACAATTGGAACAATATATTTGGGAATTTTTAATCATATTTCCGCCAATATTTACTTTTTTGTCCAGTTCACGGATCTCTATTCTATTCATAAAGTCGCAATTATCCACAACATGATGGCTGCTCATCAATCGCACAAAAGCGCCATCTATCGCAAAGTTCTTGCACCTTACGCAGTTCATGATAAACTTACAAGGTATTCTATTCTCAACTTTCATTTCGTCTTGGCGTTTTTGGTCTTCTTGTTGTTGGATATCCTTGGTCTGTATATCAGTAATCATATGTCTTATTTCCTCTGGACTCTTTTGTTTTAGTTGATCTAGAGCTCGGTACATCATGGCTGCCTTTTCTATGCTGATTATGTCTTTATGCATTGTCAATTGGTCACCAATATAAATGGCTTTTCCGCCTCTTTTTCGGGATCGACCTGAAAAATTATACATATGCACTAGATAAAAATTGAAATCTAACATGGCCTGCGCTTACTTTACCGTTATAAGACGGCTGACTCTATTCATATTTCATGAAGGAAAAGGCAGATCAATAAGAATATTTCTTAAAACCACGAAAATGAGACACCTGGAAAAATAAATCATGCTACAGATTTATGCACTCAGCTTGCTAGTCAGCGACAGTAACATAAAAGCTACCACACTTGGCGCATAAACACTACCTTGTGCACAAACACCAACACACCGCGTATATACCACCCAGCAAAATGGCATTTCTCTGAACTATGACATTGGAAACCGCGAAAATAAATGATTCCACAGTAAACAGAGACATTCTAGTGTTCATGGTAGTTTATAATGTATCCAATGCTTAGTAACTGATGCAGTGGTTATTTATGAGGAACAATTTTCTATTACATTATAAATGGCTCACGATATCAGCCATCAACTTTCATTTCTTGCGGAACGAAGAAAAAGGGATGTGACAATAAGAAAAGTGGCAATTTTGTTCTCAACTTTCTAAGAACATTGGAGAAATATAAAAACTGACCATAGAAACTTGAAACTGACAAAAACACTTTTCTTCTACAACGAATTAAACGTGATGGCTGGTATCTTTCTCAAATCTTTTTTATATTTTCAGCCTATAACATTTTGGCTTTCTGTATCAATATATGTACAAAATTTCACCCTGATTTTTTAAAACTCTGAATCTTCTTAGCTATATTTTGACCTGAATTATGACATTTGCTACATTTGCAACTGCTTCTCCTGCTTATGGTGCATTTCTTTCCCAATAATACGCTATGGTAGAGCCTGTCCCCACTACAGGGACTTTGTGCAACGGAGTAGGCTGCTTGCAAATAAATTATAGACTCAGGAATATTGCAAGCCTAGGCTTATCATGGCCCTCAAAAAGTTTTATGGCCGTCATCACAGTATTGTTGATAAGTTTGATGTCTCTGTGTCCAGGATTACCCTGGATATATTTAACGTCCCATAGTTTGATGTTCCTTTCACACAATTTTGATTACACAGGTGGCAGGTGTAGCTAGCTAAACAGGACGTGCTTACCTTCCGGAGCACCCGGCCTCACTTCCCTGGTAGAAACTCACGTGTCTAGCCTGACTCGTCAGTTCCAATGGTTTTCCTTTGCTTCTGGATTGTGATTTGGACATGGGTAAGTATGTTTGTTTTTTTTTTTTATTATGTACATGTAGTCTATAATATTTTTGGTTTTCTTTTTCAATATATGTACAAAATTCCGGACCATGCTACTATCACCCTGATTTTACCTATTGTTTTACACTTATATTTTGAATACTAAACACCATAACAATAATGTTGATGTAGTTGTATAGGCAAACAATCTTGACCTGTCCGTTTGACCTTTAATTAGGAATATTCATATAGAAGGGTTCACCCAATATATAGGTAGAGTAAGGATTGCCAGTTAATACATATACACATTGCCCATGAGTAGTGTTCACATCATATAGACGAAATATACACGCATGATACCTTAACTGAAATTTACTCGTCCATAATGAATATTTAAATCAAAGGTCAATCGGACAGGTCAATGTTGTTTGCCTATAATTATAACAGTCTCCCGAGAGTCAAATGTCCATGCAGTCAATATTGCGGAGTTGTTATTTATAAGTTCACACGTTTAACCTAATTTCTCAGCTTCAAAGTTTTTATTTTGCTTTGGGATTGTGATTTGGACATGGATTGGTATGTTTGTTTTATATTTGATATTGACCCTTGACCTATGTACCTAACTTTTGTACGAGGGAATTGTCACATGTTGGTCTATTTACATCTGTGCAGAGTCTGATCAAAATAAATGCATAGGTATCGGCATTATGAAGGGGACACGATGTTGTGACAGACAGACTGACAGTGATTCCTTTTACCCCCTGGGGGTATGAAAAAGAATTCGTTATCTACCTCTCATTTGTATAATGCTAATTTCATTTCCGGAATAATTATATTTCAGCACAATATTGCATTCTGGAACATCGATACCCTCACTGCCGACAGATGTCGCCACCAACAGCTTAACGTCGCCTGCTCTAAACTTCTCCAATAACTGCTTTTTCTCTTCTTCCGTCATACCTAACGAATAAATAAATAAATAAACAGAATCTGTCACAATTTTGAGTAAATCAAGAGATTCGAATTGCAAGGTACACAACACATTTTTCGAAAGTTCAACTTTCAACTAAGCTTACGAATTGGTGCCAAAATAAGCAGCTCACCTCGGCCCTTGGTTAGCTACTAGTATATCCCGTCAGCTTTTCAATCACTAGCTATCTATGTCTCGGTCACAATGCAGTCGAATGTTGACTATTTTTCGTTTTTTTTTTAATGTTAAAAAATGTTTAACATACGAAATGTCTGTACTCTGATATATTACACATGCACATAGATTTGTCAATTAAAACAGAGGTGTATTGATAGGTTGAGAACATATTGAAGGGCTTTTTAGTCGAGTTTGTGTGGTACAAGATATGGAATGAATCGATATTTGTGGTGCAAAATAAAGAAATCTGAACCTTCGAATGGTTCAGTACGAGAAATCTCAACCCTCGTCTAGAAATGCCGGTTTTTGTGTCAATATATAAGGGTTGAGATTTCTCTCTTTCTGGCACAAAAGAGATGATAGATTCTATTATTTCAAAAACTAATTCCATCGAGATTCCAACTAACAGGTGCACTGGACAGTGGAAAAGTGGTATACAATTATCGAGATCACATAAAACCCTAAAAAACTAACCTATAGGTACTCCCTCATGCAAAGTATTTCCTTAGCTATTTTGGTTAAATATACATATATTTTGGTCCTTTTCGATATTTTCAACCCCTTGAAAAATTGTGGTCTCATTATTTCGGTTCAAGTACGACTGATGAAGAATTGTGTTCCGAAACGACCATCTAGTGCTGAAAATTAACACAGGTTTAATATAAAAAACAAACATACTAATCCATTTCCGAATCACAATCCAGAAGCAAAGTAAAAACTTTGGAACTGACAAGTTAGGTTAGACACGTGAACTTCCAACAGGGAAGTGAGGCCGGGTGCTCCGGAAGGGTAACCACCTCCTGTTTAGCTAGCTACACCCGCCACGTGTGTAATCAAAATTGTGTGAAAGGAACATGGAACTATGAGTTTAATATGTTAGTATTAAGCTCCAAACTCTTAAACTCAAACTTGTAAGTGCACTTGACAGTTGAAAAGTAGATGTGTATCGAACACGGCCACAGAGTTGGCTTCACGTTCTAACAATGATAATGAGTGTTTCCTTCTCAAATACCTCATCTTAACTTACCGTCAACATTTTCCTTGGTTCTAGTTCCAGTGAAGGGTTTTACTGTAATCTGCTGATCATGTAGCTTAGTGTCGAGATATTTAGCTAAGGCAAAAGCAGTGGCACGAGTTTGTACAAATACAATTCCACGGGATGATCCACCATGTTCACTGAATATGTGCTCTAGATTTTGAAGCACTATATGTACATTTGGATTTGAAGAATGTTCACTATTTGATCGCAGACGGAGATCCTCTCGAAGATCTAAAATGTAAACAAACACATATAGTCAAACAACAGTTTGTCCGCTTAAACTTATACACTGTATTCATATAGGAGGATCCATCCAAAATATATGGATAGTCATAGGATTTGTATGTGATATATACGCAATTCAAGTGCCAACTCTTAAGATGGAACTACGTACACGCACTTGTTCCCTTTACATTTATGTGCTGATATGTATAGTAAATATTTTAATTCAAGAAATTGTGCAATGTACATGTAGGATTTTTAGCATACCAAGCCTACGGACATCGGGTTTTAAGGTCTTTTCCGACTGACCACGGGCCGAATGATTGGCGAGAGAACAGTCACTACCTATTTTAAGTCTTGATCAGACCTCTCCAGGAATTGAAATCCCGGCCTCCGATATACGGGGCGAGAAGTCTACCTTTAAGGACCGTACAAGTAGTGGTCTTGAAAATATGTTAGAAAAGACTTAATAAAATAACAATGGAAACACAGTTTATAAAATAAAATTTATATCTAAGATAATTTGGATTCTGAGACATACTTATACTTTTTCACAACATTGTGAGGACGGTCATGAAATTTCAGAGGATCTATTAGTTAGACATAAAACAACTGAGGCAAAAATGACTGTTAGTTAGAGTATTGTAACTTTAATAAATGCATTTCGAAAATTTACAATTTTGTGCTATCATACACAATTTTCATCAAAGTAGAAAGGTTGTAAACTATCCAAAACATAATACAATTAATGATTTTTGATGAGGTAGTTATTGATACTTGTTTTTGAAGAAGAAGATGTAAGTATTTAGTAAGTATTTATTAACCTAAAAATCCTATTTGCTTCGGCCTCAGGGCTCGGTTAATATCGTGGTTTTGATGTTGTTGAACCGAGCAGAAAGTCAATAATTGTTTTATTATAAGACCAAATTTTGTTAAATTTTTTATTTAAAAATAGCTTTAAATAACTAGAAAATGTATTTACCTTTAGATCATTTAATTCAAACACAACAGCATATATTTAATACTGGAAATAGCGTGAAAGTGAATGTCATCTATCCTAGTGAGCTTGAAATATAAGATACTATCGATTCCTCCAATTCTGCTTCATATTTAGAGTTATACCTAAATTATGATGCCCACGAAAGACTACATTTGAAATTTTATGACAAACGTGATGATTTCAATTTTTCTATTGTCAACTTTCCTTTTCTATGCAGCAATATACCTACTTCTCCTGCTTATGGCGTATTTGTTTTTCAATTGATACGAGCTTGTAGAGCTTGTTTTTTACTACGGGGATTTTGTACAAGGAAGCAAGCTGCATGCAAATAAATTGATGACTCGGGGATATTGCAAACTTAGGTTATCAAGGCCCTCAAAAAGCAATCATAGTATTGTTGATAAATGTGATGTCTCTATGTTAAGGATTGCCCTGGATATATTTGACATCCCATAGTTCTATGTTCTTTTAAAACAATTTTGATTACACACGGGTGTAGCTAACTAAACAGGAGGTGCTTACCCTTCTGAAACACACAGCCTCGCTTCCCTGGTGGAAGTTCACGTGTAAACCTCAACTGTGAGTTCCAAAGTTTGTGATTCGGATATGGATTAGTATGTTTGTTTATAATGAAATTTATATCATATAGAGAAAATTGTAATACGTTCTTTTACTTGGATGTAAGAGGTAACATTTTAATGCTATTTATTAAACTTTACGTCACATAAAGTTGTGTACGACTCATTCAGGCTTGCAAAACATGTTCTTAGTAAATCAGAAAAGGACAATAATGAATCCATTGACAGACCTTAAAGTTAAATCAAAACCAAACACACTAATTCATGTCCAAACCATAATGACAAAGGAAAGTAATAACTTTGACACTGAAAAATTAGGTTAAACATGTGAACTTACATTAGGTAACTGTGCAGCGAAATGGGTAACCACTTCTTGTTTAACTAGCTACACCATCCGCGTGTGTAATCAAAATAGAGAAAGGAACATGGAACTACGGGGGTGTAAAATATATCCAGGTCAATTTTGGACACAGAGACATCATACTTATCAACAATACTATGATGACGGCCATATGTTATTATGTGATTGGTATACAGAGGTTAGTTCATTACCTGTATATAATCTTAGTAACGATCTTTCAAAACGGCTCATCTTGCTCTGTTGTTCCAATTCCGGTCTGAATTTGTCTTCTAAGTATTCGACCACGTGTTCAATGTTCATCAAATAATTCACCTCTAAAGCATCATAATAGTACTGGAAAAACAAAATAAGTATCTGAGCTTAAGTGGTTATCATATCATGTTTCAAAATTATAATTTTAATAGAGGGAGTATATGGAAATATTTCCCTTTACTTGGTGGCAGCTTTACATAATCTACATAGATGTTATAAATTTTTATATTGACCTGTCGCTTGACATTAGTTTAAACATTATAGTCTTAATAATATTTCTGAAAAAAACATCACATACAAAAATCATTCCCACACATGAGTAACCTGTTAAACCTTCCATATTAATATAGGGGGATGCATACACGGCTAGTGGTTTGAATACATCAGCTGTGTTTGTTCCAATGGTGTAGACGAAATATATACATGTGTTCCTTTAGCATAAATGTAATCAATATTTAAAAAAAAAGTCAAGTGGACAAACCAATGTTGTTTGCCGTTGTTCCATAATCTCTAGCACAGGTATTTCTCAAAATATGGTCTGCACATTTGCCGACAGGCAACATGTTGACACTGGTACCAACTTCGAAATCATCTCAAATAAACACAATTGGTTACAGTACTTGCGATGTTGAATGCTCATACCAAGTTTGAAGTCTATAAACATTTGAAAATTTTATAATTGGTAACTCCTTCATTCTTTGTCCCTATCTTTCTCTAAACAAACACACACATACACTCAAAACACACACACATACACACATTCACACGCATTAGTCTGATTTGATGATAAAACAGAAACTTAAATAACCACTGTAAAAGTTAATTTCTCTTCTCTCTCTCTCTCTCTGAAATACCCACCAGTAAATACGACATAGCCGTGTTGATTGCTCTGGATTTCGGGTGTTGTCATTTATTTCACATATGGCTTTGTGTTTAACGTCTGTACACCATTTCTGATATCTCTTTGTTTGGTGGTCTTGTGGTATGTTATGTAACAATTCAGACAATCTACCTCTCAATTCTATATTGTGTCGATTTGTAACTGGTACATGATCTAAATGCAATATGATGAATGTAAGGCAACATTTTAAGAATTAATACTTACTGTTGGTTAACTTAAAAAAAGTAAAAACGCAAATATATTACTGGTTTTCAATAGGGCGTATGCAAATCTATATTAGGATTCGCCAGTATATCTCAAAGTGATACCCCATAAAAGTTTCTGAGAAACAATTACATCCATTGGAAATGGATCGCTTCAGTTCGTTTTCCAATAAAAATGAAGTTACCACAGGAAGGAATTTCGACGGTTTACGGTTGATTCGCCCCAGCCTGCATTAACAGTTCATACATTGATGAACGATTTCATAAAAACGTCACTCCTTACATTTATGAACATTTAAGTGTTCTTTTAGCGAATAATTTCAAATTTGAAAAAAATATCAGATTGAACAAAAGACACCTTATTAAAGATACATTTGTGTATCAATTGGGACTAATTGCAGACTTAGCCCATAACGTTTCATACGCCATTACGGAACTATTTACACTTCAACATTCATCGAAAAATAATGTAAGTCGTACAAAAGAGATTCAGTGAGTGATATTTAGATTGTAAAATATTCAGATGTACCGTTATTTAGCATAGTTATTTTGTAACACAATGCCGATGGATACAATCCTAATAAGCATATTTTCACTATACCTTTAACGATTTCGTTTTTAAGTTTTTCTTCTATTTTAAGCATGGCTTCTTTAATAATCTTCGAACAAGGATCAATATACCTGGGGGCCATTTTAACATGCTCTGAAAGGAGAAAAATAATTGCTTACAATATTATAAAACTATACCAACATAGAATTGGTTGGTTGAATATTGTTTACGTCACAACACAATTTTTCAGCTATTAGCGCTGAGACAATATTTTTTTATTCTAACATATGAAACATGAAGAAAGCAAACCGTGACGTTATTTTCATTCATAAAATCATTTATTCATATCATTTATTATTTATAAGTTTGAAAGCCTGGTATTTGATAGAACATAGGGTTAACTTAATACATGCACCAGGAAAACACATATGTGAAATAAGCTCAGTGAGCAAATTAGACTTATTACGTGAACGTCCAACTCTGTTGTTATTTTTGACAAAGAATTAGCTTGGATTTTTTAATTTTTGGGAAAATACATTTTTTAAGATACATGCATTTACATTATTTCAGATGAACAACACGGTGCTTTTTTCAATTTCATTTTGTGAACATTTTGAGTCTGTAATAATATGACCAGTTTTAAACGTGTTAAACTACATGATTGCAACGAAGTGAATGTTTACCACAAGGAAGTGGCCCTTCTCAATTTGCGGTCGACCCCTCAGATATGATATGCCTTAAGTTTGAAGGCTAATGTCTTAACCACTCGGCCACCGCGGACTCTTTATTGAAAATTGGTCTAAAATTCAGACATGTTCTATTATGATCATGTCAAATTAATACCGGGTATATAGGTCATCAGTCCAGTCTGTAAATTATTTAGCAAAACCGGCAAATTAGGCAAAACACCTGCGGCTCTAGAAAGATAAGTACCTCCTGTTTGGCTAGCTACAAATACCACACGTGTAATAAAAATGAGAATGAAACAAATATGGAACTATTGTGGCACATGTATATATCCAAGGTAAATTTGGATACTGATGCATCATACTTATAAAAAATTGTGATGACGACCATAAAGTTTTTGAGGGGCTTGATAAGCCCAGGTTTGACTGTACCCACCTTCTGAAGGAACTGGGACATGTTTTCTCATGTCATCTTTGTATTTTTCTACAGTTGAAATTTCATCAACATCCATATTGGCACAGATATTAAGCATATATGTAACTGCATCTTTCTCTGTATCTGCTTTACCGATCCCAATAGAAGCTGTCAATCCTATGACCTAAATAAAACACTAATCCAGTGAAGAAAACTAACACTTGATAGACCAGGTAAGAGTTCCTATTGTAACACTTCCCTTTCATAAAATTCTGTGTAAATTTTTTGACAAATTATTTTTCACTGAAATGTTCAAAATGGCTTGATTTGGTCTTTTTAGGTTTTTTAGTCGAAATTAAAATTTAAGGGGAGGATACAACTGGAAGTTTTTTCCATAAATCATATTCTTCAAGCTGTCTGGTATTGTCGTCTGCGTTCAAATCTATATTAGGACCGTTCTTGAACTTTCCGGAAATGAATTTGGTCTCCTTCCTATATTAGAGTTGTAAAAATCTCACATTTGATAAACCATAGCTTCAAGTTGAATCAGTATTGTCATTTGCAATCGGAGTTCAAATTGTGTTCAAATCTATCATGTACTGAACTTTTTGGAAAGTATTTTTGTTTCTAGATCTTTTCTATACTAGATCTATAAAAATTGTCAAAGGCTTCTTGATAGAAATCTCATAACAACAAGTCAATACAAATTATAATCTCCCATGTAAAAGGTAATTAGGTATATTAGCGGTTTTTCGTTGTTTTTTTTTTTTTTTTTTTTTTTTTTGGGGGGGGGGGGTAAATTCTCTAGACAAGCATGAAACAACTAATTATTTCGTGCAAGTAAAAACTGTGCAAAGAATGTCCTTTTTAAACCTATTTTTCGCGTAGCGCTTACCCTGATCGTACCAGACAAAGTTCGGCGCAAAAACAATCTTGATTTGAAGGCATTTCAGACGCGAAAGTGAATAGTGTATGTTGTTGACAATTGTTAATTAGGAAATTAAACAATTACGTAAAAGGTGTTTTGGTGTTTTCACCCCCTTAGACGTTATGTTCTATTGTAATGGCTACAGTATATAATTTTTTCATAGGCCGTTTGGGAACAGTCAAATCTAATGACCTGGGGTATTAGGTATGTCATATTGAACCTATGCCCGGCACGCTAGAATGTTTGAAAGGGGTAGAAAAATGGCGTTTACCTATTATTGGGAAGCATATTCAATGCATGCATTACTGCCGGCATACTGTAATCGTCTGTGGAATAGTCTAATTCACACATTTTTGATTACACACGTGTAGCTAGCTAAACAGGAGGTGCTTACCTTCCGGGGCACCCGGACTCACTTCCCTGCTGGAAGTTCACGTGTCTAACCTAACTTGCCAGTTCCAAAGATTTTACTTTGCTTCTGGACTGTGATTCGGACATGGATTAGTATGTTTGTTTTGACTAATACACTTCCGCACAGTAGTTGAATGTTTCAGTATATTTACTGGTTGTCTTTTGTTTCTTAATTCAATATATATTATATTGGCCATAGTATCATGAGATTATTATAAACATTTAATTGACAGATACCAAGAGCAGTCTCTTGAGAGACAAATACCCGACCTGTTCCCAACATTGACAAGTTGGTATTTCTCGGATTTGACCCGGTATGTGTTATTTGAGTTATGCACATAACTTTCGTATGAGATACAGTGTCATATTGGTTTCCTATACCCATATACATCAAAGATATAAAGAGGACACAATATTTGGACGGACGTGCCAAAGGGACCAGGACGGATCCTGTATACCACTAAAGTTCGTTTGCGGATGGGGGGGGGTCATAATGGATAACACATTAATTTGAGCTATATTATATATACCTGTGGAAGTTTTACAGGTTCAGTGTGTCTCTTTCTCTTGGCTTGTATGTATTGTCGCATGATTGTGTTATACTGTTCTCCTTTTACAGTATGATGGCATTCGTCAAAAATAAACAGCGAAAAATCTTCAAAACCAACATGTTTTCGTTCTATATGGTTGACAAGTATCTGTGGTGTCATGAAGAATATATCGTAATGATCTTTTAACGATTCTATCGGTTCTTTTATAGTGCTATCCTTAGAGATATGACAACCTGCAAGAAATTGTAAGAAAATAATTAACTCTATAAAGACGTTAGTCCTTGGAAGTGTGCATAACAGCTGTTGGATGTCAGAACAGGCGTGCATAATACATATAATAACCTTATACATGTAAGTATTTTTTTAAATAAAGTGACATGTGTTTATCATAATTACATACTGAAACTGCACAAAATGTAATCAATGACTTAATACCAGTGTTAATTTTACAGAACTAGACGACGGTTTTGGAATGTAATTCTTCAGACGTGTGCTCAGACCAAAATTGTGGAACCATTTATTTTATCAAAGGCCAAAATATATTTAACCAAATGTTGCCGAGGATTTTCCGATTTTAACTAGCAGCTTTTTTATAGACAAATATCTCAAACAAAACATTATTACAATACAACACGCGGCATATTTTGCCTATAAGTAACTATTCGCGTTATGGGCATCAAATTAGAAGATACAAGCGCATGGTTTCATTTTGTCTATTGTCAATTTTCCTTCTCTGTGTAGCAATATACCTGCTTCCCTTGCTTATGTTGTATTTGCTTCATAGTTAATGTCATATGGTAGAGCGCTACGAGAACTTTATACTTTAAACAAACTGCTTACAATTGCATTGTTATGGCAGGGATATTGCAAGCCTAGGCTATCAAAAATATGACATTCTTTTATGATTGTCATCACACTATTTTTGATAAGAATGATGTCTCTGTATCCAAAAATAGGAGTTGACGTCTTATAGTTCCAAGTTCCTTTCATTCCTAATTTGTATTACAGAAGTGAGGCATGTAGCTAGCTAAACAGGAGGTGTTTACCCTTCCGGAGCATCCGGTCTCACTTCCCTGTTGGAAGGTCACGTGATTCACCTAATTTGTCAGTTGTCGAAGTTTTTGCTTTGTTTTAAACATGGATTGTTATGTTTGTTTTTGATATAATAAAACGATAATGACCGCAGCAATCACATAACGGATTATAGTGTTTCTCTCCACATATAGGTTTGAATCCTAATCGATAAAGATCAGAGTGTGAGAATGTTTGTCAGTTCGCTTCCGGAAGATCGGTGGTTTTTTTCCTCTACCATTTTTTAACTGATCGTCTTGGTATAAGTGACACTAAATTTAGTTTGTGGTGTACAAAGATAACAATTATGTAAATTAGGAACATAAAATCCCGGTTATATGATGACATACCAAATATTCAGGTATATACTTCTGGAATATTTGATATTGTTGTTGTACTAATGGGTTAGTCTTCGCCATAAACACTACTTTTCCTTTTCCTAAAAACAAAAATAAATATTAAAAAATAGCAATAAAAATATTGGTACATGTACATGTAAACGACAAGAATGAAACAAATTATAAAATCATAAATAATAAGTTTTAAATAGCCAAAGAAACGAAGAACACATCAAAACAAACGATCCAGAAACTTCAGAAAACAAAACTGTAAGGTAAACATAGCCTAAGACTGTATTTTAGATTGATGAATTGATAAGTTAATTGAGGTTTTCGTCCTGGTCAAGAATATTTCATTTATATCGAGACGTCACTACCTAAAGGTGAAGTGTCAGAAATTTTTTACCTTTGTAGTTCGCTAAGGACAATGTGCAGGATGGTTTCTTAATTTGACAAGCCTGCCGTTATACGGGGCGTCGGTTTGTTAGCTGCTAATAAATAAAAAACATATATACCAATCTATGTCCATATCTCAAACCAAAAGCAAAGTGAAGGGTTTGAAACAAATAAAGTTAAACACGTAAAATTCCACCAGGGAAGTGAGACCGAGAAAGATAAGCAACTCCAGTTTAACTAGCTACACCAGCCACCAGGGAAGTGAGACCGAGAAAGGTAAGCAACTCCAGTTTAACTAGCTACACCAGCCACCAGGGAAGTGAGACCGAGAAAGGTAAGTAACTCCAGTTTTACTAGCTACACCATCCACCAGGGAAGTGAGACCGAGAAAGGTAAGCAACAACAGTTTAACTAGCTACACCAGCCACCAGGGAAGTGAGACCGAGAAAGGTAAGCAACTCCAGTTTAACTAGCTACACCAGCCACCAGGGAAGTGAGACCGAAAAAGGTAAGCAACTCCAGTTTAACTAGCTACACCAGCCACCAGAGAAGTGAGACCGAGAAAGATAAGCAACTCCAGTTTAACTAGCTACACCAGCCACCAGGGAAGTGAGACCGAGAAAGGTAAGCAACTCCAGTTTAACTAGCTACACCAGCCACCAGGGAAGTGAGACCGAGAAAGATAAGCAACACCAGTTTAACTAGCTACATCATCCACCAGGGAAGTGAGACCGAGAAAGATAAGCAACTCCAGTTTAACTAGCTACACCAGCCACCAGTGAAGTGAGACCGAGAAAGATAAGCAACACCAGTTTAACTAGCTACACCAGCCACCAGGGAAGTGAGACCGAGAAAGATAAGCAACACTAGTTTAACTAGCTACACCAGCCACCAGGGAAGTGAGACCGAGAAAGATAAGCAACACCAGTTTTACTAGCTACACCATCCACCAGGGAAGTGAGACCGAGAAAGATAAGCAACTCCAGTTTAACTAGCTACACCAGCCACCAGAGAAGTGAGACCGAGAAAGGTAAGCAATTCTAGTTTAACTAGCTACACCATCCACCAGGGAAGTGAGACCGAGAAAGGTAAGCAACTCCAGTTTAACTAGCTACACCAGCCACCAGGGAAGTGAGATCGAAAAAGATAAGCAACTCCAGTTTAACTAGCTACACCAGCCACCAGGGAAGTGAGACCGAGAAAGGTAAGCAATTCTAGTTTAACTAGCTACACCATCCACCAGGAAAGTGAGACCGAGAAAGATAAGCAACACTAGTTTAACTAGCTACACCAGCCACCAGGAAAGTGAGACCGAGAAAGGTAAGCAACACCAGTTTAACTAGCTACATCATCCACCAGGGAAGTGAGACCGAGAAAGGTAAGCAACTCCAGTTTAACTAGCTACACCACCCACCAGGGAAGTGAGACCGAGAAAGGTAAGCAACTCCAGTTTAACTAGCTCCACCAGCCACCAGGGAAGTGAGACCGAGAAAGGTAAGAACTCCAGTTAAACTAGCTACACCAGCCACAAGTAAGTGAGACCGAGAAAGGTAAGCAACTCCAGTTTAACTAGCTACACCAGCCACCAGGGAAGTGAGACCGAGAAAGGTAAGCAACACCAGTTTAACTAGCTACACCAGCCACCAGGGAAGTGAGACCGAAAAAGGTAAGCAACTCCAGTTTAACTAGCTACACCACCCACCAGGGAAGTGAGACCGAGAAAGGTAAGCAACTCCAGTTTAACTAGCTACACCAGCCACGAGGGAATTGGGACCGAGAAAGGTAAGCAACACCAGTTTAACTAGCTACACCAGCCACCAGGGAAGTGAGACCGAAAAAGGTAAGCAACTCCAGTTAAACTAGCTACACCATCCATCAGGGAAGTGAGACCGAGAAAGGTAAGCAACTCCAGTTTAACTAGCTACACCAGCCACGAGGGAATTGGGACCGAGAAAGGTAAGCAACACCAGTTTAACTAGCTACACCAGCCACAAGTAAGTGAGACCGAGAAAGGTAAGCAACTCCAGTTTAACTAGCTACACCATCCATCAGGGAAGTGAGACCGAGAAAGGTAAGCAACTCCAGTTTAACTAGCTACACAATCCACCAGGGAAGTAAGACCGAGAAAGATAAGCAACACTAGTTTAACTAGCTACACCAGCCCCCAGGGAAGTGAGACCGAGAAAGGTAAGCAACACTAGTTTACCTAGCTACACCAGCCACCAGGGAAGTGAGACCGAGAAAGGTAAGCAACTCCAGTTTAACTAGCTACACCAGCCACCAGGGAAGTGAGACCGAGAAAGATAAGCAACACTAGTTTAACTAGCTACACCGGCCACCAGTGAAGTGAGACCGAGAAAGGTAAGAACTCCAGTTAAACAAGCTACACCAGCCCCCAGGGAAGTGAGACCGAGAAAGATAAGCAACACTAGTTTAACTAGCTACACCAGCCACCAGGGAAGTGAGACCGAGAAAGGTAAGCAACACCAGTTTAACTAGCTACACCAGCCACGAGGGAATTGGGACCGAGAAAGGTAAGCAACACCAGTTTAACTAGCTACACCGGCTACCAGGGAAGTGAGACCGAAAAACGTAAGCAACTCCAGTTAAACTAGCTACACCATCCATCAGGGAAGTGAGACCGAGAAAGGTAAGCAACACTAGTTTAACTAGCTACACCAGCCACGAGGGAATTGGGACCGAGAAAGGTAAGCAACACCAGTTTAACTAGCTACACCATCCATCAGGGAAGTGAGACCGAGAAAGGTAAGCAACTCCAGTTTAACTAGCTACACCATCCACCAGGGAGTTGAGACCGAGAAAGGTAAGCAACTACAGTTTAACTAGCTACACCAGCCACCAGGGAAGTGAGACCGAGAAAGGTAAGCAACACCAGTTTAACTAGCTACACCAGCCACCAGGGAAGTGAGACCGAGAAAGGTAAGCAACACTAGTTTAACTAGCTACACCAGCCACCAGGGAAGTGAGACCGAGAAAGATAAGCAACACTAGTTTAACTAGCTACACCAGCCACCAGGGAAGTGAGACTGAGAAAGATAAGCAACACCAGTTTAACTAGCTACACCGGCAACCAGGGAAGTGAGACCGAGAAAGGTAAGACAGTTGAACTAGCTACACCAGCCACAAGTAAGTGAGACCGAGAAAGGTAAGCAACTCCAGTTTAACTAGCTACACCAGCCACCAGGGAAGTGAGACCGAGAAAGATAAGCAACACTAGTTTAACTAGCTACACCGGCAACCAGGGAAGTGAGACCGAGAAAGGTAAGAACTCCAGTTAAACTAGCTACACCAGCCACAAGTAAGTGAGACCGAGAAAGGTAAGCAACTCCAGTTTAACTAGCTACACCAGCCACCAGGGAAGTGAGACCGAGAAAGGTAAGCAACACCAGTTTAACTAGCTACACCAGCCACGAGGGAATTGGGACCGAGAAAGGTAAGCAACTCCAGTTAAACTAGCTACACCATCCATCAGGGAAGTGAGACCGAGAAAGGTAAGCAACACTATTTTAACTAGCTACACCAGCCACGAGGGAATTGGGACCGAGAAAGGTAAGCAACACCAGTTTAACTAGCTACACCAGCCACAAGTAAGTGAGACCGAGAAAGGTAAGCAACTCCAGTTTAACTAGCTACACCATCCATCAGGGAAGTGAGACCGAGAAAGGTAAGCAACTCCAGTTTAACTAGCTACACAATCCACCAGGGAAGTAAGACCGAGAAAGATAAGCAACACTAGTTTAACTAGCTACACCAGCCACCAGGGAAGTGAGACCGAGAAAGGAAAGCAACACTAGTTTAACTAGCTACACCAGCCACCAGGGAAGTGAGACCGAGAAAGATAAGCAACACTAGTTTAACTAGCTACACCAGCCACCAGGGAAGTGAGACTGAGAAAGATAAGCAACACCAGTTTAACTAGCTACACCGGCAACCAGGGAAGTGAGACCGAGAAAGGTAAGAACTCCAGTTAAACTAGCTACACCAGCCACAAGTAAGTGAGACCGAGAAAGGTAAGCAACTCCAGTTTAACTAGCTACACCAGCCACCAGGGAAGTGAGACCGAGAAAGATAAGCAACACTAGTTTAACTAGCTACACCGGCAACCAGGGAAGTGAGACCGAGAAAGGTAAGAACTCCAGTTAAACTAGCTACACCAGCCACAAGTAAGTGAGACCGAGAAAGGTAAGCAACTCCAGTTTAACTAGCTACACCAGCCACCAGGGAAGTGAGACCGAGAAAGGTAAGCAACACCAGTTTAACTAGCTACACCAGCCACGAGGGAATTGGGACCGAGAAAGGTAAGCAACACCAGTTTAACTAGCTACACCGGCTACCAGGGAAGTGAGACCGAAAAACGTAAGCAACTCCAGTTAAACTAGCTACACCATCCATCAGGGAAGTGAGACCGAGAAAGGTAAGCAACACTAGTTTAACTAGCTACACCAGCCACGAGGGAATTGGGACCGAGAAAGGTAAGCAACACCAGTTTAACTAGCTACACCATCCATCAGGGAAGGGAGACCGAGAAAGGTAAGCAACTTCAGTTTAACTAGCTACACCATCCACCAGGGAAGTAAGACCGAGAAAGATAAGCAACACTAGTTTAACTAGCTACACCAGCCCCCAGGGAAGTGAGACCGAGAAAGGTAAGCAACACCAGTTTAACTAGCTACACCAGCCACCAGGGAAGTGAGACCGAGAAAGGTAAGCAACACTAGTTTAACTAGCTACACCAGCCACCAGGGAAGTGAGACCGAGAAAGATAAGCAACACTAGTTTAACTAGCTAAAACAGCCACCAGGGAAGTGAGACCGAGAAAGATAAGCAACACCAGTTTAACTAGCTACACCAGCCACGAGGGAATTGGGACCGAGAAAGGTAAGCAACACCAGTTTAACTAGCTACACCAGCCACCAGGGAAGTGAGACCGAAAAAGGTAAGCAACTCCAGTTAAACTAGCTACACCATCCATCAGGGAAGTGAGACCGAGAAAGGTAAGCAACACTAGTTTAACTAGCTACACCAGCCACGAGGGAATTGGGACCGAGAAAGGTAAGCAACACCAGTTTAACTAGCTACACCAGCCACAAGTAAGTGAGACCGAGAAAGGTAAGCAACTCCAGTTTAACTAGCTACACCATCCATCAGGGAAGTGAGACCGAGAAAGGTAAGCAACTCCAGTTTAACTAGCTACACAATCCACCAGGGAAGTAAGACCGAGAAAGATAAGCAACACTAGTTTAACTAGCTACACCAGCCCCCAGGGAAGTGAGACCGAGAAAGGTAAGCAACACTAGTTTACCTAGCTACACCAGCCACCAGGGAAGTGAGACCGAGAAAGGTAAGCAACTCCAGTTTAACTAGCTACACCAGCCACCAGGGAAGTGAGACCGAGAAAGATAAGCAACACTAGTTTAACTAGCTACACCGGCCACCAGGGAAGTGAGACCGAGAAAGGTAAGAACTCCAGTTAAACTAGCTATACCAGCCCCCAGGGAAGTGAGACCGAGAAAGATAAGCAACACTAGTTTAACTAGCTACACCGGCAACCAGGGAAGTGAGACCGAGAAAGGTAAGAACTCCAGTTAAACTAGCTACACCAGCCACAAGTAAGTGAGACCGAGAAAGGTAAGCAACTCCACTTTAACTAGCTACACCAGCCACCAGGGAAGTGAGACCGAGAAAGGTAAGCAACACCAGTTTAACTAGCTACACCAGCCACGAGGGAATTGGGACCGAGAAAGGTAAGCAACACCAGTTTAACTAGCTACACCGGCTACCAGGGAAGTGAGACCGAAAAACGTAAGCAACTCCAGTTAAACTAGCTACACCATCCATCAGGGAAGTGAGACCGAGAAAGGTAAGCAACACTAGTTTAACTAGCTACACCAGCCACGAGGGAATTGGGACCGAGAAAGGTAAGCAACACCAGTTTAACTAGCTACACCATCCATCAGGGAAGTGAGACCGAGAAAGGTAAGCAACTCCAGTTTAACTAGCTACACCATCCACCAGGGAAGTGAGACCGAGAAAGGTAAGCAACTCCAGTTTAACTAGCTACACCAGCCACCAGGGAAGTGAGACCGAGAAAGGTAAGCAACACCAGTTTAACTAGCTACACCAGCCACAAGGGAAGTGAGACCGAGAAAGGTAAGCAACACTAGTTTAACTAGCTACACCAGCCACCAGGGAAGAGAGACCGAGAAAGATAAGCAACACTAGTTTACCTAGCTACACCAGCCACCAGGGAAGTGAGACCGAGAAAGGTAAGCAACACCAGTTTAACTAGCTACACCAGCCACCAGGGAAGTGAGACCGAGAAAGGTAAGCAACACTAGTTTAACTAGCTACACCAGCCACCAGGGAAGTGAGACCGAGAAAGATAAGCAACACTAGTTTAACTAGCTACACCAGCCACCAGGGAAGTGAGACTGAGAAAGATAAGCAACACCAGTTTAACTAGCTACACCGGCAACCAGGGAAGTGAGACCGAGAAAGGTAAGAACTCCAGTTAAACTAGCTACACCAGCCACAAGTAAGTGAGACCGAGAAAGGTAAGCAACTCCAGTTTAACTAGCTACACCAGACACCAGGGAAGTGAGACCGAGAAAGATAAGCAACACTAGTTTAACTAGCTACACCGGCAACCAGGGAAGTGAGACCGAGAAAGGTAAGAACTCCAGTTAAACTAGCTACACCAGCCACAAGTAAGTGAGACCGAGAAAGGTAAGCAATTCCAGTTTAACTAGCTACACCAGCCACAAGTAAGTGAGACCGAGAAAGGTAAGCAACTCCAGTTTAACTAGCTACACCAGCCACCAGGGAAGTGAGACCGAGAAAGGTAAGCAACACCAGTTTAACTAGCTACACTAGCCACGAGGGAATTGGGACCGAGAAAGGTAAGCAACACCAGTTTAACTAGCTACACCGGCTACCAGGGAAGTGAGACCGAAAAACGTAAGCAACTCCAGTTAAACTAGCTACACCATCCATCAGGGAAGTGAGACCGAGAAAGGTAAGCAACACTAGTTTAACTAGCTACACCAGCCACGAGGGAATTGGGACCGAGAAAGGTAAGCAACACCAGTTTAACTAGCTACACCATCCATCAGGGAAGTGAGACCGAGAAAGGTAAGCAACTCCAGTTTAACTAGCTACACCATCCAGCAGGGAAGTAAGACCGAGAAAGATAAGCAGCACTAGTTTAACTAGCTACACCAGCCCCCAGGGAAGTGAGACCGAGAAAGGTAAGCAACACCAGTTTAACTAGCTACACCAGCCACCAGGGAAGTGAGACCGAGAAAGGTAAGCAACACTAGTTTAACTAGCTACACCAGCCACCAGGGAAGTGAGACCGAGAAAGATAAGCAACACTAGTTTAACTAGCTACAACAGCCACCAGGGAAGTGAGACCGAGAAAGATAAGCAACACCAGTTTAACTAGCTACACCAGCCACCAGGGAAGTGAGACCGACAAAGGTAAGCAACACTAGTTTAACTAGCTACACCAGCCACCAGGGAATTGGGACCGAGAAAGGTAAGCAACACCAGTTTAACTAGCTACACCATCCATCAGGGAAGTGAGACCGAGAAAGGTAAGCAACTCCAGTTTAACTAGCTACACCATCCACCAGGGAAGTGACACCGAGAAAGGTAAGCAACTCCAGTTTAACTAGCTACACCAGCCACCAGGGAAGTGAGACCGAGAAAGGTAAGCAACTCCAGTTTAACTAGCTACACCAGCCACCAGGGAAGTGAGACCGAGAAAGATAAGCAACACTAGTTTAACTAGCTACACCATCCACCAGGGAAGTGAGACCGAGAAAGATAAGCAACAATAGTTTAACTAGCTACACCAGTCACCAGGGAAGTGAGACCGAGAAAGGTAAGCAACTCCAGTTTAACTAGCTACACCAGCCACCAGGGAAGTGAGACCGAGAAAGGTAAGCAACTCCAGTTTAACTAGCTACACCAGCTACCAGGGAAGTGAGACCGAGAAAGGTAAGCAACACTAGTTTAACTAGCTACACCAGCCACCAGGGAAGTGAGATCGAGAAAGGTAACCAACACTAGTTTAACTAGCTACACCAGCCACAAGTAAGTGAGACCGAGAAAGGTAAGCAACTCCAGTTTAACTAGCTACACCAGCCACCATGGAAGTGAGACAGAGAAAGGTAAGCAACACTAGTTTAACTAGCTACACCAGCCAGCAGGGAAGTGAGACCGAGAAAGGTAAGCAACTCCAGTTTAACTAGCTACACCAGCTACCAGGGAAGTGAGACCGAGAAAGGTAAGCAACCAGTTTAACTAGCTACACCAGCCACAAGTAAGTGAGACCGAAAGGTAAGCAACTCCAGTTTAACTAGCTACACCAGCCACCAGGGAAGTGAGACCGAGAAAGGTAAGCAACACCAGTTTAACTAGCTACACCAGCCACAAGAAGTGAGACCGAGAAAGGTAAGCAACTCCAGTTAACTAGCTACACCAGCCCCAGGGAAGTGAGACCGAGAAAGATAAGCAACTCAGTTAAACTAGCTACACCAGCCACAAGTAAGTGAGACCGAGAAAGGTAAGCAACTCCAGTTTAACTAGCTACACCAGCCACAAGTAAGTGAGACCGAGAAAGGTAAGCAACTCCAGTTTAACTAGCTACACCAGCCACCAGGGAAGTGAGACCGAGAAAGGTAAGCAACCCAGTTTAACTAGCTACACCAGCCACGGGAAGTGAGACCGAGAAAGGTAAGCAACACCAGTTTAACTAGCTACACCAGCTACCAGGGAAGTGAGACCGAGAAAGTAAGCAACTCCAGTTAAACTAGCTACACCATCCATCAGGGAAGTGAGACCGAGAAAGGTAAGCAACACTAGTTTAACTAGCTACACCAGCCACGAGGGAATTGGGACCGAGAAAGGTAAGCAACACCAGTTTAACTAGCTACACCATCCATCAGGGAAGTGAGACCGAGAAAGGTAAGCAACTCCAGTTTAACTAGCTACACACCATCCAGCAGGGTAAGACCGAGAAAGATAAGCAGCACTAGTTTAACTAGCTACACCAGCCCCAGGGAAGTGAGACCGAGAAAGGTAAGCAACACCAGTTTAACTAGCTACACCAGCCACCAGGGAAGTGAGACCGAGAAAGGTAAGCAACACTAGTTTAACTAGCTACACCACCAGGGAAGTGAGACCGAGAAAGATAAGCAACACTAGTTTAACTAGCTACAACAGCCACCAGGGAAGTGAGACCGAGAAAGATAAGCAACACCAGTTTAACTAGCTACACCAGCCACCAGGGAAGTGAGACCGACAAAGGTAAGCAACTAGTTTAACTAGCTACACCAGCCACCAGGGAATTAGACCGAGAAAGGTAAGCAACACCAGTTTAACTAGCTACACCATCCATCAGGGAAGTGAGACCGAGAAAGGTAAGCAACTCCAGTTTAACTAGCTACACCATCCACCAGGGAAGTGACCCGAGAAAGGTAAGCAACTCCAGTTTAACTAGCTACACCAGCCACCAGGGAAGTGAGACCGAGAAAGGTAAGCAACTCCAGTTTAACTAGCTACACCAGCCACCAGGGAAGTGAGACCGAGAAAGATAAGCAACACTTTAACTAGCTACACCATCCACCAGGGAAGTGAGACCGAGAAAGATAAGCAACAATAGTTTAACTAGCTCACCAGTCACCAGGGAAGTGAGACCGAGAAAGGTAAGCAACTCCAGTTTAACTAGCTACACCAGCCACCAGGGAAGTGAGACCGAGAAAGGTAAGCAACTCCAGTTTAACTAGCTACACCAGACCAGGGAAGTGAGACCGAGAAAGGTAAGCAACACTAGTTTAACTAGCTACACCAGCCACCAGGGAAGTGAGACGAGAAAGGTAACCAACACTAGTTTAACTAGCTACACCAGCCACAAGTAAGTGAGACCGAGAAAGGTAAGCAACTCCAGTTTAACTAGCTACACCAGCCACCATGGAAGTGAGACAGAGAAAGGTAAGCAACACTAGTTTAACTAGCTACACCAGCCAGCAGGGAAGTGAGACCGAGAAAGGTAAGCAACTCCAGTTTAACTAGCTACACCAGCTACCAGGGAAGTGAGACCGAGAAAGGTAAGCAACACCAGTTTAACTAGCTACACCAGCCACAAGTAAGTGAGACCGAGAAAGGTAAGCAACTCCAGTTTAACTAGCTACACCAGCCACCAGGGAAGTGAGACCGAGAAAGGTAAGCAACACCAGTTTAACTAGCTACACCAGCCACAAGTAAGTGAGACCGAGAAAGGTAAGCAACTCCAGTTAAACTAGCTACACCAGCCCCCAGGGAAGTGAGACCGAGAAAGATAAGCAACACCAGTTTAACTAGCTACACCAGCCACAAGTGTGAGACCGAGAAAGGTAAGCAACTCCAGTTAACTAGCTACACCAGCCACCAGGAAGTGAGACCGAGAAAGATAAGCAACACTAGTTTAACTAGCTACACCAGCCACTAGGGAAGTGAGACGGAAAAGATAAGCAACACCGGTTTAACTAGCTACACCAGCCACCAGGGAAGTGAGACCGAGAAAGGTAAGCAACTCCAGTTTAACTAGCTACACCAGCCACCAGGGAAGTGAGACCGAGAAAGGTAAGCAACTCCAGTTTAACTAGCTACACCAGCCACCAGGAAAGTGAGACGGAAAAGATAAGCAACACCAGTTTAACTAGCTACACCAGCCACCAGGAAAGTGAGACGGAAAAGATAAGCAACACCAGTTTAACTAGCTACACCAGCCACCAGGGAAGTGAGACCGAGAAAGGTAAGCAACTCCAGTTTAACTAGCTACACCAGCCACCAGGGAAGTGAGACCGAGAAAGGTAAGCAACTCCAGTTTAACTAGCTACACCAGCCACAAGTAAGTGAGACCGAGAAAGGTAAGCAACTCCAGTTTAACTAGCTACACCAGCTACCAGGGCAGTGAGACCGAGAAAGGTAAGCAACTCCAGTTTAACTAGCTACACCAGCAACCAGGGAAGTGAGACAGATAAAGGTAAGCAACTCCAGTTTAACTAGCTACAACAGAACTGCACATTAGATTTGGTAGTGAACAATAATGTGTATTAGATTTTATCATTATTATTTTGCTTAGGCTATAATTTGAAACCTCTAAGTATTCGGGTCCATACAGACTACAAGTACATGTAATTAAGTTCTACTGGCTTTGGACTATGTGTAGCTCATCATAAGTAAGTAGCAAAAATCAGCAAAATTTAGTAGCAAAAAAACAGCAAAAATGATATTGCAGAGGCAATAACTCTGAAAGTGGTTAAGTAATGGTGTTATGGGGTTGGTCGCTGTACCATGTAATAAACACCCTTTAGCGTTTGAGTGGTTCGTTTACACCGCAAATGCTTGCAATGTAGATGCTGTTTTAGAGCCGCTACTGCTATCGTCTTACCATTCAGTTTGTCCAGATGTGTCTTTACTATATGAAGGCAGACCCAGGTTTTTCCAGATCCGGTATCAGCACATATTATTGTATTCACACCTCGTAGAGCATTCTCGGCTAATTCATGTTGGTAATTCCGTAATGAAATAATTGGTTTTGCTTTGCCTTTTTCACTTTCTACAAAAATAAAAATCGTTAAAATTACTGTTGAGAAAAGTTATTGCAAAAAGAATTACAAATTGTCATTTACAGTAAATATCTTTATAATATATAACATGATATAAATAATACTAGTATTTCATATATTTTCAAAAACGGATTGACATGAATTGTATTGAAGCCCTTGGAGCTTTTATACTGTAAGTCTACAAAATTTAGCGGTAAAAAAACGGCAATTATATTTTAGCGCAATTGACAGCAAGACTTAACCAACAGAAAAGGTTGTCAATAAAATCATCTTTTGGATACCGTCAGGCAATGTCTCAAATGACATAAGTGGTCGAAGGGGCTCAAAATGGCTAATCTTTTTTCTAAGCGTGTGTACACTTTTGAAAACTGTTTTTTTTTATTCCAACTGGCAAATTTTACGCGCGGCTTTCATGGCTTTTAAATCAAGGCGAAAATCTATCCTGAAATTTTGACATGTTGCTTAGGCAAGGTCCACGTACAGCATATCAAAAATTCAATGTATGTTTTCGTGCGATTTGTAAAGTAGAGATCTACCTTATGATGGATGTCTGATGAACATATTGATTTTCGCATTGGCAAATAATCAACGATTTTTATACAACGTTTACAACAAATGAAATTGCAATTATCCGAAATATTATTTCGAAATTTCAAAATGACAGGTTTTTTCTTCACTTTTACGGGCCCCGTACATACATAGTTAATGCCATTTTTACCTTCGTCGTCACCCTTTTCTAAGCCCTCTTTTTCATAATCTGAGTCAGCATAATCGTCATCAGATGAAGATGAAAGGGACAGTTGTCTAACATTGATGGCCATATCGTCCAAGTCTGCATCACCACGATGATACAACACAGTCTCTGTACAAACTTCAGCGTCATGACGATTATCAACACTTCTAGGCTGCCCCTCTCCTCTTTGTATTTGTCGATCTTCGGGTGTATTCTCATTGAGTGGTATGATGATCCCCTTCTGAGCCAGTTCAACTGTACAAAAAAGAATTATAACTGAAATCGGATGCCATTTTAAGTGTCCCTATGACGATCCAAAATTGGGAAATCCATGTTTTCCAGTGTTTAATCTAGAAGAGGTCATGGTCCTGTCATATACCTTTTTTGAATTTAATCATAAAATACATTCAAAAAATGGTATATGACAATATTGTCATGTGCTACTTTTGAATGTATTATTTCATAAAAATTCAAAAGTAGCACATGACAGTCCGTTTATACTAAATTTTGCCAAATGACCCCATTGTTAAGGTCTTAGTGGGATATATCTAACATTACATTTATGTTTATAGTTTTTTATTAAGTCAACATTTTTGAAATTCCATTTTGACAACTGCCCAGCCATATGAATGAACAAAATACAAATAGACAATAACACATCTGATCCACTCAAGGAGTGGTACCGTAAAGCTTCATAAAGATCTGTCAATTCAAGAAAAGGGGGAACAAAAATGTTGGCGTAAGGAATAGTAAAAAATGCTTATAAACCCCCCCCCCTCCACCTTCGTTTGGAAGACATTATAAATAAACAAAACTATAAGATTTGAAATTTTGCCAGATTTAAGTTAAGGAAAATCTTAGCTAAGGAATGGTTGTAAAACTGGAGCCTGGTCTCAACATAGACACACCCTATATACATTATATACATACCGCCTGTTGCTGCTGGATTGACTTTAGAAATAAGTACAGCCTGATTGGTTATTCTTAGTGCTTCAAAAAATTCCCAAGCCCATCGTGTCTTCAGCCTGGGCAATATTTCAAACAATTTTCGACAGGAAGCTATGTTACCGTCGTTTTGTCTAGCACATTCTATAGCCTCATTGTCTTCCTCTGTTAAACATCCCCTGCTCACAAGTTCCGGAACAATATCATAAGTTAGAAGAAGCCTTTGCATGTCACCTCGCATCATTTTGATCAAAAATTCCCAGTAGTCATCAGACAAATGGTTACTCTGATTTTTACCGTCAAATTTATCGACGAATCTCTGATAACCTGCAATGTAAAATAATTGATATCAAGATGCTACCAGTTTTAGGTCAAATTCTAGAGATGGACGTTTAAATAGCGTGTAACGCGATCTCAGCTGCAGTGGATGAATTCTTTTAGGGTCTCATACAAAATATTATGAGTTACTTTCACTGAATGAAGTCAAGCGATTGTTTTAGGAAAGGTCTATGGCTACTGGGTAATCCACTTTCATGTAAAACGCTCAACATACCGACTGAGCCCAATGCATTAAATGGATCTGCGGTCTATCTTTGGGTAACTGCCGCCTCCATATCAGCCAAACTCTTGAATGGGGCGTAAAAGTTTGTTGTTACTCTCCATTTCTTTACGAAAACTCCCTGTCATGGTCAAATTAAAAGTAGTTAAAAACTTATATATGTGTAAAATTGAGTACATGACATTTAGTAATTATTGGTCTCAGTTTTACATACCATTGAGTACATAACATTTAGTAATTATTGGTCTCAGTTTTACATACCATTGAGTACATAACATTTAGTAATTATTGGTCTCAGTTTTACATACCATTTAGTACATGACATTTAGTAATTATCAGACTCAGTTTTACATACCATTTAGTACGTGACATTTAGTAATTATTGGTCTCAGTTTTACATACCATTGAGTACATGACATTTTGTAATTATTGGTCTCAGTTTTACATACCATTGAGTACGTGACATTTAGTAATTATTGGTCTCAGTTTTACTTACCATTGAGTACACGACATTTTGTAATTATTGGTCTCAGTTTTACATACCATTGAGTACATGACATTTAGTCATTATTGGTCTCAGTTTTACATACCATTGAGCACATGACATTTTGTAATTATTGGTCTCAGTTTTACATACCATTGAGTACATGACATTTTGTAATTATTGGTCTCAGTTTTACATACCATTGAGTACATGACATTTTGTAATTATTGGTCTCAGTTTTACTTACCATTGAGTACATGACATTTTGTAATTATTGGTCTCAGTTTTACATACCATTGAGTACATGACATTTTGTAATTATTGGTCTCAGTTTTACTTACCATTGAGTACATGACATTTAGTAATTATTGGTCTCAGTTTTACATACCATTGAGTACATGACATTTTGTAATTATTGGTCTCAGTTTTACATACCATTGAGTACGTGACATTTAGTAATTATTGGTCTCAGTTTTACTTACCATTGAGTACACGACATTTTGTAATTATTGGTCTCAGTTTTACATACCATTGAGTACATGACATTTAGTAATTATTGGTCTCAGTTTTACATACAATTGAGCACATGACATTTTGTAATTATTGGTCTCAGTTTTACATACCATTGAGTACATGACATTTTGTAATTATTGGTCTCAGTTTTACATACCATTGAGTACATGACATTTTGTAATTATTGGTCTCAGTTTTACTTACCATTGAGTACATGACATTTTGTAATTATTGGTCTTAGTTTTACATACCATTTTCAGCCAATGCACTGATAAACAGATTAAGAGTACTATTGTCATCCTGAACTTGAATCACGTGATCTATCAACATTAAAACCCTGTCTCTTCTGTGTTGACATTCGTGTATCCTTTCAGACACCTCATCTGTACAAATAGATAAATATAAACCTAAAGCTATTGTACAAACATAATTAGTAATCACAATTATCTATAAAAGTCACCCAAGGGAACCATTAAATGTGGTCTTTATGGCCAGGTGGCCCTTATATTGAGGTTCAAATTACATAAAAAACAGCAATTGGGGTAAAACATTTACAGGTGGTCTTTGTATAGAGGTGGCTTTAAAGGCATGTCCATTAATTAACTAGTATACCACACACAATGTTCAAGCTAGGAGTTTTTTCAGAGAAGGACATGTTTAACAGTTTAAGAAACTTTTATTTAACTAAAACACCTGTGACATGGAAATCCCGCGTTTTTACCCATGTGGGATTTCCTTGTCTCACCCTAGGGTTGAGACAGGCTACACGCCGAATTTCCCGCGTAGTTATACCTGCTCTGGATTTATCGTTGAAAGGACTTAATATGAGAAAAGTTCCGAAGTCAACCAACAATTTCTCAACGTCACAATCACTTACACACGCTTAATTGATGACGTCACAATCATTTTACGTGAAAACGTCAACAAAAATTGATTACGTCATTTTCAGCAGGCAAATTTGTTATATAGAACGTGTTCTACTGACACCGGCATTTAAATCATTCACTTCATTTACCAAGTCATTTATATACATAGGAAAAAGTGTAGGCGATAAGTTGTGCACCCCTCTCCCTTCCCGAATTTTATACGCTATGTAAAAACAATTAAAAATATTAACATAGAAATCTTCAAAATGATTTTAGGCTTTTTAGTCAATATACATATATATTAATAGAATCTTACACCGGTAACAGGGTAAGACAGAGATTTCTTCCATATCTGCTCATGTAAGATAGGGGTTTTCCCTATGTGAGATTAATAGAATCTGTCACATGTTTGTGACCCATACCGGTTGATCTCAGTCGAGGGTGATGTGATGTAACATATATCCCAATCGAGGCTCTGCCGAGATTGGGATATGTTACATCACAGCACCCGAGACTGAGATCAACCGGTATCGGTCACAAACAAGTGATAGATTCTATTTCTCGTACCATTTAAGTGTTTATAACTGCGTATACAAAACAAAACACGTACCCTCATGGGGCCTCTTGCATTCCTTTGGGCACCTAATGCATTGTACAAATCCGCCCTTTGAAAATAATTCCATCGACAACTCTTCAAAATTTTAAAATATCAACGATTTATATTCAATGCAAATATAAAAAACTTTGACAATGAAATATTTTGAATAAAAGTAAAATAAAACACATATGTGAAAAATAAATAAAGAAACGCTTTGTTTTGATGACGTCAAGCGCAATGATCGGATATGTCATCCTGATTGTTCAATTTGTCGCGTGAGGCAGTACCAGACAAACTGGACAAGACAGAAAAATCTAGCACTGGTATGCGCGTGAGATTTTTCTGTCCGAGGTACGAGAAACGCGTATCTCACATGGCCACGTGACCTTTAGTGACGTCACAATCAAAAGACAATTACATGACGTCATCATGTGGAGAACATGACGTCATCTTGCGGGAAAACGACATCAAATTCTTCAAAATTTAGAAACTTTGAGTGCGTTTCAAATGATAAATATTGAATTTTTAATGAACCACTTTGTTTTGTAGTTTATACATGTGGTAGAGTGAAAACTGACGTTTAATTTGATTAGTGTAAATGTTTTGTATGTCTATGTATATGTCTATGTTTTGTCTCATTGTGTTAAACTTGTTGCACTAATAACCTTTATAACCTTTGCCTATACTTTATTCTTAACCAATCATCTGGTCATGTGATTTGGATTTAAGCTTTCTATTGGCTTAAGTTTTGGTGGCAAAATATCTTTGTTTAATATATTTTTTACTTGTCAAGATGGTTGGATATGCAAAAGGAGAGAATTTGTTATTTATAATATGGTGATTTGAAGGTCAGTTTGAATTTATTTATATACATTTTATTATATTTTTAATCTATATACATGTATCATTTATAATGTTTTCATGTTAAAGTCATTTTGCAATTTATAGATTTGTCATTGGGTTCATTTTGGTCACTCATTCAGAGTATATTATAATATAATATATAAATACATGTAAAAGAAAAGGATCATATATATATATATATTTAATGTTTACATGAGTACAACTCACTTAAGGTTATTTTTGTTTTATTTTGTACAGAAATTATAAAGAACATTGTACAAGCAATTTCTCAGGTTTTGATACCATATATCAGGTATTACTGACTTTCATATAATTTGCCAGTTTATTAATCTTTCATTTGTCAATTTGTCAGTCTTTCACACACACACACACAACACACACACACACACACACACATAGAGTTTTAATATACTGCCATTAGGTGTAAACATATATGTTTCCACATTGGTAAATTTAGGGTGTGCAAGTTTATTAGTGACAAAATATATGGGTTCTTGGGATATTTTTAATAATTCTTTTACTGTGATATTAGGGAAATATATTATATATATTTTGGAATAGTTTTGTTTGATAAATTTACAGCAAGACAATTGATATAATTTTATAAAGGTAACAATAATATGAATGTGTTTCTTTGAAATTGTCTCCCTTTATATGTGTTGCATATATAGGAAGCTGTGTACTGTTTTGTAAATTTGTTATTTTATTTTATTGTAGAACTGTTAAATTGTGAATTGTCATCTTGTCATCCTGTCATTTAATGTTTTCAAGATATGTGATAGAATAAACATTCTCTTAATATATACCGACTGAGACTTATTCATGACAATAAGTTTATACTACAACAATGGCGCCCACGTTTAAAAGAACCTTGGAAGGGAACCAGTTATTTTGATAATACAAGTACTGCAGATTTTTGGAGCACCAGAATAGACAGTTGACATTGTGTTTCTCTCGATTTTTGGAGCACCTTGACTATGTATATACTGTTTTCATGGTTTTGTGAGTATTTAGTTAGGACAGTGCAGTGGTAATTAAGATAAAGTAATTAAGATTTTTGTAATTATTTTATGATTTTTGTTTATTCATTGATGTTTTCTGTGTATTATTTGTGTTTAATTTATGTGAATATTTAGTTCTGAATAGCAATGAGAAGTTTAATTTTTAACAATCATGTTAGATGATGAAGCACAGACTCTTTTAGCCAAAACACTCAATTTTGTGTTCAAAAGGTGTAAAATGTGTATTTTTAATTTTTCTCTTGTTTTAGAAATTGTATTTAAATCGATAATTGTCATTTTAATTGTGTCTCGTATGTCTTTTAGGCAGGATATCACACTTATTTTAATGTATTTATTTGTAAATATTGTTTTAATAATTTGGAACTGTGATATGTGACACATTGATAAAATATTTACTTACTTACTTAAGTTACCGGGAAGTCTTGGCATTTTCGCAAAAGGCAATCAATTAATGATGTTGTCATATTTAAAAACGACCGTTGTTGATTTCATTACCGCCTTTTCGTATAATCCGAGTCAGATTGTAGTGGTCTGGGTACCTCAGTTGGTAGAGCAGGAGGTCCTATTGTTCGATCTTCAGTCCTTCCCTGTATTTTTCTCCCTCCTGTTACAGTTTGGTGGACCTCGAAAGTGGTGGATTGCGGTCATAAAAGTCCATCCAAGGTTATTCGAGTGTGATTTCCCACATAAAACCCCGAGGAATTAAAATAATAACGGGAGGAATGTATATAGCGATCTGGGTAGCTCACTCGCCTACAGAGGGGGGTCCCGGGTTCGATCCCCAACCTCTCCTTCCTTTTACAAAATTAAACAAAGTACATTGACTGATGACGTCATTCATTTGAAAAGATAATAATGAAAAGATAACTTCGACGTTCGTATGATAATAAACCTACCTGGAATAGCTGGTCTAATTGAATCTATGATAGGAAGTGGGTTCAAATATTCTACAAACTCGCTTCTAAGGGCTCTAATCGTGTCCCTTTGAATCTCTGTGTTATCCAGTTCCTCCATTTTTATGTTGGCAAGATATTGTCTATTTTTAGCAATAACATGTGATCGGGGAAAACCGAAACTATTTTTAAACACCAATCTATTTGCTGTTGCTAAGCAAACTGTACTATTGATTGGGTTTTTCCACTGCGTGATCAGCGTATGACAGAAGGTATAGGCCAAACAACATTGACCTGTCCGCTTGACCTTTACTGTAAATATCTATTATGTACCAGTGTATATAGGGACCGCAGACCTATTTCGTATACAAAATTGTTTATAGTTTAAAATCAAATCCTAACACGACCTATGTATTGGGTAGATCATCGTATAGCCTATATGAATATTCCTAATGAAAAGTCAAGCTGACAGGTCAATGTTGTCTGTCTTTACGACTAATAACATACCTGACAGCCCATGCCCATGACTATCTTTTTGATAAAAAGCTATTTAAATGCAATCGATACTTTCAATAACAATGACTTTGATTTTATTGGTAATAAATACATATTATATACACAGTGTGTATGTACAACACTCAGTATCAGGTCGAGTCCTTTTTTCGTAGCCATATCACTACGAGTTGCGCGACGAGTAGTGATACAGCTACGAAAAAAAGACGAGACCTGATACGAAGGGCTGTACATACACACTGTGTATATAATATTTTTATCTAACATTTCCAATAAGGTTATTTCAAATAATGAAAAAAAACCAATACTTTATGTGAAAAAATTACATTTTACCACAGAAAACCACTGAACTATGTTATGAACGACAAATCCAAGACTCCCTGATGACGTAACAATGATAAAGTGCACGTGCGCTTTACCGCAAATGTTGTATCACCACAGTGTGGTGATACAAGATTCTGTATCATACGTGTTCGATAATACTTGTATTTCGTCAAATCAGATAGAAAAACTAGTCTTATTTTAGATAAAAGTTTATCTTATTGATCGTCAATTTCACGGAACAATATATAACATAATATAGTATATTGGTGGTTTATATTATATATATATATGATATAATTATGCTCCAGTCAACATTCTTTTTACTTATTGGTTTATAAATCAGGAATGGTGGAGGAAACCCGGGAGTGGTCGGTAAAATCTGTCGACTTTCAGCAAACTGACAAACTTTGTCACACTCGGTCTGCCTAAATCATGTCAAGGGAGGATTTCATGCCAAGGTAGACGCCAAGGGAAATGGAATGCGCCAAGGAAGTTTGTGTGCAATCTAGAAACTTATTTTTTTGTATACTGAATTATTAATGAATAAAGTATATTTTCTGAAAAAATGGAAATAATTTTTCGGTAAAAAGCCGAGTTATTCCAACTTTGACCTTGTCCGTGTAAATTCTGTGACGAAAGAGAGGTAACTCTAGTTTTTCTACATACATGTATATAGTCGAACTGGTTTAACAATGGAATGTTATTGTTCAAATTATAATTATTATTATTAATCTTATAAATATTATTATTAAATAATAAAAATCATAATGTTGTTTCTTTGTTGTCTTCTAATAATGACCATCATTATTAACTTATGCAATTAAAAAGAGAATGTGTTATTGTATTTACATTTTTTATCAGTAGTTTTCAGTGTATGTCATATTGAAAATATATTTATAATTTTATTAAATTATTATTATATCGTATTTTAGCCTATTACATTTACAATTTTTACTGATTGGGTCCTAAAAATGGGGATCATTAATTACGTTTAAGGCTATTAAACTCTATCGTCATATTTTCATAAAAAAAATTATTATATAATTAATTGTAAAATAAATTAATAGACGTATTGTATTAATTTTGTAAAATAAATTAATTGTAAAATAAATTATATTTATTTCGCCAAAAAATGAGTATTTCGTAACATATTTAAACAGGAAAATGGGACTCATAAGAGTTGGTATGGTTTCAGGCCGCACGTGTGTATACCTAAGTTAATCCCATAATTGGCTAATTAACTGTAATTACCTGTCGCTTGAGAACACCTGGCTCAGAAACAGGTATTAATCCGATAATTGATGGTCAAAAGATTCTTTAAACCCAGTTATTGACCGGCATGTACACGGACTGTACTTATAACATCCCAGCAAAATAATTCACTTATATTTGTGTATTAATACGCACATGAATTCTTATAACATCCCAGCAAGATAATTCACTTATATTTGTGTATTAATACACACATGAATTCTTATAACACCCGTCAAGATAATTCACTTAATTTATATAACACCCGGCCCCGGTTTCACAATCATTCCTTAGCTAAGATTTTCCTTAACTTAAATCTGGCAAAATTTCAAATTTTCATAATTTTTAAGATGTTATTTTTAAGATCGCATCAAGATTAAAACATTTGCATTTAGTTTTGACAAAAATATTATCAATAGTTCCAAAAATTTGCTTAATTTAAGGAAAATCTTAGCTAAGGAATGATTGTGAGACCGGTCAAGATAATTCAATTATATGAATGCAGTAATGAAATGTATAGCTGTGTATTGACCCATCTCTATCAAAAAGAAAATGATTGTATTACATTTAATAGCTTATTAGGAAGATTTGAAACACTTATTTCAAAATTAAATCAAATAATATTATTAACACAACTGTTTGATTTCTTCTAAATGTGTTATTAAATAACAGCAGTCTTAAACCACATAAAAAGCTCCTTTATTAGGAGTGATTTACCAAGAGCATGCTCCATTATAAGGAGGGATTTACCAATAACAGCACAGAATAACGGCCATATTGTAACCAGTCAACGGTGCAATAAGATATATTCAAATAATCAATTATTAATCAACAAAATGACTAATAGAATTTAGAATATATTCTTTATTCATTAATAATTCAGTATACAAAAAAATAAGTTTCTAGCTTGCACACAAACTTCCTTGGCGCATTTCATTTCCCTTGGCGTCTACCTTGGCATGAAATCCTCCTTGGCATGATTTAGGCAGACCCGTCACACTAGGATATGTCCCGAGTAGGGTTAGAACCTATATATAAGTGGTAAGAGCCAGGCAGATTCGTACTCGCGTTCTTCAGACCACTCGGCCAACTTGGTCCCCTTTCTATATGACAATATGTAAATGTAGTAAAAAAGAGAGTGGTACATTTCCTTGCTAATTTTGTTATTTTATTTTATTCATGTTTTTGTTTTTATGATCCCCGACAATTACCAACTGTGTTTGATTTAAACAATAGCTTTCAAAAGTCTTGGTACTCAATCTATGCCTTTTGAAGAAAGAGGGAATATTAAATTCGAACTTGCGAAATTTTTAATTAAAAAATCCTTTGTTTTAGTAACAGGCTGACCAATCAAATTTATTTATTAGTCCAGATCGATACATTTTTAGTGTGCAAGGTCTGCAATTAGGTACTTTTTTATCCTCCTTAACGGTGGTACCTGAGGTTTATATATATAATTAAATAAGAGACGGGGGAACAGGGTCCCTTGTAGGTTTCTGAAGAGCATATATCATTCCTGGGTAAGAGACAGGGGAACAGGGTCCCTTGTAGGTTTCTGAAGAGCATATTATCATTCCTGGGTAAGAGACAGGGGAATGGTCCCTTGTAGGATTTGGTATAGGGTTAAAGGCATGAACTTCAACCCGGTTCTCCTAAAGGATAAGAACCTCTCGTTTAGAATACCTATTTAAATGATAATTAAATACCCCACAAACTAGTTTGAGGGCGTATATCGGAATCACCATTTCGACTGTCTGTCTGCCCGTCTGTCCGTAGTGTCCAGGCCATATCTCATAGCTAATTTGGACCACTGTCATAAAACTTCACAATGAATAATCTTCATGGTCCAAAAGGGGTTCATGACCTTGAACCAAGGTCATATCGGAAAGGTCAAGGTTGCAGGAAAACATCAAATGCTGGGGAGGGGGTATTTGGCTCTTAAGAGACAGTTCTATTTTGTTCTGACAACATTGAGCAAAAGATTCTTTTAACTAATTTTTCTTACATGAAAAACAAACTAAAAACTCTAACAATGGACACAGATTATCCCAATTTTGTCAGGCTCCAGTTTCAAAATCAATCCTTAACATTCTTTTACTTCAATCAGACAAATTTTGACAATATTTTATGTAACTACAAATAAAAGTTTCAACAAAATTAGAATATAGATGTTATAAGCTTAGAGTGATATTCAAAATGACATAAAAACAAACATGAAATTTTTGAAAATGAACAAATTATCAAGATTTCAAATTTACCAGATATAAGCTAAGGAAATTCATAGTTAAGAAATAATTGTGATACTTGGGGACTGGTATTTAACTTTACACCAACAAAAACAAAAGAAGAAACTTAACTGTTTTTAATTATCTTTATTTTCTAAAATAGTTATTTCCTATTAATTAAATAAAATAAAATACATTGTACACATTTAACTAAACATCATCTGACAATAACTAAATATTAAAACTGCTGAATATTCATATACAAATCGGTTTTGTGATATCAAACTGTAGTGATGTCTTTAATTCAGTTTGGTTTTGTGATATCAAACTGTAGTGATGTCATTAATTCAGTTTGGTTTTGTGATATCAAACCGTAGTGATGTCACTAATTCAGTTTGGTTTTGTGATATCAAACTGTAGTGATGTCATTAATTCAGTTTGGCTTTGTGATATCAAACTGTAGTGATGTCATTAATTCAGTTTGGTATCAAACTGTAGTGATGTCACTAATTCAGTTTGGGATTTGTGATATACTAGTAACAAGACAGCTATCATGGAAAACAAGTTGGTGGAAGAAATGGAGTTAAAACTAAATGTCTATTCCCCTCCCCCACTATATGTCTCTACCCCCACTTAATGATGTTCATTTGGGAGACATAATTAACAGCAACATGTTTTGATCACTAAATACTATTAACAAGCCATCTGACCAACAAAAGTCTCTAAGCAGTATAAAACAAGAATGGAGCAATGTAACAGACACAAAGACTTCAGCCAAAACAATGGAGCAATGTAACAGACACAAAGACTTCAGCCAAAACAAACACAATCACAGTAATAAATACATCATGACTTTTTTGTATTGTACATTAAACATATAATTGTACACGATTAAATTGTCTTTTTAAACATATCGAAGCATTCCAAAACACATTCATTTCATCATGTTTTATTTGGTCATGACCATTCACCATAGACACAAAATTGAAGCGAATATTAAAAATGATGAAAAAGTGAACAAAAAAACATGATGGGATGTTTTTTCTGGAGCATTCCAACAGAATGAGACCATGAAGTTGTCTATTTATGGTGGGGGACTTAATTAAAGTATATAACGGGGATCTGGTTACATCAGTGTTGGAAATACCAGGATCTGGTTACATCAGTGTTCCAAATACTGGCAAGTCAGAATTTTCACACAGTTTTTGTCTTGATGACTTTAACATTTTCTTACACTTACTGATCACCCAGCCTCACTTACATGGATTGGTATGATTGTTTTTAATTGCTATTGTGGTATATAGGCAACAAGTGACAAAGTAACCAGTCCTTCCCAAAAGTTATCAGTCTCAGATTGTGGGACTGACTTATTTCTTACACTGGTTATACCACTGTACCACATGATAACCCCGTTATTTCCATTGGATATGGAATCATATCAGTTCATTCTTTCTCCTAAATATGATGTACATATGATAATTTGTGATGTTAATGCTTTCCATAATGTATCACATAAACATGAAGGGGTGTTGACCACCTGGTATATAGCAGTGAACCCCATGAAGTTAATAAACTACATTGTGTTTATTTTACTTCAATAAAACGTGGTCAAATTGTTCAAAATCATGTGAAATACATTTGTAAATTCTGAAAATAAGCATAAATATTAAATAATTGTTTACAAAATGTTAATGTTTTATCAAATTTTGTTTACTTATTACCTAAATGTAGTTACTAAAAGTGCAAGACTTAATAACAGTAAAAAGGTTATATTTTGCAGTACCAAAACTTGTGTAGAATTTGATTTCACCTCTTCATAGAGTATAAAAGATAAAAAAAAACAAAATGAAAAAGCTGCTATATCAAATCAAATTATAAATTGAGCATTTATTTATTTGTGTTGGAAATTGCTATATATATATCAGCAAATGTTTATGTACATTATTTTCACTTGAATTTTTTAGAGTAACAAGGTGCAAAAAAACCTTCCGTGAGTATTTAATTCTAAGATAATTAATTCCCATTTGCAATAACTGCCATTGGATGATACAGGGAAGAAATGTGAATAATTTAAAAGGATGCTACTCACTGAATCAAGGTCTTACTGTACACTATAATGTACACAAGCAATATAGAGACTTTAAAAATGTATAAAGATGATTCATTCAGGTTTGACATTGTTAATGCTCTCTCTCGGTTTTCAACTTGGTTTTAAGGTCACTTTGTGATGAAAAAAAACCCCAACTAACATAACTCATATTTCTTCTATAAAAAGTCTGTCTACTTAAAAACAGGTAAACAGTATAACATATGATGATAGATTTAATTTACATGTAAACAGTATAACATACCATGATAGATTAAATTTACATGTGTATTTACACAAGCTAGATTTCCAAAATTTCAAAATTATCAATAACCAATTTATTCCAAAGTTTGTGAAAATACATGTATAGTCCTTTTCAAAGTATTTGTTATGTGTATACAACTAAAACATTGTATCTCTGTCTAAAAATGTTATGTGTATAATAAATGTATATTTTAACTATAAAAAATAAAATGTCTCAAATTTAAATACAATAAATTTAAAATTGAAATTACAACCAAATTGTCTACTGGTTATCTAAAAAGAGAGCAACTGTTCTACCAAAATTCTTTTTCAGAATAGGGTTCACCCTTGTACCATGTGACTAACACCCCTTAAAGTTTGTGCGAGACCTTTTGTAAAATGTTTATGTCATGAGTTCAAACAATAACAACATTTTTACATGAAAATGTGAACAGATATGATTCCATATCCAATGGAAATCACTGTTCTACACAAACATTAAGAGGTATCATAGGTACAGCAGTGAACTCTATTGATTATAAAAAGTTTTTGATGGAACACTACACATTGTATATATTGTACACAGGAGTTCTTATAACTACAACCAAAGAGACATAAATACAACTGGACGGATAACTGAAAAAAACACAAATATAACTGGACAGATAACTGAAAAAACATAAATACAACTGGATGGATAACCAAAAAGACATAAATACAACTGGACGGATAGATCTAAATTACTTGCACTATTCATTACATGAAATATAAAATTTGTCAATAAAAAGTTTTTTTTTTTTAATTTCACAACATATATCATCTTCGATATGGAATAGTTTTATTAGCTGGGCTCCATGGAGGTCTGAAATCAATGTCTTCTTGAGAACCATATCTCATTCTTCTTTCCTTTTTCTGTTGTTTTTCCTGTAAATTAATAATCAGATTTACTTTTAATCACAAACAAACCAATTTAATGAACTAGGATGCCAACCAGCAGATACTTTTTTGTGATTTGCACTTATGTTTAAGGGGCCATAACTCTCAGGAAAACAACTCAGAATGATGATATGCACATTTTCTATCCTATGTACTCCAGGCATGAAGTGTCCGGATGGGAGTTTAAATTTAGTATCCCCTCCTTCTTCAAAAGGCAGGAGGTAGTATTATAAGCATTGTACCGTGTAAGTGTGCTGTTCTGATAGTCTGGAATCCAACAACCCTCCCTGTGATGTCTGATCAATATTCACCCAGAAGTTTCAGAGAAGTCAATCATTTAACCTAAAAATGCACACATGCATTAATTCACATACATACAGACAAATTACCCACCATGCAATAAGATCAATTGGCCTTTTAGGCCAGGTAAACTAAAAACTTACTTTTCTCTGTAACCAGTCATTATATCTTTTAAGGGCCTCTTCCTCTTGTTGTTTTCTTTGATCTATTTCTTTTTGTTTATGTTCTTTAACTATAGTTTTTTTTAATGTTTCAGTTTTATTTATCACAGCCTCTTTTTTCTTCGTCCTGTCAAGATAACAAAATAACAGTTGTTAGAGAGGTTACAGGTAAATGAATAAACGATCCTGCATCATTGATTATGTAATATTGGATTACTTAAACAAATTAAATAAAATCTCATGCAACAAGCCCTTAGTGTGTTGCATAAACATTTCATGAAATTCAAAAAGTTTAAGTAAATTAAAAAAAATCAGTATTACATAAACACTACAATAAGACTTATTGTGCACTATATGAAAACTCTAATTTTTTGTACCTGTAAACTATTTTCTTAGCTTAAACAAAACAGTCAAAATGGCTGCAAAACCGCAAATCACATGGGCTAAAACATGATGTCATGATGTGAACTTCCAGCATAAAACTTTTTGAGGGTCTTTATAAGTCTAAGTGTGATAAAAACCGCCATGTTTTTAGTCCCCTTTTTCATGTACGATAAAGTGTCCTATTTCTTTTGATCAAAACAGTTCCAAACAATCCAGCGTCATTTGTTTACTTTCTGAGAGTTTTAGACTAGTTAAAAAATTTAGACTCCAAAGGGGCACCTTGTTTTACAACAACCTTATTATTGACGAGTGGTACCAGTGTTATAAATGACATCGTTGTGATTCTACTGGCGATTAGGAGATACAATGAGTTGCTGTGTCCATAAATTACCACAGTTTAATAAAAATTCACATTTTAATCTACACCTATTGATCTTACTATTTCCTTGTCTTTATATTTGGAGTTACATTTGACTTATGTTGAATGTTATTGTTATTAAAGTGATGGCTACTGTTCAAATTACTCTGTAGGATTTACACAAGGTAACATATAATGTTTGTGATTCTTGTTAACACTGGCCTGTTTTGAGCCTCAAACACTTTTACTTCCTTGTGTAATACGTCACTGCATCACATGATCAAAATCACCTTCCACCATTTTCGTTTACATAGAAATGGGACCCCATGTGATTTAAGATAAAACATGCTGTTTTACTGCTTCAATTCAGATTTTCAGAATAAAAGCATCCATATTTATTAGTACTAACTACACTGATGAACATTTGATTCAGTTTTTTTGGCTATCTGACTTATTATTATATATCCACTAAGTGAACAAATTCCCCCTACACCTCTATACACAAAGGATTATTCCTGACTATTATTTACTTGAGTAGTTCCGATCATCAATTATGGAAACCCAACCAATTCCCATCTTTACTGTATACATGTACTACTAACCAGCCTCGTAGAGCCGTTTCATTTAATTTCTCTTTTTTTCGTTTCTCCATTTCTTTTTCTTCTTCTTGTCTTCTTTTCTCTCTTGCTTCTTGTTTTTTCTGTCTTTCAATATCAGCATCTTTCTTTTCTTTCCATTTTAGGAAATCCTACAATTGTACCGTATGATTTATTAAATGTGGTTTTACATCCCAGTCAAAAATATTTTACCTATATTGAGATGTCACCAGTTATATGTGAAGTGGCAGAAACTTTGAGTTTTGTGGTGCATTTAGGGCAATGTGCATGTTCTTTAATGTGTCACGACTACAATGACATGGGGCATTAATTTTAAAGAACTCGTCCGAAGGACCTCATGACTTTCATTGTATTTCTTAATGCTGAGTGCTTGGCGAATGAACAATCAATACATATTTTCAAGTCTTTGTCAGACTTGGTCCAGGTTTGAACCTCTCACTCAAGCAAGCACTCTACCAACTGAACGAACTTCCATGAACCTCTCACTCAGGGAAGCACTCTACCAACTGAACGAACTTCCATGAACCTCTCACTCAAGCAAGCACTCTACCAACTGAACCAACTTCCATGAACCTCTCACTCAGGGAAGCACTCTACCAACTGAACGAACTTCCATGAACCTCTCACTCAAGCAAGCACTCTACCAACTGAACCAACTTCCATGAACCTCTCACTCAGGGAAGCACTCTACCAACTGAACCAACTTCCATGAACCTCTCACTCAGGGAAGCACTCTACCAACTGAACCAACTTCCATGAACCTCTCACTCAAGCAAGCACTCTACCAACTGAACGAACTTCCATGAACCTCTCACTCAGGGAAGCACTCTACCAACTGAACGAACTTCCATGAACCTCTCACTCAAGCAAGCACTCTACCAACTGAACCAACTTCCATGAACCTCTCACTCAAGCAAGCACTCTACCAACTGAACCAACTTCCACGAATCTCTCACTCAAGCAAGCACTCTACCAACTGAACCAACTTCCATGAACCTCTCACTCAAGCAAGCACTCTACCAACTGAACGAACGTCCATGAACCTCTTACTCAAGCAAGCACTCTACTAACTGAACCAACTTCCATGAACCTCTCACTCAAGCAAGCACTCTACCAACTGAACCAAATTCCATGAACCTCTCACTCAGGGAAGCACTCTACCAACTGAACCAACTTCCATGAACCTCTCACTCAAGCAAGCACTCTACCAACTGAACCAACTTCCATGAACCTCTCACTCAAGCAAGCACTCTACCAACTGAACCAACTTCCATGAACCTCTCACTCAAGCAAGCACTCTACCAACTGAACCAACTTCCATGAACCTCTCACTCAAGCAAGCACTCTACCAACTGAACCAACTTCCATGAACCTCTCACTCAAGCAAGCACTCTACCAACTAAACCAACTTCCATGAACCTCTCACTCAAGCAAGCACTCTACCAACTGAACCAACTTCCATGAACCTCTCACTCAAGCAAGCACTCTACCAACTGAACCAATGTCCATGAACCTCTCACTCAGCAGCACTCTACCAACTGAACCAACTTCCATGAACCTCTCACTCAAGCAAGCACTCTACCAACTGAACGAACATCCATGAACCTCTCACTCAAGCAAGCACTCTACCAACTGAATGAACTTCCATGAACCTCTCACTCAAGCAAGCACTCTACCAACTGAACGAACTTCCATGAACCTCTCACTCAAGCAAGCACTCTACCAACTGAATGAACTTCCATGAACCTCTCACTCAAGCAAGCACTCTACCAACTGAACCAACTTCCATGAACCTCTCACTCAGGCAAGCACTCTACCAACTGAATGAACTTCCATGAAATGAACCTCTCACTCAAGCAAGCACTCTACCAACTGAACCAACTTCCATGAACCTCTCACTCAGGGAAGCACTCTACCAACTGAACCAACTTCCATAAACCTCTCACTCAAGCAAGCACTCTACCAACTGAACCAACTTCCATGAACCTCTCACTCAAGCAAGCACTCTACCAACTGAACCAACTTCCATGAACCTCTCACTCAAGCAAGCACTCTACCAACTGAACCAACTTCCATGAACCTCTCACTCAGCAAGCACTCTACCAACTGAATGAACTTCCATGAACCTCTCACTCAAGCAAGCACTCTACCAACTGAACCAACTTCCATGAACCTCTCAATCAGGCAAGCACTCTACCAACTGAATGAACTTCCATGAACCTCTCACTCAAGCAAGCACTCTACCAACTGAACCAACTTCCATGAACCTCTCACTCAAGCAAGCACTCTACCAACTGAACCAACTTCCATTAACCTCTCACTCAAGCAAGCACTCTACCAACTGAACCAACTTCCATGAACCTCTCACTCAAGCAAGCACTCTACCAACTGAATGAACTTCCATGAACCTCTCACTCAAGCAAGCACTCTACCAACTGAACCAACTTCCATGAACCTCTCACTCAGCAAGCACTCTACCAACTGAACCAACTTCCATGAACCTCTCACTCAAGCAAGCACTCTACCAACTGAACCAACTTCCATGAACCTCTCACTCAAGCAAGCACTCTACAACTGAATGAACTTCCATGAACCTCTCACTCAAGCAAGCACTCTACCAACTGAACCAACTTCCATGAATCTCTCACTCAAACAAGCACTCTACCAACTGAACCAACTTCCATGAACCTCTCACTCAAGCAAGCACTCTACCAACTGAACCAACTTCCATGAACCTCTCACTCAAGCAAGCACTCTACCAACTGAACCAACTTCCATGAACCTCTCACTCAAGCAAGCACTCTACCAACTGAACCAACTTCCATGAACCTCTCACTCAAGCAAGCACTCTACCAACTGAACCAACTTCCATGAACCTCTCACTCAAGCAAGCACTCTACCAACTGAACCAACTTCCATGAACCTCTCAGTCAAGCAAGCACTCTACCAACTGAACCAACTTCCATGAACCTCTCACTCAAGCAAGCACTCTACCAACTGAACCAACTTCCATGAACCTCTCACTCAAGCAAGCACTCTACCAACTGAACCAACTTCCATGAACCTCTCACTCAAGCAAGCACTCTACCAACTGAACCAACTTCCATGAACCTCTCAGTCAAGCAAGCACTCTACCAACTGAACAACTTCCATGAACCTCTCACTCAAGCAAGCACTCTACCAACTGAACCAACTTCCATGAACCTCTCACTCAAGCAAGCACTCTACCAACTGAACCAACTTCCATGAACCTCTCAGTCAAGCAAGCACTCTACCAACTGAACAAACTTCCATGAACCTCTCACTCAAGCAAGCACTCTACCAACTGAACCAACTTCCATGAACCTCTCACTCAAGCAAGCACTCTACCAACTGAACCAACTTCCATGAACCTCTCACTCGAGCAAGCACTCTACCAACTGAACCAACTTCCATGAACCTCTCACTCAAGCAAGCACTCTACCAACTGAACCAACTTCCATGAACCTCTCACTCAAGCAAGCACTTTACCAACTGAATGAACTTCCATGAACCTCTCACTCAAGCAAGCACTCTACCAACTGAACCAACTTCCATGAACCTCTCACTCAAGCAAGCACTCTACCAACTGAACCAACTTCCATGAACCTCTCACTCAAGCAAGCACTCTACCAACTGAACCAACTTCCATGAACCTCTCACTCAAGCAAGCACTCTACCAACTGAACCAACTTCCATGAACCTCTCACTCAAGCAAGCACTCTACCAACTGAACCAACTTCCATGAACCTCTCACTCAAGCAAGCACTCTACCAACTGAACCAACTTCCATGAACCTCTCACTCAAGCAAGCACTCTACCAACTGAACCAACTTCCATGAACCTCTCACTCAAGCAAGCACTCTACCAACTGAACCAACTTCCATGAACCTCTCAGTCAAGCAAGCACTCTACCAACTGAACAACTTCCATGAACCTCTCACTCAAGCAAGCACTCTACCAACTGAACCAACTTCCATGAACCTCTCACTCAAGCAAGCACTCTACCAACTGAACCAACTTCCATGAACCTCTCAGTCAAGCAAGCACTCTACCAACTGAACAACTTCCATGAACCTCTCACTCAAGCAAGCACTCTACCAACTGAACCAACTTCCATGAACCTCTCACTCAAGCAAGCACTCTACCAACTGAACCAACTTCCATGAACCTCTCACTCGAGCAAGCACTCTACCAACTGAACCAACTTCCATGAACCTCTCACTCAAGCAAGCACTCTACCAACTGAACCAACTTCCATGAACCTCTCACTCAAGCAAGCACTTACCAACTGAATGAACTTCCATGAACCTCTCACTCAAGCAAGCACTCTACCAACTGAACCAACTTCCATGAACCTCTCACTCAAACAAGCACTCTACCAACTGAACCAACTTCCATGAACCTCTCACTCAAGCAAGCACTCTACCAACTGACCAACTTCCATGAACCTCTCACTCAAGCAAGCACTCTACCAACTGAACCAACTTCCATAGTGGTGTACATATACAGGATGTTTATATGTATGTTTGCAGCTTGAAATTATCAAATCTAGATCTGTTAAAATTAGGGACCCCAGTGGCCTCGTGGTCTGGTAACTCTGGCATGACCTGACCACCTCCATATCAGTTAAAGATCCTTGAATTGGGTGTAAAAAACCATAATCCTCTTCACTCCACTACAACTCAGATTAATGGTACCGAGTAGATATAAATATAGAATACCTCAGATTAATGGTACCGAGTAGATATAAATATAGAATACCTCAGATTAATGGTACCGAGTAGATATAAATAAAGAATACCTCAGATTAATGGTACCGAGTAGATATAAATATAGAATACCTCAGATTAATGGTACCGAGTAGATATAAATATAGAATACCTCAAATTAATGGTACCGAGTAGATATAAATAGAGAATACCTCAGATTAATGGTACCGAGTAGATATAAATAGAATACCTCAGATTAATGGTACCGAGTAGATATAAATAAAGAATACCTCAGATTAATGGTACCGAGTAGATATAAATAAAGAATACCTCAGATTAATGGTACCGAGTAGATATAAATATAGAATACCTCAGATTAATGGTACCGAGTAGATATAAATATAGAATACCTCAGATTAATGGTACCGAGTAGATATAAATATAGAATACCTCAGATTAATGGTACCGAGTAGATATAAATATAGAATACCTCAGATTAATGGTACCGAGTAGATATAAATATAGAATACCTCAGATTAATGGTACCAGGTAGATATAAATATAGAATACCTCAGATTAATGGTACCGAGTAGATATAAATAGAGAATACCTCAATTAATGGTACCGAATAGATATAAATATAGAATACCTCAGATTAATGGTACCGAGTAGATATAAATATAGAATACCTCAGATTAATGGTACCGAGTAGATATAAATATAGAATACCTCAGATTAATGGTACCGAGTAGATATAAATATAGAATACCTCAGATTAATGGTACCGAGTAGATATAAATATAGAATACCTCAAATTAATGGTACCGAGTAGATATAAATATAGAATACCTCAGATTAATGGTACCGAGTAGATATAAATATAGAATACCTCAGATTAATGGTACCGAGTAGATATAAATATAGAATACCTCAGATTAATGGTACCAGGTAGATATAAATAGAGAATACCTCAGACTCTCAAACTTACAATACTTGTCTACCCTTTCTTAAGTATTAGGAGTAAGTTTGGGTAAATTTTGATCATAAGTTTTACTAAATCAATAATAATAAGGATTTGAATGGTATATAAATCTGTTGGAATTGATGATACCATGACATTGAGAAGCCATTTTTAAGCAACAGTACAACACTAGATCCCCATTTTGTGGTCTTAGACAGTGTTGATATTTGACTATATACATGTATATATATACAGAAAAGAAAATGGTTTTGACTCCATTTTGTGGAAATTACAGGATTTATTTTAAACTGGAAAACCACTGTTTTAATTTTAGACACTGCAGAATTTTAGAGACAGTAGAACTTGGTATTTATATAATGTCATCACTTAAGAGTTTAAGTCTGTCTGCTCCAGATCAGAGATATGTACATCTCCTATCAATATCAATGCTTTGCACCAAGTTTTGTAAAATAATGCTTCATAGTTTTTGAGAATGACTCCAGCCAATAAGTGTCTGGAAGGACAGATGGCATTTCAAATTTAATATCACCTTTATCTTTGTAGGGGGAGGGGAGAGAGAGATAATAACATAAAATAAAAGTGCTCACAGAGAGAAAAAGGCGATTTGCAAAAAAATATCTTATCATTTTTACTTGTCAGGCTTGTTTCCATTAAAATTTGACCAGCCCAAATAAAAACTTACTGGCCTTGAGCCATAGGACGAGTGCTGATTTCAAAGATTGAATTTGCAATACACATGTATCTAATCTTACCGTTAAAGCATCTTTTTTCTTCTTTTCCTTTTCTTCTTCTTCTTGTTTTTCTTTATCCTCCAACTTCTTCTTCTCATGTGCTTTTTGTTGAAGTTCAGGTTTTTTATTCTCCATCCATGCATTATAGGAAGCTTTATTTTCTATTATTTTTTCTGCTTTTTCCTAATTACAAAAACAACCACAAATTTGGATAACCTGATTATTACTGTTGTACTGTAAATGTGTTAATTTTTACAGTGTACTAATACAAGTCGAATATCAACATCGAAAGGTTCGTGTGTCATTATGCAGACCTGCCAACCCCCTGGGCAACTATACAGTAAGATCAAGGACATTTTTCAGTAAGATTGCACCAGTTTCAGTAAGATTTTACAAAAGTCAGTTTTTATCAAATAGGCGTATTTTAATTAGCTTTTTGGGCATACCAATTCCTTTTTTTTCGAAGCCGACTCTCCATAATTTGCCAGATCTGCTTAGTGTTTGCTCATTTTTGACATGTGACAGTTACCGCGAGAAACTTTTAAATCACACAGATGCTTGATTATTACACTTCAGAATGTATTTGAAATGCTTTACTATCAAACGCTCTTCCGACTTTGCGTAACGACAGTGATCGCTGGCTATCTTTTTAATGCTTTATTGTAATCTGCATGCCTTAAAAGCATTTCCAGGACAGTTTTCTAAAATATGGTTTGTAAACGTAAAGACAATCAAAGAGAATATCCAGAAAAAATAAAAATCAGAAGAAAATATGCCGTATCCTTACAATCGTAAGATTATGAACTTTCGTTAATTTTCAGTAAGAACTACGGAAAAATCGTAAGGGTTGGCAGGTCTGCATTATGTTATATAGAAAAAGCAGTATTATCCTGTCAGGCCCATCAGACTTTTACAGTTTAAATATCAAGGGTCCCAATGTAAAATCAAAGGGTCTTGGGCCTAAGACCTGGGTAATTTTGAACCTCTGAATATGTTCTAAAAACATTATGCTAATTGTAGTCCAAGCAAATTAACCCAAAGTATAATTTGAGGTAAAATTTGTACACTCTAATATTGATACATTTACAGTATTTTAACTCAACCCCTGCTTCCCCCCCCCCCCCCCCCCCCCCCTTAAAATTAACTGTGTCATAAGTATAGTGAAATGAAAACATTTTATTAATGTCGTTGTTGTTGTTGTAATGTTGTTTAAAGTCACATTAGCAATTTTTTTCAGCAATTTTGCACAATGATAAGTTAATTCATTTTTAAGGATCAATCCAAGAACAAGTTCATGTATGCAAGAAATTTGTGAGAGCCTTGTACTTACAAGCACTCTCAGGGCGACATACAGGTGCTAGCAAACAGTCTGTATGTGATAGACAATCATATTATCACATTTGGGCACATTGCTTACAAAGTCATAAATCTGTTTTGTATATGTATCAAAATAAAACTGTTTTTCAATTATGAAATTAGATATGATGTGCAAAGTTTTGGAAGATATAAAGGTAACCACTTTGTTGCAGAATCATAGTAATGGAAGTAAAATTGAATTATATGTCTTAATTCTAATTTTTTAGTACATACATTTATAAAAATCATGGTACAATCAGCCTAGCAAAAGATGGGACTAGCATGAATATTGAAAAATATTCTTCATTTTATTTAATTTTTCTTACTTCTTTTTTCTTCTTTTCTTCCTCTTGTTCTTTTTTCTTTTGTTCTGCCAGTTTTTTCTTTGCTTCTTTAAGTCTTTCCTTCTTCCATTCATCATAAATAGCTTGTCTTATAGACTTGGTATCTTCAAACATGTGTTCAGATGTTTCAGAAGCGTTACTGGCAGGTGTACCAGGTAAGGAATGACGTGGTTTAGGTTTATGTATTTTAATGGGTTGATCTCTGTAATAACAAATAATCATTGTTAATATCATCAATGTGTAATTCCTAATTTAACAACTTTTGATTAACGAGATGGATTTGGTCACCGATATGACAATTCATTGTGTTAAGGCTTGACTTCATGTTTGGCAATATATATATGACACTGGTGAATCCCACACAAATTTAACATAAGTTTCTGCTGGTTACCATAGATACACTGAATTCTAGAAGATCACATTTTGCATGCTGACCCTTAAGCTCATTTAGGGTGTTTGATGAATATTTAAATTTGCCATCACAATCCATGTGAATATTAAAATATAAGATTTATAGGCAAGAATCTACCTTTAAAGAACTTCATATAAAAAATGATTTAATTGGTAAAGCATGGCTGGTATTTCAGAATAAATATCCATATATACCGGTCATGCATGACAAGATGTAGATACTTTTCAATACTTTTGTGATATTCTTATTATTATTACTCTTAAATTTTGAAAATAAGCTTTTAAATCTATCCTAAAGAACTGGTAGATGGTAAGACCCAAACACAAAAACAGCAGGGATTCTAATTAACAGGAACAGTGACAAGTCTCCTAATTATTCAGTCTGGGTCCCTAAAGTTTTACACATTTTAACTTTTTATTACTATTAAAACTTCTTTCCCGAACTTAACTAAAATAATTAAGCTTTAGTCCTGTGTAAACATAATCAAAATTCACTTTAAACTTTGACAGCCCTTAACACTTTATGCAGACTGACAGTCTGGACTGGAGGACAGAATACTGGAGACTTACTTTTTACCCTTATTAGGATCTATATGTTTTACTGGTGGTGGTTTACTCTGTTCTGTAGCTACTGATTCAATTGCATTATTCAGACCTTGATTTTCTAATGTCTGTTTACCAGATAACCTTTAAAACAAAGTGTAATACTTGTTTGTATTATGTTATTAAATTAACATTGAACACACACACACACACACAAACAAAAAAACAGTTGCGTCTGCAAAAAAATCCTTATAAAATCATGATCCAAATAGTAATACCATTAAAAACAATCGACAATGGTCATGCCACACAAAAGATGAAATCATTACATGTTACAACAATAGGATGATGTTAGTAACTTAAAACCTCAGACTGAGTAATATTTCACAAGAGTACATTTTGATTTTTTTAATTACATGGCTTTATTTGAAAATCGGTACAGATTATATTAGACCATACCAAGTGACACTCCTTGATGCTAGAGCGCAATAATTATTTCCATTTGATATAGAATCTTATCAGTTCCTGCCCCTCCCTTAAGCTTTTCCCATGTGTTTTGAGAATTCACAAGGTAAAGGTTTTCCCACACAAACGTTAAGAGGTGTTGTCAACACCATTGATCATGTGGTAAAGTGGCTAACTTATTGTGATGATGCACAAATTTCATTAATGAAGTAAAACTGAGTAAGACTATTACCTTTTTTTCTTCTCTTCAGCTTTTTGTGTTTCTTTTGGAATGGGTTCCCTGTCAAGCTCTTCACATACAGAACTTTCATCTGGAATGTCTTCTTCAATGCTTTCATTTAAATCGGCCTGATTTCTTCTAGGTTTAGCTTGGGGGAGTAACAAATTATCTGATCTTGCAAGATCATTATCATCATCTAATAATCCCGGGTATCTTTCTTCTTTTTAGACAACAATTTCTCAAATTTGTCTTCTTTTATTTTCTTCTCTGGTTTTTCTGGACTTGCATCACCTGCTAAGAAATCCATCAATGAGGGCTCTCTATTCTGTGCAAACTTTTCCTTCTTTTCTTCAACTGGAGTTCTCCTTCCTGAAAACCTTTGTTTATCATCTTGTTTTCCTGTTGGAGTCTTTCTGCCTGACGGACTTGTGCGACCTTCCATTCTTCCAGTTGGTGTCTGCCGTCCTTGTCGTGAGTTAGGCCTACCAGATCCCTCTGTAGGAGTTTGTCTGCCTTGTTTATATCCTGTTGGGGTCTTTCTTCCTGGAGGACTTTTAGAAAACCGCCCCGGTGACCTGTTTATTTCTTCTAATTCATCATCAATATCCACATCAACTTTTTGTGTTTTTCCAAATATTTCAGTTTTCATTCTCGGCCTTGGTTTAGGTTGATCTGCTCTCGGAGAATCAGTTAAATTTAAATTTCTATAAATATGAAAGCATAAACTTAAGGTTAAGAGAGTTTGTATTCCTTATTTTGAAATATAAATTATCTTTTAACAAACAAAAGTTCTAATGCTGGGCTGCATCTAAGATCCATAATTTGGGGATTAGGGTCCCTTCTAAATTTCTTAATTTGGTTTATCTCTTGGGAAATCACAATTCTGACATTGGATATGAATTTTGAAACTTTTTCGAATTCAATATAAACATAATAACAAATTTTAACTTTATGCTGTGCACAGATTGGATTCATTTTTGTGTGATTAATTACAATTCTGAGTAAAACTGTCACTCAACCTACCTCAAAAATTGCAAGAACCCTCCCTGTATATGCTATATGCACATTGCAACTTCACCTACATCTGGTGATGTCTCGATATAAGTTAAATATAATTGACTGACATAAAACCTCCATCCTTCCATCCATCATCTCACTTGCAATAAATGTTATAATTTGTGTCAGTAACTGAACACTTATCAACGCCATTTAATAAGCACCATTCCATGCAAAAAATTCTCCGAAATACAAATTCAAATATTTAGGCTGTGAACATTGGAATTGGGCCCATTTTCAATTGACAGACCTAGGTATGTGAATTCATGCATAGATAAATGGATAGGAAAAATTTGTAAAAAGAAATTTTGTGAAGTAAAGCTGAAATATCAAATATCATATTTGCTTAATACATGTAATAAGTAAAACACCTTTGTTTGCTCTTGTAAAAACATTTTCACTAGATTACCTTGGAGATTCCTTGTATCTTTGTTTTTCACTGCCACTATGTTTACGTTGCCTTGGTGATGGTTTCTCATCGATTGGTGCAAGTAAAGCATCTTGGGGTGTTCTTCTACCTTTAGCTGAAATAAAACAATAAAATATAGTAAAATCTGAAAGAGAATGCAACTAATTTTAATCTTAAATTTAACATTATATAGGGACTTGTTTGTACATGTACATGTATAAGGTCCAAGAAACATAAAAATTGTAAATGAACATGGCAATGGTATGAAAAAAACGATCTGGTTGGCAAAAACTCCCTTCCCACTCACAACCATCACAAATTCACAACTATCTTAACTTCAGAATAGTCAAAATCAAACTACCATAGTATTCTTGTTTCCCTTTATAAAGCTGAAATCACTGTGGTAGCTCAATTGGTAGAGTGCTTGCTCCGAAAGTGGGAGGTTGTGGGTTCGATCCCTGGCGGGGTCTGACCCAAGACTTGAAAGTGGGTAGTGACTGTTCTTTCGCCAAGCACTCGGCATTACGAAATGAAAGTCACGGTTCTTTCGGATGGGAACTTAAAATAAACGAGGTCCTGTGTCACGGTGGGCTTGGCACGCTAAAGAACCCTGCTGTATAATGCCATCAGCGCAACGCACAGGCAAAATTTCTGCACCTTCGCCTACAGCTGGCAACATCTCGATATAAGTGAAATATTCTTGACTGGGACGTTAAACATCATTACTCTACTCAACTCTATAAAGCTGAAGATAAAACAACACCATCATAATATGACAGAATTTCACTGTAATATTTTTTTTATTTCTTGCATTTATTTATTTATTAATTAATATTATTTATTCATTTATTATTATTTTATTTATCTATTTCTTTATAAATACCTCCAGGAGATGTGTCTCTGTCTTCTTCCTGGACAGGACTGTTCTTTCTGTATTGTGGAGGTTGCCATTTACCAGATTCAATTGGACTCTGTCTCCTATAATCACAGAGAAAATAATATACATGTATGTTATACATTATACACAGTTTAAACATTTTAAAACAATAGAGATATGACATAGGGGTGTCAGTTCAGGGATGGTAAAGAAAACCTGAGTGCCTGGAGAAAACCAACTGCCTTCTGCAAACAAACTTTCTCGCACCAAGATCTGGATTCATATGTAGGTCAAGAGAGGCCCGGCAATCCATAAGGGAATGCTTTAGACCACTTGGCCACAGAGACCACTAAATGAATGAACTCTGATAAAACTTATATAAAGATACAAATTATAACTTACATTTGTTCTGGGGTTTTCTTTCCAAATATCATTTCTTCATTTGTTAGTGGACTGGACTTTCCACTCTTTGTACGAGGGGACGCACCATGTGCTTTTGGTAGTGATGCTAGACCTTCACCATAAGGACTTTTTCTTCCTTTCATGTATGCATCCCCGTCACCTGGTCTCATAGTATCTCCTTTAGGTGATAATTTATCTGTAAAAGATCTATCTTTTGGAGAAAATCTGTCACTTGCATACCTGTCTTTAGGAGAGATTTTTGGGGAAGTTGGAGATAAAAGAGGCATAGAATCTCCTCCACCTTTCTTAGAAAATCTATCAGATCTGGAACCAAAGCGAGTGGTTTCTTCTTCAAATGATGGTGACTGTTGTGGTCTCCTTTTAGCAGAGGTTGGTCGATCTCTTCTTATGTTAGCTGATGGATCAATTCTAAATCTACTCAGATCTGAAATAATTCAAATCAAATACTGATAACATAAAGATATTGAAAACAAAATATCATTTCAACATTTGTAACCTAAGGTAAAACTTTTTAACAGACAATTGTAGGAGTGTAGAGTAAACTGCTGATGGATCAATTCTAAATCTACTCAGATCTGAAATAATTTAAATCAAATACTGATAACATAAAGATATTGAAAACAAAATATCATTTGTAACCTAAGGTAAAACTTTTTAACAGACAATTGTAGGAGTGTAGAGTAAACTGCTGATGGATCAATTCTAAATCTACTCAGATCTGAAATAATTTAAATCAAATACTGATAACATAAAGATATTGAAAACAAAATATCATTTGTACCCTAAGGTAAAACTTTTTAACAGACAATTGTAGGAGTGTAGAGTAAACTTACTTGTATTTCACTATGAAGAGCATAAATTGTAATGCTCACTATTAACTTTCAATATGATACAACAAAGAGGATGTCAGATTTAGATTTTGTTTTTGTTTTTTGCTTTCATTAAAATGTACTTGTCCATAGTCAAATGTCAGTAAAAACATTTTAAACGGTTAAAAATTAAGTCAAATGTTTACTCCCAAGAAGAAATACTCTAACTTACTGAGAGTTTTCTGTGTCGTCCCTGACAATTTTTCAATGTTCCGAATTTTTCTCTTTCCTAACCTATAGTGGGGTTGCTTTCATCCTGCAATTTTCTCAATCTCACAATCACTTACACATACTCAATGGATGATGTTATATTTATTTATGCGAGAAAGTCAACAAAAATTGATTAATCATTTTAATGAGATAGAGATGGTGGAATTAAAACCAAACATTTGATGTAATGCAAATGAGTAAGAACAAGAGTGTGAGACAAAGATATTTCAAACCCCGATGAATATTTGCAATGTCTAGATCTTGCTAAAGCTCAATCTGGACAGGGAAATATTCATCCTTGTCTAAGGTATCTCTATCTCACATTGTTACAGGTGTAGGATTCTATTACTCCTTATGATTTAACTATAACCTACCATCATCACCGGCAGTGTGGTTATAGTAACTTATTGGACTACTGATTTTAAAATACCTGACTTTGGACGTGCACTGTAGATTCACCACCATCATCATCTTCAATCACCTATTACTTACATTCATCATCTTCAATCACCTATAACTTACCATCATCATCATCACCACCATCATCATCTTCAATCACATCACTCTCTTCGCTTGTTAAATCATAAGTCAGACCGTCTTTACGTCGCTGAGCTAATCTTGTTTTCAGTTCATTTTGCATTGGATTGTATCTCTGTTTGGTAACAATTTGTTTTTTGCTACTCAAGGGTGCGTCCACCTGATCCATTATAATTTACCTTGAAAAACACAAAATAATATATTGTACAAATTATTTAACCCTCTTCCTCCACACAATTTCTATAGCCGTATAGAGGTCCAGGGGCATGTTAGTTGAATCCACTCCAGATAGTTCCTAGTGCAAAAAAAAAAAAAAAAAAAAAAAAAAAGGGAGTTCACTAACTCAAGTAAAGGTTGATGGTTTTCTCCAGTAATGGTAACCTTGTGGAAAAAAATGTGTATTGTTTTCTCAATAATTTACAATCAGAGATATTGGACACAGGCTTTTGATAATGCCATTAATTATTCCCCTAAAAATTGTCCCAAGATTCAAATTACAAATCACTTCAAAAGTTCTTATAAATGGTTGAGAAATAATGTGCAAGGATTAACGACAAACGTGCTATACCAAGTCATTTCATCGATCGAATCATTTCACAACTTTGCACAAGACAAGACAGTGCATGCTGGCTAAATTAGGTTAAAAATATGCAGGCTCCATAAAAGAACCTCAGCGTCATATCGTAGGCCATCGAAAAGGAAAACTTTTTATGGAACATAAAAAACACCTTCTGTTTCACTTGGCACCATAAATCACGGATCTTTTAAAACAAATATACAGATATTTTGTCAATATTTTGGATTCCCATCCGCCATTTCCAAACGTTACTAACAATAAGATGGTTACATGCATTTTACAGATTGGTTCATATTTTAATAAAGGAATCCCAAATTTTAAAGAAAATAAAGTTTAAACTAATTTAGTTACGTTATAAATAATCATTTTTATCCGATTATATAGAATTAAAAAGTGAAAATATAATACAAAAGAAAAGAATACTGTTGATCGGTCTGTAAAATTTAATTGCAAATTTAGTTTAACCAAGAGCAGATAATAAACAGACAGGTGCTCTAGAGTTATTTCCCTTTGGTCACATTAGAAACAATTTATCATGTTGGCCATAGTGCTTTTTGCTACACCAGAATTCTTTTTTTTTTTTTTTGTTTTTTTTTTTTTTTTTTTTTGCTTTAATACTTTTTTTTATTATATAATCTACTCAATAATCCATGTAATACGGTCATACAATAAAAATCGTATTGAATGAGTGTGACGTCATAAAAGCATACAAGTCATTCCAGAGTGACGTCACACGATTGACCTAGTTCACAGATGTTTGTTTCATTTGACACTGTTTGTTGCTGATACTTTTGTACTTTTCTTCTAAAAAGAAGATACATTGTATTTAAATTGAAAATGTTTGTTTTGTTTTTGTATCCTGCGGACAGACTATTGTTTACTTATAATATTTCAGCAGGATTACTTTAATTTGGCGCATGTACACAGTTACGTGAACTTGTTGTGTTTCGGTCAATCAGCTGTTTTCTTATAATGCGAAGACAAGTTTTAAATCTACGAAAACCCCGTTTTTATGGGATTCTATAATAAATAGAATCTTGCATTCGTGTTTATGCAATATTGAATTTATTAAACTCGTTGAATAAAGTTTTATGCAACTCGCCAAGGCTCGTTGCATAAAAAATTATTCAACTCGTTTAATAAATTCAATATTACATAAACACTCATGCAAGATCCTCTATTTATTTAATTATTTTTTCAAAGCATAATTATTTCTTCTAGTTTCACATTAAAATATTTATATGCCATATAAATATTTTAATGTGAAACTAGAAGAAATAATTATGCTTTGAAAAAATAATTAAATAAATAGAGGATCTTGCATGAGTGTTTATGTAATATTGAATTCTCCTGAGACCCTCCCTATTTTTTTTGCTAAATTGCGATTGAAATTACCAGTGAAATTACATATGTAAAATCTCATTTAAGAGGAAATAAAATATGAATGAATGAACGAATGCGTATAAAATTTAATTATACAACCAAAAATCAGTTTGCCGCCAAACAGCTTAACTGAACTGACTGTTGATATATGTATTCTAGTTTTCAAGTCGAAAATATATATAGAACCATAAACTTGATGGCCAAATTGTTAAATTTAAGATAAGGGAAAATTTTAGTTAATGAATTATTGTGAAACTGTTGTTTACCGGGGTCATAGAAATCGTTGAAATGTTGATTTTTCCTGGTATTTTCAGGATCCCCGTGGCAAAACAACAAAAACTCTAACGTTACCGTGCGGTTGAACAAAAATTGAAATAAAGTTTACAAATCAACCGACCAATTAAGAAGAAAAAAGAAGTAATATTGCAATGGAATAATAATAATAATAATAAAGAACACCAAAAGCAAAGTAAAAATAACAACTTCGATTGAAACTTTAGAAATACAGTTAAACACGTGAACTTCCACCAGGGAAGTTCGACCGGGTGCCCCGGAAGCCGGGTAAGCATCTTAATTTTTCTAAATGGCTACATCCATCACGTGTTACTAATAAATGAAAATTAAGAATGAAAGGAACACGGAACTATTGAACGTCAAATATATTATCCAGGGCAATTTGGGATGTACAGAGACAATAATTCCATTACGGTCGGTCATAAAACGTTCTGAGAGCCTAGATTAGTCGAGGCTTGAAATATCCTCGAGTCAAAGATTTCTTTGCAAGCATTTTGCTTCCTTGTATAAAGTTTCCGGAGTGGGAACAGGTTCCGTATCATCATGAATACACCATTTATAACCAACTGGCTTAACATTTCAAGTTATTCGTAGCTGGGTTCCTATTGGCTAAAAGAAATCATCAAAAAGTTGAAGCGCGGGAAAAGATCTGTTTTTGATAATTTGACTTGTGAAATGTTCTTCACAGTGACGAAATTACTGGATCCTTTTTATGTAAACTATTTAATCAAATGTTTGACAATCAGTATGATTTTTCGGATCCGTGGGCTTCGGTATTATCGCCCCAGTTTCTAAAAAGGGCAACTTGAGAGACCCAAATAATTACAGACCTATAACACTTGTGAGCGTATTATCCAAAATTTTTACAGCACTTCTAAATGAACGTCTCATGATATGGGGGGAAAATAATAAGAAATTAAGTGATAATCAGTTCGGATTCCGACACGGAAAGTCAACTGGGGATGCAATCTTCATACTACATTGACTTATTACTCACACTTTACAGAAGAAATGCATTTATTGACTTTAAGCGTGTATCCGACACAGTAGATATACAAGTTATTCAGATGTGGTTGTAGCAAAAATGGTCGACATGGTCCAATCTGTATATAGTCGGGTGAGCATGTGTATCAAATCTAATGGGAACTATTCTGAATTTTTCAATAACTACGTCGGCATTTATCTTGGTGCTTTACTACACAGAAATGACAAATTTAACCATACTCCGAGGTTCTTAGGCCTTATATAATTTATTAAGTATAATACGAAACAATTACCTACCAGTAGAACAGGCCCCGGTTTCACAATCATTCCTTAGCTAAGATTTTCCTTAACTTAAATATTGCAAAATTTCAAAACTTTATAATTTTGTTAATTTTCAAGATATTCAGAAAATTAAGGTGTCATTTTTAAGGTCACTTCTAGATTAAAACATTTGAATTTTGATTTTTACAAAAATATTCATCAGTATTTCCAAAAAGTGATAGCCAAAATTGGCTAAATTTAAGAGCTAAGGAATGATTGTGAAACCGGGGCAAGAAATCGCATCTATTTATCTATATTGATTCTATGGTTGTTCCTGTTTTTCTCTAGGGTTCAGAAATATCTGGGGTATTCACAAGATTGTTGATGTTTAATATTTACAAAATAAATTTATCAGGTACATGTATATGTTGAATATAAATAATCCCCAACTGATGTTTTTATGGCGAATTAGGTCGTATTCCACTTTGTATCAAACGCATAGAAGGGTAAATTACTAGAAAACCCTGATAGTAATATACAAGTACAATATTTATTTATGCTCATAGTGGTAAAGTCAATTGGGTATCAAATATTCAAAAGATTTAGTTTTCCACATTATTGGTAATGTCATCCTTGTGATTTGGACATAGATTGGTATGTTTGTTTTGGTGGCTATACTGGTTCCGAGCCAACCGGTATAGGAGTGCAAGGAAACTCCTCAAGTACTCGCTTGCGATGGACTTGGACTAAATCAAACCCACAGCACTGGTATGAAACCTTAGGTTTTAAAGGCTGGGGCATTAAGCAGCGACCTTTAATAATGTATTTAAAATGTTGCCACCTTAAGGAACTACTTGACTACCGCGGTCCTAAATCGATCTAAATACAAATTTGTAATATTTGAACAAAGATTCCTTAACTTAAGATTTTTCTTAACTTAAATCTGACCAGAAATCTTAAATTGTTTTAATTGCAAAAATATTCAGAAGTTCAAGGTTTCCTTTTGAAGATAACTTCACACTTATAACATGTATAATATAGATCTGTTTTCACCAGGCTTAAGTTAAGGGAAATCTTTGTTGATGAATGATTGCAAAACTGGCGCCCGTTTATCTGTTGGTGCAGATTTTGACTAAAATTATATTGTTTAGCAGTACAAAATATGTATCATATAAAGAAAACATTATTACACTTCACTAGGAGCTTCAAACAATCATTGACTCGGTGGCTCAGTGGTAGAGAAAGTGGAGTTCATGGGTTCGAAACCAAGCCGGGTCATACATCAGACTTTAAAATTTGAGACACTTGTTTCTCACCTGGCACTCAGTATTAAGAGGACAGGTTATCAACTGTGTCATTCGGTGTCAGTATAATGTGTCTAACGGATTGGCGTGCATGTCTGCAGGGTGCTGACTGCAAACTAACACTGCTGACTGCGCCCCAGTAGTAGTACAAGGCAGACCATAAAACATGCTCACACATCTCAAGCATGAAGAAGCTTATTCTTAGATTTAAACTTTTTCTTGTTGTGATCAGCTGAAAACTTGCTGATGCCAAGTAAAACAACAATCAATCCAAACAATTGGACATTTTTCCAGTCTGGTAAATACATTTGGAAACATAAGTTATCCAATTTTAATGAGTTTTTAAATCATTGATTTGAGGGGTATTTAAAGTATGTTTCAGCAGAACTGAAAATAACTTCATGATATCCCCGTTTCTTTACACTCGCCTTCTAACAAAGCTTATTTTCATACCAAGAGCAATTTGTTTGTTGCAGTAATCCTATGATATAGGCAAACAACATTGGCCTGCCCACTTTACCTTTACGTTAAATATCAATGCATATTTTCCATGATACATGTAGACCAAATAAACATTTATGTTGTATCCAATACAAAAATGTAGGGGTAATAAATAGATCACTGTACACGAATATTCTTAAGGTCAAGTGGACAGGGCAATGTTGTTTGCCTATAAACGGAACACCAAAATCGTGTAGAAAACACAAAATTTCCATGGATTCTTTGCCAACTTAGCATAAGTATGTGTAGCTTCAATTATGGTAAAATTAACCTTGGTGTCATTCACTTTTTTAATTAACTAGAACTAACCCCTTGATCCTTTGTGTCAGTGACTTTGTTTGATAGCTAGAATCTACCCTGTCTAGTGCTTAGTAAAATTAAAACTTGAACCTTTGTGTCAGTGACTTTGTTTGATAGCTAGAATCTACCCTGTCTAGTGCTTAGTAAAATTAAACTTGGCTCTTTGTGTCAGTGACTTTGTTTGATAGCTAGAATCTACCCTGTCTAGTGCTTAGTAAAATTAAAACTTGGCCCTTTGTCTCAGTGACTTTGTTTGATAGCTAGAATCTACCCTGTCTAGTGCTTAGTAAAATTAAAACTTGGCCCTTTGTCTCAGTGACTTTGTTTGGTAGATAGAACCTACTAGGTCTACTTCCACAATATGGAGGAGGAAGCTGGAGTGCCTGAAGAAAACAAACAAACTTTCTCACCCTAGGATCTGTTCCAAGTGAGATTCAAACTTAAGCAGTGAGAGGGGCTGTGATCCATAACCAGCCAAGGAGGCCTCCAATACCTAGTCTAGTGCTTCCACCAGTTTAAGTGACAGCAACATCTCCGCTGTGCTATGTCGTCCAAAATTCCAAAGATCAAATAAAGAAAACATTGAGGAAACATCCGTTCACATTTCTTTATTTTCTATAAATAAGTCAACAATTTGAAGTCATCACAAACATCAACCTTTGACAAAACAGAGTTTCTTGATTACTGTAGCTAAGAAAAAAATCTTAATAATTCCATATCTGAAACCAAAAACATCAAATTCTGTACATGTTACATTATAAATATTATTCAAACTCTTTTTATATGTACATTAGCTTTTTTACAAATTTTCATCTAATCGAATGCATGTTATAGATGACCAAAATTTGTACTTAATTCTTTAAAATCCATCAAGAAAAAGAAGACAGTAATTTTCATGTAATATTTCATCAAATTTTCCCCATAATTTAAAGACAGTCAAATGATAGAAAGCAGGGAATTTTCATGTTAATTTTTTTTTAGAAAAATCTTCCCATAAAAGAAGAAAAAAGAAAAGTCACTGCAGTATAAAATTTACTAAATTTATAATCATTCTAGCACTTCATTAAAACACAGTGCCTAAACCACTGGCTGATGCAAAGGCCGTTAGAGCGTATGCCGCTTGTCGTGTTTCTAGCAATAATTTAGCTTCATTGATCCAATCAAAAGCTACTTGGCGAGGTTCACCCTGTAACTGGTTCATAAAACGTAAGGCATGCTCAAGTTCTCCTTTCTGTAACCAATAATCAGCATGAGCTAAAATCGTAATAGTGTCCAATTTCTCTAATTCTACTTCATCTGTTTCTTCACGTGCAAAAGTTGGACTAAATGTGAATACAGAATAAACATATGACCAAAAGTATTTAAACATAGATCCACCATTTTCATCTATCAGTGCCACACGTTTGCAAACAGTTTTCACTTTATCAAATCTCTCCCGTAGATTATCCTCCGTCCAAACACCTGTAGCTAGCGCTTCTTCTGGAAGTGTACTAACTATCATACTAACAAATGGGTGGTTTCCTGCTGCTTTGGCAATAACATCTATCTCCTCTGTTAACGGCTTCAGCTGATCTTCCATTTTGTCTGCTTGACCTTCTTTACCAACTCTTATGACGCCATTCAAAGCCACACAGGCTAACCATAGTTCCTGAGCTTGTTTGGCTATTTGCTCCTTTTCTGCTCTTTCTAAAATGTAAAACAAGAAAGAAAAGCTGTCAGAAAACAAGAACTCTTCACAATTAATTGTTATCCTTAGCTCCTGTAGGAACTGATGGTAATGAATTAGGTCACATTTTGCTTCCATATAAGAACTGTCGGTGACGTTGACTTATAGCCTGTATAGGTTATAACCCTGTATTAATGGCCGAGTTCATTGCTAATAATAAATCTATCTTAACATTGAATTGAAAACGATATCATATAACAAAATTTTTAAATTGATTTGATTGGTTGAATGGGGTTTTACATCCAAGTCATCAATAATTCACTTATATCAAAATGTCACCAGCTAGAGGCAAAGTGGTTGAAATTTTTACTTTTGCAGTGCGCTCAGGGTAATGTGCAGGAAGGTTTCTTTAACATGCTATGCCTGCTGTGACACAGGGAATCAGATTTTTAGTTTAGATCCTTCCGAAAGGACATTGTGACTTTTATTTTAAAATGCTGAGTGCTTGGAGAAAGAACAATCACTACATATTTTCAATCTTGCTTAGACCTCAGCCAGGGTTTAAACCTACAACCTGCCACAAGAAGCAAACTCTTTACCAACTGAGCTATCAAAGTGGTACCATAATGATAAGATTCACTGGTTAATTTACGTACCTTCAATTGCATGCTCTATTCCCTTTAGCTTATGAAACAATCCCACAACCTCGGCCTGTAAACGTTGTCTCTGTTCTATCATTACGGCGTGTTTCTTCAATTCAAATTCTTTGTTTAACCTTTCCTCTTGAGATTTTAACACATCTTTAAGATTTTCACTGTGGGCAGCTGTCTGGCGGGATAATGCTTTTCTTACTTCATCCTCGATAATCAGCTCTGTCTCTGCGTCCTGGATATAAATAATGACATAGTAATTGTTCATCATGGTATGGACTGTTCAGGGTGGCATTGGGACAAATCAGTGGTTAATTCTATTTGCCTCCTTTATCAGTTCATACCTTGATGAACAATTAAAAAACAAATGTCAATCCTAATCAAACTCACTGTGGTCGAAGTTTTTAAGGCTGATACAATGACATAAACATTGGTAGTCATTAGTGAGATCGTGATGATATTAAGGTTGTCAATGATAAGATGGGAATCAGCAAAGCAATTTTAATCTGCTATGTTCAAGAGAAAATTACACAAAACCAGAATTTATTACTAGTGATATGTCAACAATTGATGCCAATGGATTATGAACAGATTTCAAGCTTTCAGTTAAAGTATTGAATAATTCATTATCAGTTTCCTTATAAAATCTAAAATGCAAAACATGTACTGGTACATGAATACACAGATATGTTTGCAAGTATAAATTACCCATTTTTCTTTTTCCATCATAAATTCATTTCTTAGTTTTTCTGCTTCATCGGCTACTTTTTTAACTGCAACTTTTTCATCTTCTTTTTGTTGTTGCTCTAAACTCTCCTGAACTCTTTTCTGTTCCAATGCTACCTGCTCTGCTAATTGTTTCTGTAATTGGTCTATACGTCGATGTGCATGGGCAATTAAGGAGTTTAATTCTTCTTCAGACATCTTTTTGCCTGTTGAAATAAAATGTGGCTACTAAGTTACAATTCCAGTATGACCCAATCACATTTGTACCTGCTCCGCTTATCATTCAATAAAGCAAATGTAAACAAAGTTTTGCTGTAAGAAAGGAGAATGTTCTGAAAAATGGTTGCTAAAGCAGAACCATAGCTAATAATGTTAGCTAAATTGCTTAAAACAGAATATAAATTTCGCCACAGTTGGAATGGTGATACATCTTTAATGAACTTCTACCAGGGAAGTGAGGTCAGGTGCTCCGGAAGGGTAAGCATCATAGCTAGCTACACCCACTACGTGAGTATTCAGAATTGGTAATGAGAGGAACATGGAACTATTAGGCTTACCCCTGTTGCCACCTATCTTTACATCTGGCATTATACTCTCCAGCTCCTGTTTAAACTGTTTCCTTCCTTTATCAACCAAATCTTTATAATGAATCATAACCTTGGCATCAGCTTCACATTTAGACACCTGTATAAATATAATTACCAAGATTATTAAACATCACAAATAATTACACAATTAGTCATCAGGTACATGTATATACCTTTAATACATGTATTAGAATCCTACAACAGTGTGAGATAGATATTGCTCATATATGTGACATGGAAATCTCTTGTTTTTACACATGTGAGATTTCCTTGTCTCACCATAGAACGAGATCACTTTTCCCAATATTACAATCACCTACACACACTTAATTGATGACATCATGATCTCTTTACATAAGAATGTTCCAGGTGTCCTATGTATGTTATTATTACCTGTGTTGTCACTTATTGAGATCACTAGAATATTCATTGAAGTTCTTCTGGGCTGTAATTAAGGCTTTGTTCCAGGTGTGCTATATATGTTATTATTACCTGTGTTGTGATTTTATTGAGATCACTAGAATATTCACTGAAGTTCTTCTGGGCTGTAATTAAGGCTTTGTTCCAGGTGTCCTATGAATGTTATTATTACCTGTGTTGTCACTTTATTGAGATCACTAGAATATTCACTGAAGTTCTTCTGGGCTGTAATTAAGGCTTTGTTCAGGTGTGCTATATATGTTATTATTACCTGTGTTGTTACTTTATTGAGATCACTAGAATATTCATTGAAGTTCTTCTGGGCTATAATTAAGGCCTTGTTACAGGTGTGCTATATATGTTATTATTACCTGTGTTGTTACTTTATTGAGATCACTAGAATATTCATTGAAGTTCTTCTGGGCTGTAATTAAGGCTTTGTTTCTCTTGGTTACTTTGTTTTGTTTTCCTGCCTCTATCGCTTGTTTTAGTTTGTTTAAATCTTCCCTGAAATAAAAATACCAAATAAAATACAAACAATAAATTCTTCTAACGCAGAATCATGTCCACTCCTGGCTTACCACCTCAGTGGTCAAGTGGCTAAAGGATGGGAGGTTGTAGGCTTGATTATTGGCCAGGAAAAGAATTTAAAATTTGAGATGATGCTTTCTCCTCTTGCACTCAGCATAACAAAGACAGATTATCAACTGGTTACTAAGTACTAGAAGTCAAAAAATCTTATGAAACTTAAAATTTAAAAGGGCCATAACCATAATCAAACTAATAAAAATTTAGCATATCGTTACATGTAAGTCAAACTTGACATATACATTTAAGTCAACTATATAAAAGTATATATCATATAGTGTATACATATATATGAATCCAATATCTCAACTAATGCAGGAACATGACCATTCATGGGTCACCATCTTGGTCCTTTGTGATTAGAGAACAAGAGCTTGTGGGTTTGATCCTTGGCTGGGTCATACATAAGTAAGACTTAAAAATTGAGATGCTGCTTCCTCATCTTGTGTTAGCATAAAAAGGAATGGATTGACTGGTTCACCATGTTGCTTGAAAAACTTGAATTGAATGGGGTTTTATGTCCCAGTAAAGAATACTTCACTAATATTGAGATGTTGTCAGCTATAGGTGAAGTAGTAGATATTTTGACCTTTGCATGGCACTCAGGACAATGTGCATGGAAGGTTCTTTTTCTGGTCCCATGCCTACCATCATATGCGACATCAGTTAAAGGTCTCTTCTAAATTACTCTGTGGCTTTTATTTCTAAATGATGAGTGATTGGCAAAAGAACAGTAACTAACTATTTACAAGTCTTGGTAAGACCTTGCCGAGGTTTGAAACCTTAACCTCCAACATATGGAAAGAGCACTCTACCAAGTGAGCTGCTGTAGTTGAATTTGAAGATAAAAGCTTACCCAACTGATGTCAATTCTAAATATTCTAACCTCTGAGTTTTCTCTAAAACACTTCCTTTAAAGATACAATAATAACTTTATTATTCTATAACTTACTTGGCAATTGAAACAATTTTTTCCGCAGCTTCGACAGCAATTTTTCTGTCTTGGAATGCATCTGCTACTTCTTTCCACTGTACATCTTTTTCCAAAATCTACAAAATATATTCATTGATTCAATTTTCAGTTTACATTGGATTCGTATTACACAGGTTTAACTGTATGAAATCATTTAAATGTAACCAGTTACTGCAATCACATAAGTCAGGATACTTCTAGCCACTCACAGGGTCCCATAAAAGGACCCATTCCCAATGCCAAAAGCATACATTTTCTCCAATATTGTAAGTAAAATTCCCCTAATTGATTCTGCATAAATACTGAGGGTGAAACTCAGTAAAAAGAGACAACAATCCCATATTTTTTGGCTTAGCTTGTGTGACATGCATTAATTTACACATATGGTGATCTGTATATGTATCAAGGTACATGAATCTTCTTTTTTCCTTTTTTTCCTTTTCCCACAAAGTGGATTTTGTCAAATTGATTTTCCCTATTTTATTACAAGGCCCTTTTCCCAAAATGGCCAGAAAAATCCCAGTAAGTTCAATGACTATACTATGATGGCCAAAAGTCAATGATTTTCGTCTACCCTGCCTTATTATGAAATCAAAATATTATCCAAAAGCCATTTTTGGAGCCAAAAGTTATAAAAATTGGCAACTGGCTAAATTGCTCAATGGCAGAGCTAAGCCTTAGCGGGCACTATAGACAGGTGACCACTATGGACAGGTTTCAATGTTCATTGTTATTTCCGTCTATATCAGCTACATGCACATGTAATACGTACACTGAAAGCATTCATAAAATTGTTATAGTCAAAACAAAAGTCCAAATTAATACATTTAACTATATGTTGCCATTATAGGTAAATGTTTTACCTTTCTTTTTGAAGTCACATACTGGGTTTTATATACTGAAGTTAGATGTTAATGACATCAACTTAGAAATGGTAGTGTTTTGGGACCAAAAAAACTGAAATTAAACGCTGGCTGTTATAGACAGGTAAATGATAATAATGTGACTAAAATGTAATGATCACTAATCACATTAGACAGGTGACCACTATGGAGAGGTTAAATATACAGCAAAACTGATCAGGACTTGCAAAAACTGACAGCTATAGACAGGTAGTTGTTTTGGACAGGTTGGTCTGTACATGTACCGGTACCGGCTCAAGACTTACATTGGAATTATCATCCATAGCTTTCTTCATCAGCTGAGTGTGTAGTTCTGTTGTTTTTATTACAATGTTCTGGGCCTTTATTGCTGAATTTTTCATTTCCAATGCTCCCTCAACAAGTTTTTCTAAGTTAACTTCCAAAACTGAAATTAAGACAAAATGAACAAGTAAATTAAGTGAATTACGATCCCCTGCCAGCAGGTTCTTTTTTTGCGATATGCACTTATGTTCAATGGGCATTAACTCCATGGAATATGAGCAAACCAACCAGCATTAAAATATGTGCATCACAGACAAGAATTTCAGATGGATGGAAGGAAGGAAGGACTGAAAATGGAATTTAATATCCCCCTCTTTTTATGAAAGGCGGGGGATAAAAAAAATACAATACAGTGGAATGGTGAAACAAGGTAGTAGAGTGGCATGGATTTACGACCCAGTTAAGATTCTTTCACTTATAATTAAGTTGGCAGTTAGTTCATTGATACTGGAAGAAACTGGAATGCCCCAAGAAAATCACTGATCATAATCTGTGGTAGAGTGCTTGTTTCAATGTGGGAGGTTGTGGGTTACAATTCTGGACAGGTCTGTCCAAAACTTTGAAAATAGGTAGTGACTGTTTTTTCGTCAAGCACTCAGCATTTAAAATGAAAGTCAGGGGGTCCTTCGGTAGAGACCTTAAAAACTATGCCCCGTGTCACTGCAGAAGTGGCATGTTTAAGAAACCCCCGCCTGCACTTTGCCTTGAGTATGTTGCAAAGGTGAACATTTCTGTTACTTCACCTATAGATGGTGACGTCTCAAAATAAGTGAAATATTCTTGACTTGGACATTAAACCCCATTTAATCCATCAACCAAACAATAAAATATCTAACCAGCATTTTCTTGTGCTTCCTGTTCTTGTTTCTCTCTTTTCTTTCTTTCTGCTTCTTCCTTTGCTTTTTGCTTTTCTGAAATAACTGGTGCTGGTTTTGGAGCTACAATTTAAAGGCAAATCTAATTTGATAAACATATAATGAAAATCATTCTTCATTGTTTAAGTAAAGGAATTTTTACAGCTGTATCATAAAAAATAAACTTTACAGTACTGTTAAAGTCAAATCTTTTTCTACGTCTGCCGCGGTTCAAAAATTAATCTTCATTGCTCAAGGTTTTACAGGACACATTATTCTGCATTTTTATGTGAAATAAATGAGTTGGACACAAAATATGGGACACAAAATATGTGTCCTTTTGGATGCAAAGATCCTGTAAAACAATTAGATTTAACTTGAAAACAATCTACTATAGTATTATAACTTATAATAAACAACATTGACTGATTGTTTTTGTAAAGTTCTAAATGTTAGAATTTCCTTTTCATCTGTTATGGTTACAAACTAATTCATTGTTAAAGTAAGGCTTTTTTCTTCATCTGTCATGTTGCAAAATTAGTGATGTTCACAAGAGGTCCAAAATTTGCAAATTTTTGACCTCATTTGCATATTTTTCTAATATTTGGTCAATGAAAAAATTCTCAGAAAAAACAGTTACATATGATAATTGCTATATTTCAAATTTGAAGGAAATACATAGAAAATTAAATCCACAATGGCCATTGATTGATTTCGCTATTTATAGTAAGGGTCGTCGTCTTGGATTTGTACAGGGTCGCCTTGTACAAACTTTGATCTATCCCACCTAGGGACCTTCAACACCAAACCTGGTTTCAATAGCCCTGTGGTTTCAGAGGAAAAGATCCAGGTTTATGCATGGAAGCATACACACACACACACACTTCACCATGCCATAAACTTGGCTGGCTACATTGAGTTCAACTAAAAATCTCACCTGTTTTAGGTGTCTCTTGTACTTTTGGAACATCTGGTTCTTGTTTCTAAAAATAAACATTTGTATATAAGTACATGCAATACATTAAACATTATATAAAGGATACATATATGTATGTCAAAATTCTCTCACCAATATCAAGACAGTACATGGAAGGTGACGGAAATTAGAGTGCCCGAAAAAAAACACCCACCTTTGGCAAGCCAACTGACAAACTCTCACACTAGAATCTGCCAACGTGGGATTTGAACCTAGGTGGTGTGAGGCTCTTTGATCTTGGTTACTGGGGTCCCTTGTGCAGAAAGGGATGTACACTGATGAAGCATTTTTTAATGCCAGAATTTGGTGTCATTTTGGTATAATCTGTCATCAAACAAAATCATTAGTGAAACATTAATAGTCTTAATTCAAAATTTAAACTTTAAATTTAATCATTTAATTTGAATTTGTTGTTCATCAAATGGGAGGGGGAACAAAATCACTTTTTAAGTCTAAATTTGACATTTCTGTAATAGAGACACAAGCTTTTGCAGATAGATAGATGGAGAGATAGACAGATGGACATACTGACAAAACTAACACTATAGTTTCAATTAACAGTAGACTATTTACCTGCTGTATTTCAGGAACAATTTCTTTATTTTTGGGTAAATTACTTTCTTTCACAGCTGTATTTACGTCGCCGATCATTAATGGTTCCATAGGTGAAAGTGGCTTCGAGCTGCAATAAGAAGTCAAATCTTAGAAGCATAAACACACCCCCATCAAATAGTACACAAATAGTACATACAAACTAAAACTGAATTATTATCTCTCCCATGTAGGTTTTAATTTGCCATTGAGTCATGACCCTTGACCTAGGCATCTCAATTTGGTATGCAACACATTGTCTCATGTTTGGTTTACATTTGTTCCAAGTTTGTTCAAAATCCATGCATAGACATAAAAGATATAGAATGACATGATATTGAAATAGACAGACAGGGTGATTCCTATACCCCTTCAACTTTGTTTGCGATGGGGGTGGGGGGTGGGTGGGTGGGTGTGTGTGTGTGTATTAATATACAATTATTGACTTTTGATGAGGTAGACATAAGGATTTATCAACCTCAAACACATTATATTTACCAAGGCCGTAGGCTGAGGTGAATATTATGTTTTTGAGGTTGATAAATCCTTATGTCAGTAACTGAATCGAAAGTCAATAAATGATTTATTATATGACCAATGATTTTGATCACCATATTATTATGTTTTATAGTACAAAACGTAAACAAGAGGCCCATGGGCCTGATACGCTCACCTGATAACTAATGGCTAGCTGATAGATTTAAAGAAAACATAAATACTAAACCCCAATGACTTTTTTCTTTACATCATGATAACCATTGTATCAATACCTACAACATTCTAATATACATGACTATACAAAAAGTTAACCTTGTGTGACCTTGACCTTTGAACCCATGACCTTTTTCTATACATCAAAATGATCGTTGTATCGATACCTACAACATTCTAAAATACATGCCCATACAAAAAGTTTATAGTTTTCGAGATAATAAAACATTTCGGTATTGTTTCGCATCTGTGACCTTGACCTTTGAACCCATGACCTTTCTCTATACATCAAAATGATCGTTGTATCAATACCTACAACATTCTAATATACATGCCTATACAAAAAGTTTATAGATTTCGAGATAATTAACCATTTCAGTATTGTTTCACATCTGTGACCTTGACCTTTGAACCCATGACCTTTTTCTATACATCAAAATGATCGTTGTATCAATACCTACAACATTCTAATATACATGCCTATACAAAAAGTTTATAGTTTTCGAGATAATAATTATAATCAGAGTTTAAAAAAATTAGGTCACGACCTTCACAATTGACCTTGACCTCATTTTAAAGATACTAACAAGAAGATGTCAAAACTGAAAACCCCATGTCATTATCTGGTCAAATAGTCAAGTTATAACAATTTGAAGCTATTTTACGATTTTTTTTAAATTAAACGCAAAAACGCGTAACCTATTTTTTATCCGAATTTCACAAAATGAACAAACTATAGGCTTAAGACCCTAGAGAAGCCAAATATCACATCAGATTTTTTCTCCAATCAGTACTTTCGGAGAAGAAGATTTTTTAAGATTTTTGAACCCCTAAGTCACCTTGACCTAGTTATGGTAGCCATAGCAACGCCACGAACAAATCTGAATTGCACCGGCCCATATATACTTCTGACAAAGTTTCATTAAAAACTGTCCACTAGTTTCAGAGGAGAAGTCGAAAATAGGTGTTAACGACGCACACACGCACGCACGCACACACACACACGCACGCACATACACACGCTGCGCTATGCCATAAGCTCACATGACCTTCTTTCTTTGTTTTTACATGAATACAGTAAAATCTCAAACTGTGATTTGTTCAGTTAAATTATGGTGGTATTAAGGGGTTTGGTGAAGGAGGCTTACAGAGAAAATATTGCAGAAATTAAATTGAGGACTTCAAAAATTGTGGTGATATTAGACCTAAAATAATAAGTGTGCCCCTGCTAACCCAACCAACCCCAAATTTTTAAGTCTACCCTAAAGTTTTTATGACAATATTTACACAAGCCCCCGATTAAGTTGACATCCTTGCTCCATATGATCAATGTAAAAGAAAACAGTTAAAAATTGCCGACCTATCCACTCTAATTTTTCTAAAAACGTTAGTGGAAAAACATATTTTTTTTCTTTAGCCTAACTTACCTTGCTTCTGGTTTCTTAGGATCAATGTACTGGAATATAAAATCTAGTGGCTCTTTAACAAATGGTGCCACTCCTTCTAAACTTGTCCTGAATTTAGGCGATGCATAGCAACAATAAACCACAGCACCAGTGCCACCAACTACAATACCGGTCGCAGGAAGTAGAAAGCCTCGGCGCCTGTAAAAAAGATTTACATAAAGTTCCATGTTCCTTTTATTCTAAATTTTGATTACACACATGACAGGTGTAGCTATCTAAACAGGAAGTGCTTACCCTTATGGAGCATCGAGCCTCACTTCCTGGTGGAAATTCATGAGTTTAACCTAGCATGTCAGTTTCAAAGTTTTCTCTTTGGGATTGTTATTTGGAAAAGGATTAGTACATTTGTGTTCGACTTGGAATAAAATTGGGAAAACTCCTCAAATGTCAATCAACAAAATCCATATTTTGGGGAAAACAGAAGATAGAAAAAATACTGTGACTTGCTCATTTTGACATCTGATAATAACTACTGTGTGTAGCAATTTGGTTAAATATAAGTTACCTTCCTTGTACAAGATATACATTGAATACACATCATGTGGAAATGCAAGCTATTTTAAAGATATACAAGCCAAAATATGGGATTTTTGTCATTTTGTTTTTAGTTTTTTCTCCTCAATTATAATGCAGAGTCACAGGCTGACCATTCAGATATATTTATTTGTCCAGATACGTACATTTTTAGTGTGCAAGGTTGCCATTTAGATACTTTTTTATGGTTAAGTGTTTGATTTTGGTACAATTTCCAGACAAAAAGTCTCAAATTTTAGTACTTTTAATTAAAAAATAAAAACATGTCGAAAGTCAAAATGAGAAAATCTGTCTAAACTGACCTTTTGAAGGGTTTTCATTTATCTGTCCATTTTATCTGTTTTGCATATGTACTGGTATGCAAATGTTAAAAAAAAAGTTTGTGATAGAAACGCATGATATGTACAATTAAATTGTGTGATATTTAAATTGGCACCATGACAAGTGGCAAAGACAGTACCAGTACCACTTGTCCAAGTAGGCATTCTACTTATCAGGATGAGTGGATAATTGAAGTCAATGGAGCAACATACTTATATCATACTTACTTTGGTGGTCCACCTTCTGGCTGTGTAGAAAGCTTGCACTTCTGCACATTTTGTACCTTAAATTAAAAAAAAACACAATTCAAAGAAATTCAAAGGCATCTGAAATAAGTAATTTTAAAAAGATGCTTAGACAAGTGGACAAATTGTATTATTATACCTCACATATATTAAAACACTTTTCATTGGATGTTTTCCAATCACATGACATGTAATAAATGAGATATTTCTCACAGTCACTGTCAGCGTGTGACAACCTCTCACAGCCATATGATAATACTATTATCACCCGGTGATAACCCGGTACAAGGGAAATAACTCGTACAACTGGACCGTGTTGTCATTTTTGTAAACAATAACAATGGCGGCCAGTCGTTTTTTGTAGTTCGTTGGAAGCGGACTTGGAGTTAATTATGCATGACAAAAATGCAGAAAACACAAAAAGGGACACCCAAGCTTCAGTGAAAATACTTAAAATGTATTTGATGGAAACGGAAAGAGGTAAACCTAGGTTCTGCGGAATCTAAAGTATGTAGACGAGCGCCAGTAAAGGGTGGTTGAAAGTGTAAACTGGCTGCATTTAATTTCATTTAAAATTTATATATTGTTTGTGTCATTTGACACGGTAAGCTTTGTTTCGGTATAATAAAATAATGCCCTCGGGTGACAACCCTTCTGTCGGGTGACAATTCTGGATGTCCACATACCTAGAGGGCAATTATTGTATATTGGTAATTGGAGGCAAATTGTCCATTGCCAATAATTCCCTTGAATTTGATGCACAACATGACCATCTCCAAAATATATATATATGTACATATAAATGAATATATATACCACACATACTAATCTAACTTTAAGGGCATTAAAAGAGTGGTCATTTAATGCATTAAAGTTTTGGGCTGAAATTTGGTGCCACAATTTTGGTTGCATTATGCGTAAACCGGATGAAGTCAGAGACACTGTTACTCATCAAGCTAGGAAAACTCACAACAACTCAAAAAAAAAAAAAAAAAAAATAAATAAAAAAAAAAAACAACTGCATAGCATTGCTGTATGTCGTATTTGGGAAAATGGTGTTGGGGCAGGACTATAAATATAACCGAAAATCCCCCAGGGGAGGGGGGAGGTCGACTGATGCGGAGTCCAACAGATGGTGTTTTTGAAAACGAAACAATGTACCAAACCATGTATTGCAAAGTAAAAAACGGCAGAAAAATAATAATTCCATAAATATAGGAGAAAGACAACAAGTAATTAAAATTTAATAAAATTTTATTAATTGTACCTGATCGTTGTTTGTCATTTGGGACAGAGAGAAAGTAGAGTTTTTGCAGACCCGACCGCCGCTATGAGTTCATTCTACATTTGTATGTAACTGGATCGTCTTTCTCCTATATTTATGGTATTCTACAAGATCAGTTCGCCAGACTGCACAAATTATTGGATGCATCCTGTCGCAATATGTTACTTAATTCTGAATATTTATTCCAAATGTGCATATGTAACCAAATGCATTACCTGTCTCAGAATACATATCTCACAATAAAACAGATATATTCCTTTCACGTTCATTTACCAGGCGAACTATATCTGATGCATACTATTTCATACATTTTCATAGTAAAGAAGCCCGATCTTAGAGAAAGCCCTAGCAATGTACGCTTTTACTGTCATTAATGCCGTACAAAAAAAATCATGTCTTGCATAAAAAACCGAATACTCTTGATAATACATTTATGAATGAAAAAAATTGCATCATTCCCACCTTTAGGTAGAATTACATCTTATGAAAAGCCTTCCAAAGGCAAAGACCACAGGCGTTTGTTAAAACTAATAATGGGGACAGGTTCTACAATATCATGTCAATATGTATACCACAAGTTCTCGTTTCGTTTACAAACGAGTGCCTGTCTGAAGCCCTTTAACAGATGAAGCATTGAAGGGCACTGACTGATTTGACAAACAATTATTAGTCTGGGACATGTCAGATTTCATTAGATTTTCTGCAAGTTACCTTGAAGGTTTTAGACACGAAACTTCGCTGCAATCTCCACATCTTAAAGTGGAAATCGGTTATTGTTGTTATTAATGTTCTTCAACCCCGGTGTCTCATGCCGGTAAGGTCGTCAGCAGAGCCTGGTTTCCGATTTCGATTTGGAAAGGATGAAACGTAACTTGTCCGAAACGTTACCATACAAAGTGTATCCATTTAGGAAGGTCCAGTGGCCCTAAAAGGACTGTTTAAGTTTTATCATTAACCAGAGACTTAATGTCTCTGCATTAACCTAGAATTGTAAATGTTTTCAAAATTAAATTAAATTAAATTAAATTAAATTAAATTAAATTAAATTAAATTAAATTAAATTAAATTAAATTAAATTAAATTAAATTAAATTAAAAAAGATGGCGGATTACTTATCTCAATGCTATATATGTAGATCTGTTATTTTTATAACATGTGTTGAAACTTTGGTTGATTTCTTATATTACGTCTAAAAATCAATAAAACCGGTATTTATCATACTTGCATCTGAATGTAGATGACGCGTATCAAGTAGTAGAATGCTTTATCGCCAATAACTTTATCTTTTGAGACAAAAATCTCTGTTTTCAGGCCCGGTTAGATGAACTTACAAGTTTTGTATTTTTAAAACATTAAATTAAAAACAATTGTCGCTCTAGGCCCAACAATTGTAATAAGTGAATTTTATTCTTTATTTTGATGTGTGTGCTGTTTTACCTGTTGTTCATTCATAAACAAGCACAATAGGCTAGTCCGTTACGTATACTGGTCAGAAATAGAAACACCTGTATAAACCTGTAATGCGTGAATACGTATTAGCCAATCAGAACCCAGTTCTGAATAACTTATATGAATGAAGCTGTCGACTATGCCATATCAACTTATCAGAGGGCCAATAGCTATCTTTCAATTTTGACTCCCAAAAACTAAAAAAATTACAGTGAATATTAAAAATTTAACCGTGTAGATAGAAAAGTGGTATTTTTGAGTACTTACCTTTTTAAAAAAAAGTCTGCAAATGAACAAGCACTTATTTTATTAAAAATTACTCATATAAATTTTTAGTAAAAAAATAAAATAAAATAAAAATTGCAAAAAATGTTCAAAATATAAAAATATCCTTAAAAGACATGTGAAATTTCAAGTCTATTTGAGTTATATCCAGTCAGATATCATATCTAAGTTTGAATCGCACCACCCAAAAACATGTTTTTCGTCACTGAAAATGTGATCGGACTATACCGGTAGTATACCGTACAGTGATAGAACAGATGATTGCCTACAAAATCAAATTCAAATTTAAATATTATTAAACACATAATTATACAGGTTATCATGTGATATCATCCCGGTAACTTTTTTTTTTATTTGAAACGTAGATCTACTCGACAAATGAATGATGTCGCATTCAGGCGGCACATTTAGAATGTACCAAACAGCCAAACACAGGTACTTGTTTTCATTGGTATAGAAGACTTGTAGACCGGATCATATCATGGTTATTTTATTGAGACCGTGATCAGAATTATACATTGCATCGTTAGCGATTTATAAATGACATTTTGCATTTTTTTCCCGGTTGTTTTATCATAGTTTAAATATTGTTCAAGTTGTTTATTAAGTAACTCAGCCAGTGACATCTAATATAGATGAAACTGTTGATGATAAATAAATAAATCTGCGATAATTTATACCAACATTCAGTTCACGGTGCGTAGAACTATGTAAACAGTAATGTAACGTAAGTTTTGACTAAAATTGGTTAAATGATATTGGGTCCATATTTCGTGAAGTATGGTTACAAATTAGAGGGAACCTAGGGAACCTGTTTATAAAACTATTGCATACGGGCAATGTAAAATGTCTGCCTCCTTTGCAAGTTAATTTGCACGCTTTAGAAATGCAACAATATTCACTACAGTTAATGGTCTTGAAAAGAATTTCTTAAAACTGAGGTATGCTGATTTCTAAATATAGAAAGTGAAGGCGCTGTTACAATTATGTTTTAAGTTTATGCGCTAGCTGAGGTTATGGAAGCTGATCTAAGCTGATCTTGTTCAAGGACATAAACAGATAAAGTTCGGGTGCATGAATACACAACTTGACAACCCCTGAATCATGAGTCTGTGACCTTAACCACTTGTCCATATGTCTTCATAAAAGTGCAAAACACTTAACAGTTTCATTAAAATACAGAACAAAACATGATTATCATTTGATGAGGGAGTGAGAAGTTTTAGTAAAAATGTGCTTTGGCCTCTAAAGTGTAAACAAGGTTTTCCCACAATTTGCTATTGTGACATATATCTTGACTCTATTATTGACCTAGTGTTTGATATTTGTAGGACTAGGTGTTCATGGGCACTATACTCTTGTTGTAACTGTCCTGACCACAACAGTAGCTGAATTGGTATGACATTTGCTTTGTATACATGCAGGAGTTCGGGGTTATAATCTTGGTCAGACCCTAACAATACTTGAAAATAGGTAGTAACTGTTCTTTTAGTTACCCTATGAAAGTCATGGGGTCCGTTGGAAGAGACCTCAATTACTGATGCCCATTGTCATGGTAGGCATACCCTCCCTGCACATTGCTCTAAATGCACTGCAAAGGTAAATATATCTGCCATTTCACCTATAGCTGTTAACATCCATAAGTAAAATATTCTTGACAAGAGCCTGTCACTCCATTCAATCAATAAATATAACAGTTCAGATAGTTACTTTTGACATTATTACTCTTCCAGGGCACCAGGCCTCACTTCCCTAGCAGAAATTCACATGTTTAATTTAATTTACCAGTTTTGAAGACTTCATTTTATTATCAGTTACCCAGGTAAATTACTAAAAAATTTCCAATATGACCAATCAAAATTGATATATACCAGAACTATCAACTTAAAGGTCACCGGTCACCAAATTTATCAATTTTGTATTTTGCATTCCAATGGGTAGAATAGTCAATATTGATGTGTCTGACGGTTTCCCACGTCTTAGATTTACCTGTAATACACTAAAACCTTACCTGAACGAACTGCTAATACTCGGTAGTTTCCGACACCGCTCGTAACTTTCCGGCGACCTAATTGATGACGTACATGGTGTTAAGCTGCTGAGGAAAGACACATTACCTATATATGTATCCATATATTACATGTGGGTTTGTGTGGCGTTTTGACGGGTTTTAAAGTTTGATTTCAAGTCAAAATGCTATATTTTGTGACGTTTGGAGATAATAAAATCACAATGACCGATAAACATGTTTTTTCCACAAATTTCAGAACAAATTAAAGCCAGATTTACACAAGTCCTTCATGCAGCTTTCTAATTGTTTTGAATGTATTAGATTAAATATTACGAGATATGTTAAGGAAATGTGAGTGGTATAATCATTTAAGACAATTCAATTTATTATGAATCAATTCAGTCAAATAAATAGATTTTAAACAATTTTAATTTTCAAAATTAATTTAATTCCGTAATTCATTCAGTTCACACGTTCAAACAAAGTCTTGTATGTCCTGTTCAAATTAACCAATCTCATTTAACTTTAATTTATTCGATTTTCAGAATCCATCAAAAATGACAAATAGCATTTACTGGGTATATCATAAAGATAATCACACGTGTCAATTAATGTTGCATATTGTAAGGTAAATTGTTGATTACAGGTGGTAGATGTCTACTTCTAAACAGGATGTTTCCCAATGGACTGTAGCATATTGATAATCTCTTAATTACTGGTATCTGAGGGGTGTAAATCACGCTTTGAATGATATTAATTTATTGTGAATAAATGAAAGAAAGTTACACTCGAGTTTTGAGTCCTTAGTTAGTTGAGCATAATCTCACTGGTATCACATTTTGACAAAGTTCTTTTCATCCCATTAAAATTAAAGCGTAATAAAGTTATTATATGAATTTTTTTTTTTTTTTTTTTTATTTCATCATGAAAACAGTGAAAATAAATGAGAATTAGAATTCTGATCAGTACTCCATCGGAAAATATCAACAAATATTTTTTTTAAATTACCTACTGACGTAAACTTCAATTTCCATTATTATTATTAATAGAGGATCTTGCATGAGTGTTTATGTAATATTGAATTTATTAAACGAGTTGAATAATTTTTTATGCAACGAGCCTTGGCGAGTTGCATAAAACTTTATTCAACGAGTTTAATAAATTCAATATTGCATAAACACGAATGCAAGATTCTATTTATTATATAATCCCATAAAAACGGGTTTTTCGTAGATTTAAAACTTGTCTTCTCATTATAAGAAAACAGCTGATTGACCGAAGCACAACAAGTTCACGTAACTGTGTACATGCGCCAAAAGTAATCCTGCTGAAATATTATAAGTCCGCAGGATACAAAAACAAAACAAACATTTTCAATTTAAATACAATGTATCTTCTTTTTAGAAGAAAAGTACAAAAGTATCAGCTTAAATTAGAATCAACAAACAGTGTCAAATGAAACAAACATAGATTGTGAACTAGGTCAATCGTGTGACGTCACTCTGGAATGACTTGTATGCTTTTATGACGTCACACTCATTCAATACGATTTTTATTGTATGACCGTATTACATGGATTATTGAGTAGATTATTTAATAATTATTATTATTATTATTATTATTATTATTATTAAACTTACTGCAAATAAGGAATAAGAAGCTATTGAATTGAAATTACTTTCATATTTAAGTAATCCTGGGATGAAATATTTTAATTGAGAGACAATAAGAAGTTATTTTTTAAACCTGTATTTTGAAATTTTCGTTGTACAAAAAACTGCAGGTCTTGGATCTAGATTCTATCCGAAAACGTGTTCTTTTGATTAATTACATGGGTAAATAATAATAATATAATAATAATAATAATAATAAATCATTGATTTTAATCTAACTTGAAAGAAATTAAAAATGGGACACTTTCTAAAACAAATATAAATTAAAATCAATTTGAGGTCATAATATGGCTGTACTAGAGAGAAAAGATTTTTTCAAAAATAAAAAACAAAAAATTGGGTTCTTTTTATTATTCCTTAGGATAAATAGATAAAAATAAATAAATAAATAAATAACTTATGATATGTAAAGATAATTAAAATGATATTAAATATTAATAAAAATTAATGTGAACAATATTTTAAATAAAAAACGGAAATTTGGGTTCTTTTATTATTTGTTGTGATAAATAGATATAAATAAATAAATAAATAAATAAATAAATAAATAAATAAATAACTCTCAAAGAGATATGTAAAGATAATTAAAATGATATTAAATATTAAGGAAAATTAATGTGAACACTACTTTAAATAAAAACGGAAATTTGGGTTCTTTAATTATTTGTTGTGATAAATAAATAAATAAATAAATAAATAAATAAATAAATAAATAAATATCTCAGAGATATGTAAAGATTAAAATGATATTAAATATTAATGAAAATTAATATAAACAATATTTTAAATAAAAAATGGAAATTGGGGTTCTTTTATTATTTGTTGTGATAAATGGATATAAATAATTAAATAAATAAATAAATGAATAAATAAATAAATAAATAAATAAATAAATAAATAAATAAATAATTATCAAAAGAAATGTAAAATTATGTTTTGTAAAAGTATTAGTAAATAGTATATCATACTTAGAGCAAACACAAATATAGGTTTTTTTTCCTTATATTTCTTATTATTATGTTTATTTTTTATTAATTTTTTTCTGCTGAAGTCAACTGAAATACCCAATGCTAAAAAATAAATAAATATGTAAAAACAATAGAAGTTATTTCCGATAAATCTGGGTAATAAATGCAGTTCACTATACAAGCTTCATTTACTAAATAGCTTGGATAACACCTTCTGCGTCACTTCCGGTTTTGTGCCCTTTTACTACCAAAGGGAGATAACACAGTTTTTCAACAGTTTCAGGACTTTAATTTACGCTGTAGAAAAGGATAGAAATGATTAAAAAATGTTATTTGTGGCTAAATCGACTTTTTATGATGTAATCTTTCGGAAAATAATACTAAAAAAAATTCGGTTTTTGGTGACCGGTGACCTTTAAACCTAGCTGTCATTATTCAAAAATATTTCCAATACTACAGTTACATCTTTACGTCTCAGTGAAGACCATAGGTGTTGTCAGTATCCTCAAGTGTCCGAACTTCGTGGTAGCGTCAAGTTCGTGGCATTTTGTTTACACCGGATATCAATCATAGGAAGCACATCACTGCACATGTTCAAAGTCAAAAAGGTGCCGTAATGGTTCAACTTTCCATTTGTGTTAGAAAATTTTAAATATATGTCTGAAAATTACGAAAATATATAAAAATATCGGCAATTTAAATTTTTAGACAGATTTTACTATTCCTAAATTAATCTATAACTATCACTTTATTTTTTCGGCACATGTAATATAAATCAAGATGTGACCTATGCTGTCTGCACATGGAGTCTCTGATCTATTTATCCGATCCTCATTTGAAACATTTTGTACCAGGTAAATTTAGTTTTTAGCCAAATCAAAAACGTGTAATACTTACGCCATTTTTAGTAAAATATATGCATTTTTCTCTATATAATATGATGTAAAAATGGGTGTAAAAACGACGTCAATTGCTCATGTCGTATCGGAAGTGTATGATCGTTTTTTACTGTTAAAATTTGTATTTTTTAACAAATTTTGTTGTAAATCTAAACTAGACTACTTAAAATATTTCTTTTAGAAAAAATAAGATTTAAGGCATTGATCACGTGAAATCACGCAGTCCGGGAGACCTCCCACGAACTTTCCGCCCGTTCTTTAAAACAGCATCTAACCCGAGGGTATTGTTTACAAACGATCTTTACCGGTATATAACGAAAATAGACAAGGTTATTTCTGATTTTGAAAAGGAAGTGACAATTAAGAAATTTGAAATGAGATCCAAATGTTTATTGTTTTCTGAAGATTGCCCATTATATTTTGACACAAACTGTTAGTACCACGAACTTAGGACACACAAGGATATGTCATAATGCAGTTTGCTATATTTCTGAACAAATAATTGTTTTTCATTTTTGAAACGGAGATTAGATTAGAAGATGTTTGGAAGATTTATACAACAGTTACTTGTTCCAGTTAGAGCCAGCATCAGTTCAGCATCAAGAACATTTCCTGTACAATGTAGCAGACACTACAGTTCTCTTATAGTAAAGAATACAAGATTACAAGATATCAGTCATTGCCAGAAGAGTTCATCTTTTAGTTGTAAGGCTTTGAATACTGTTTGCTTAAATAGGTAAGTAATGATTTAGAAGTATTCTGTACCAGGGTCCACACTGGCTACAACTTTTTGTGGCAAATTTTAGAAATTTTAAGTCTTCTAGGGCATTTTTCTATTTAAAGAGGAATGGCTTTGTTGTAATTTATAAAAAGTGTTTCAAATTGCGACATTTGCGAGTGACAGTGTTAGCCGTGTGTACAGTAAAGACTATTGGATAGTAATTAGATATAATGTAGCTATGTATTCATTCCTGCCAAAATTACCATTGGTTACTAATGAGAATAATCTGTAGGATGATGCTTAAAGTGCAAATACAAGTGAAAAAGTTCAGAAGTAAATATTAGTAGAAGATATATCTTTGCATCTTCATACTATCCTAAATTTACAAATGAACAAGAAAATTCCTGAGTTCAGTACTTTGTCCCTGCAGTAGTGTTAAACAATCTGCAAATTTTTAGAATAGATCATTGAAAAATAATGTGTAGACAGAAAAGGATTGATCATCGATTAATCAAAAGTTAAGTTTTAGCTTATTTTTTTTAAATAATAGAGAACATTTTCACCACATGGCTCACAAGATGGCTTAATATATCAACTATTTTGAGGTCTTAGGGACACAGTGTGGTTAGATAGTGATGCTGTCATTTTTTAAGAGATTGCTTTCAGTAGTTAGTGTTGATCTGTATTTCTTCTACAATTGGAAACCTTTTTGGCAACGCACACTCTGCCAATAATCAAATCTGCCAACTTTTATTCAATGATCAGAATCATTATGCCTTTAACAATAATTTTTCGATTATTGCTGATAATCGTTTTGTCACTACCCTGCAGAAATTAATAATATAAAAAGGATATACCAACACCCATAAGGTATAATTTGTGGTAATGTTCAGTCTGCAGAAATTAGAAACTTATGCATGGTGAAATTTGTACTCATGAAGTTACCAGAACAAGATACACAAAATAAATATAGAGTCCTTGATTGTATGATTGATGTCAAACTTCATAATACTGTGAACCATAAGGACTTTTACACCTTGTCATGAAAGTAAGTCACTTTGAAAATCAAACACCAACATACCGGCCAATGTTCAAAATTTTAAAACCAAAGTAAAAACATTGAAAACTGGCAATTAAAGCTAAACATATGAACTCAGGGAAGATGAAGTGAGGACAGGTGTTCATGTATAGTTTTAAATAATACATTAATTTTATAGAATTGATATTTTTAATGACTAATTCTTTGTTTGTATTTTGTAGGCCGATTCTAAGTACCTGTTCAGTTTTACAAAATTCATTAAGGACGAAGACAAACTATGGTTATAGAACAGGTAGACCTAAAACAGTTAAAAGTGTTATAAATCGATTCCTACGATTAGACTGGGGGATATGGATAAGACCAAGATCTGGGAGAAAGAAATACTTATGGAAGAAGTCCGAGTCCAGAAAGTATCGTCTACGTCAGCATGTGTTCTGTAACAAACAACAGAGTAAATTGTTGGATAGAATGGTTAATCCCTATTTTAGAAAAAAGAAGTTTTATGTGGATGATCCATATCAACCTTATCAAAAACGTACAAACATGAACCACATATTTAAGGAGAAGCCTCCATTTTTACCCTGAATAAAACGAGTGTTATAATAGAGCTACGATATATAATTAAAGTGTATGTTTGATGATATCATGTGGTCTCTTTACTGTAAATTGATTGGTTGATTGATCTAATGACTTTTTTTGGTACAAGTCAAGAAAATTCACTTATATCGAGAAGTTGCCAACTAAAAGTGGAAAATGATTAAAGTGTATGTTTGTTGACTTCATGTGGTCTCTTTACTGTAAATTGATTGATTGAATAGGGTTTTACATTCCAGTCAAGAATATTTAACTTGTATCAAAATATCCCAAACTTTAGATGAAGTGGCTGAAATTTTGACCTTTGCAGTGTGCTAAGGACAATGTGCAGGGTTAAGAGTTTTTTAACTGTCACAGGGCATCAGTTTTTAAGGTCTTTTCCAACATCCAAAGGACCCCATGACTTTCATTTCTAAATGCTGAGTGCTTTGCGAAAGAACAGGCACTACCCATTTTCAAGTCTTTGTCAGGGTTTGAACCCATGACCTCCCACATAGTCTACTGTAAATGCTATTTTTAAGCAGTAAATTCAATACAATAAACAATAATTTTAGAGGTGTACTAATTTTATCAATTTTTGTGATGATTGATTCTAATTTAAACCCACAGCTAATTTGAATACAATCAAAGTATACCAGGTAAATCTAGTCCATGTGAATGCCCAATTTAAAAATTATTTGTGTTAAAATTTGTACACATTTATAGTATTTTAATTATGCAAGCTTGTTTTGTTTTAACTATGTGATGTTTAGGTTTGATGATTTGGGGCTGATTGTTCAAACCTGTTTTCGCTTAAATAGCTAGTATCTTGTGTATTGACTTTGACTTATGTCTCTGAATTCCCTGAGGAACAAAGGGCCAGTCTCTGAATTCCCTGAGGAACAAAGGGCCACAACACTTCTCCATCGGACATGGTTCTGTGATATCTTCTTTAGTTCAACCCATGTCTTTTCAGCTGCTCTTGCCTCTATGTCAGTACTTCTGTTTTGGCCGGCCCCTCATCCTCTTCTCTTGTGATTTCCAGTCAAGAACCTGCCTGTTGACACTGGATGTAGACTTGTGGAGGGTGTGGCCAATCCATCCCATTTTTATTTCCTGATCTCAGACTCGATTTGAAATTGTCTGGTTTTGTCCCACAGTTGTTCATTTGAGTAAATTTCTGGCTATCTGATGTTGAGGATGTCCCTGAGGCATCCGTTTATAAATGTCTAAAGTTTATGGGTGTTGGTCTTGGTTTTCAGATCTTGTTGTGAATGAGAGGGCTGTTTATGTCCAGATTTGCGGAAGGTTGTTATAAGTAAATCTGTCTTTGTTGATGCAGCACTTGATGTCTTCATCTGTACCCCCATCTTTACTGATGACGCTGCCCAAGTAAACAAACTTGTCAACATTGCATTGGGTCTTCTGTGCTATTATTTACCCTACGATATTTTGATATACAAAAAAGTTAATGGTTTTCCAGATAATTAACCATTTTGGTTTTCGTTTGCATCTGCGACCTTGAATTTTGTCAAATTTCATCCACTGAATTTAAATATTGAAGCCTTTGCAGTATTTGAAAGTGACGCCTTAACTTAATACATGTGTATTTTTTAAATGTTTTTTAAAAAAAGTTAAAAAATTATAAAAATGTGGGGAAATTAAAAAACAAACATATGAATCCATCTCCATAACACAATTCCACAAAGTAAAATCTTTGAAAATTTACAAATCTTGTTAAACTAATATATTTTTTCAAGATGAAACACACCATTTTAACTAAAAAAAAACATGCAGCTTTAGCAGAATTATGTTTTCAACAATTTAATTTTGTGAAGATTTCCAGACTATTGGTATGACCAGTTTTAAACATGTATGATAGTTCAAAGATAGCAGCTGAGTGAAAATGATCTTACATCTACTGTTTTGGTGCACAGGGACCAGATTCATTTAAATAAATACCTCTAGATATTTTTAAATTTTATATGAATCTGGCTCCTGTGGTTTGATGATATCACAAAAATAACTGGCTACCAAAACAAAGATTTGACAAAACAAAAACTGTGTGTATTTCAGGTTTTATTGAAAAATAAACGGGGCTTGTAGGTATTTTGCACTTCACTTTATGTATAATACAGGATTTAAGATTAACAAGGGCCTAGTAGCATATGGCTCCTAAATATCAGTCTGGTCTCCTAACTTTTCAAACATTTAGGTATTTATTACCATTACACTTGTTTTCTGACCCACAAGTCAAAATAGTCGAGCTTTATCCCTGTAACGATTTATGGCTGGTTGGCAGTGTTTTAAACTTTCTATTATTTGATACACGGAAGTGACGGATGTTCTTTCAAGGATTGGCAGTTTAAGTCCTTTGTTCTAAGTTCATACACAAGCCTTTTAAAATTACCGATATTAAGTGACTCAAGTGGGGAAATAGACACTTGTAAACATTGTAACACAGATTATCGTAATCCTTTATTACAATACGGATCAGCCGAAAGTTTAACACGGAGCTAACGATAAGGGAGTCGAAACTTGACAGCTGAGTGGCTGCGACTTGCTGGCTACCGAAAGAGACAAACAACAGCTGTCTAGATATTGGGAACAAGGGGTCAGTCTTAACCGCTCATTTGTACTTGGTGTTAAACTTTCGACAAGTCTGTACTGTACCTCTGTGTAAGGACCGCTTGCTTTTAAAGGCCAGTAAAATGTTATTCAAATTGCCCTTTATTCATGTTATTTGAACTTGCACATAATGACCACTTGTTCATAAAGGAGAATATTAGATGACCGTTATAGACAGGTTTGACTGTACATAAGCCAAGTGTTATGATTGAAAAGATCATCAATGTAATCGATCTTGTGTTTTTAAGGGCAGGATGGGTATGCATTTTTATCTTTGTGTGCCCTTTTTACAAAGTCTGGATTCCCTACCTGGACCTATCAGAGTTAGACATAACTCTTAGTTTGCAACCGTTTCGAATAACTTAAAAACACGTGTGTTACTTATATACACTACTCAGAAACGCGTGCAGTAGCATATAACACGGAATCAACCACCCGTGAAAATATTCAATCACGAGTGAAAATCTTCGTATACGATAAAAACGAATAAGTTCCGAAAGTAAATTTAAATACGCATAGAACTGTCATATAAATTTTTGAATTTTCTGAATGTATATTCAAAACATTATATTATGACAACATTATAAATTTTTGAATATTTCATTTTGAAAATTAAAAAAAAATAGTATGACAGAACTTAAAGAAATGAATATATTGCTATTATCAAATAAAGTAAGTTACCATTGTTAAGGCAGATGATTCGGTCTAATTACTTCTCACTTCTATGGTAGAAGCTCGCGTATTTTACTCAATTTAACAGTTTTACTTTGTTTCTGGGATTGTGTTTTACCGGTACGTTTATATTTCATGGAACAACAGTACAGCCATTGTTTATCACTAAACGAAAAGGAGTCTAAGCTCGGTGTCTAGATATACAGTCGAACTTACGAATAAGAACATTAACGACAGCTCATTTAGACCCCTAGTTAATTACGTATCTTTCGACTATCTTTATCTCGGCAGCGAACTTCAACTCCTTTTCGTTAACTTAGTGTTAAACTTTCGACATGCCTGTACTGTATCCTGGTTGTATTTTCCGGTTTGAGAGAGGGATTTTCGCTATGTGTCTAACAGAGGCAACGTAGTTCGCCACCGTGCCACGTGTTCAATACCTCTTAATGCTTGTGCGCAACGTTTTGAAAAAAAAAAACCGTTAACGTCACAAATTCCCAGAATAGTGTTGTTTTTTACGGAAAAATGTAATCTTACGCAATTACATATCATTTGGAAATAAGTGTTCCGCACAAACGTTAGATGAAGCCCATTATGCTGAGATTATTGATAGCAGACATGAGAGCGACTACTAGATTTGTGCAAGACCATACCAGGATGTAGAGCTCTGATTAAGTAGATCAAGATCACACCAGGATGTAGCTGATTAAGTAGATCAAGATCACACCAGGATGTAGCTGATTATGTAGGTCAAGATCCGACCAGGATGTAGCTGATTAAGTAGGTCAAGATCCGACCAGGATGTAGCTGATTATGTAGGTCAAGATCCGAAAAGGCTGTAGCTTATTATGTAGGTCAAGATCACACTAGGATGTAGCTGATTAAGTAGGTCAAGATCCGACCAGGCTGTAGCTGATTATGTAGGTCAAGATCAGACCAGGATGTAGCTGATTATGTAGGTCAAGATCACACTAGGATGTAGCTGATTATGTAGGTCAAGATCGGACAAGGATGTAGCTGATTATGTAGGTCAAGATCAGACCAGGATGTAGCTGATTATGTAGGTCAAGATCGGACAAGGATGTAGCTGATTATGTAGGTCAAGATCAGACCAGGATGTAGCTGATTATGTAGGACAAGATCGGACAAGGATGTAGCTGATTATGTAGGTCAAGATCAGACCAGGATGTAGCTGATTATGTAGGTCAAGATCAGACCAGGAGGTAGCTGATTATGTAGGTTAAGATCGGACAAGGATGTAGCTGATTATGTAGGTCAAGATCAGACCAGGATGTAGCTGATTATGTAGGTCAAGATCCGACCAGGATGTAGCTGATTATGTAGGTCAAGATCAGACCAGGATGTAGCTGATTATGTAGGTCAAGATCCGACCAGGATGTAGCTGATTATGTAGGTCAAGATCCGACCAGGATGTAGCTGATTATGTAGGTCAAGATCAGACCAGGATGTAGCTGATTATGTAGGTCAAGATCCGACCAGGATGTAGACCTCTGATTATGTAAGGACCACTGCGGTAGCTTAGTTGGTAGAGTGCTCGCTCCGTAAGTGGGAGGTCGTGGGTTCGAACCCTTGCCGGTTCTGACCCAAGACTTAAAAGTGGCCGCTCTTTCGCCAAGTACTCGGCATTACGAAATGAAAGTCACGGTTCTTTCGGATGGGAACTTAAAATAATAGAGGTCCCGTGTCTTGGTAGGCTTGGCACGATAAAGAACCCTGCTGTATAATGCCATCAGCGCAACGCACAGGTAAAATTTCTACACCTTCGTCTATATCCGGCGACGTCTCGATATAAGGGAAATGTTTTTGACTGGGACGTTAAACACCATTACTCAACTCAACTCTGATAATGTAGGTCAAGATAAGACCATGATGTAGCTGATTATGTAGGTCAAAGCAGATCAGGATGTAGCTGATTATGTAGGTCAAGGCAGACCCGGAAGTAACTATGTATGCAGTGTTGTTACGTAAATCTTGACTCAGGCTCTTACACGGACCCTTGAATGTAATCTAAATAAGTGACTGAATTCCAAATTTTAAAGGAAACTGATCGTTGAAAAATCATTTTAAAATATTTCATAAATAAAACATATCCATGCCCAAGTCGCAATGTTCAAAGTAAAAACCTAAAAAAATCAATCCAAACACTCGAACATCCACCTGGTAGTGAGTCCGGTTGCTCTAGAAGGGCAAATTCATAATTTCATACAGAGATTATTAAACTCTTATAATTATTCCATATCCGCGTAAAACTCCATCCGGAATCAGATGGTGTTTCCCCTTGAGACCAGACCACTACTCATTTGCTCTATTGATTGGACGTTCGTTTCGTATGTTGGAGATCGTGGATTCGAACCCTACCGGGTCCGACCAAGACTTAAAAATAGGCAGTGACTGTTCTTTCGCTAAACACTCAGCATTTTAGAAATGAAAAACACGGGATCATTCGGTAGACATTAAAAACTGATGTCATGTGCCATGTTAAACACTTATTGCACATTGCTCAAAACGAACACACAACATAACGTTATGCTTAGATTACTTAAGCCTTTATTCATTAAAATATAAAATATTACAAAGAACAAAATATGTGCTATATAAATGTTGGTAGTAATGTTAATATTGAAAGCAAAATGCGTATCGAACAAGTTTGTTTTTATGAAAAAATTAAAGTGTTCAAAAATCTAACCTATCATGATTCTGTCAACCGGACTTTCATTGCAAACCAACAGTATTTGATTATTTGAAAATATACAGGGTGAATCTAAAAGTAAACATATGTACATGACAAATCCAGGCAAATGTTACGAGTTGTGTAATTTAAGCATGCGTTATAAATGCCAGTTATGGAAACTCTCTACAGATATCCAATACCTGTTAAGTAGAATGGACTAGAACATACCCGGTACCAGTTTCACACTCCATTCTCAACTTATTTTTTCCCTATCTTAAATTAAGCAAATTTTGGCAATCATTTTCGAAACTACAAATTGACATTTGTAATAAAACAAATTCAGATGTTATAATCTGGAAATGACCATAAAAATAACATTTAAAATTTCCAAAAAATTTAAAAATTAACAAAATTATTCTGATTTTAAATTTGTTAAAAGGTAAAGGCAAATCTTTATTAAGTAATAATTGTGAAAATGGACTCGTATTAGCATTGAACATTATTTTCTTAACGTTTTTTCTGACTGTAGAAACATCCACAGATTCTACAAATACTTCGAGACACTGTTGTTCGGAATTTTACATCACAGAATCCATAAATCAGTGGATTTACCATGTTGTTAATGAAAATGGACCTAGACACAATAGGCAGTAAAGCGCTAACGATAGGACCAGGCTTAGCGAGGAACCTTCCTTTGACAGCCGTCATAATTACCAAAATCAAATGCGGCAAGTAACTCAGAACGAACATTAATGTTATCAAAAATGCAATTTTGGTTATTTTCCGCGTTTTCCGCAATTCCTTTTCTGATTTGTCGATTTCATTTTTGTTTGTTTTACCTTCTTTGGGGTCTAAGACTCTGTTGTTGATTTGATTGTCATCTTTTTCTTGAGGTTTTTGCAGTAATTGAAACTGAGCTTGTTCCGAACGTTGACTTCCGGTAGTGGTACTAGTTGTTCTGGCGGAAGAGGTGCTCCGAGAAGACACAAATCTACTCCTAAATCTCACATGAGAGAAAATTCGTCGTCCAATCATTGAATAAATGACGACCAGTGATACAAGGCAGACGATGAATATCAAAAATAGTACAGCGTTATGGTAGAATGGGTACTTAGTTTTCCAGAAGGCGTCCGAGACTGAACAATCGATTCCAGTGATGTTATGTTTGAGCTTAACTGTTCGAATTCCTAGATAGACAATAGCTGGCCAAGACAGGAAAACTGACACTACTAGTGCTAACATACATGTTATTTTAGCATGTTTAATGGTCATTTGCGCCTTAAGTGGACGGCACACTCTTCGGAATCTGTCAATGGCCATGACAACAATGGTGAGTACTGACCCTAGAGAAATAAATGTGTTATTGAAACGAAATATTTTACACGCGACTGCTGAGTAAAATGTGTATTGGAATCTCATTTCTATGATCTCAAAAGGCATACATACTGTACACGCCACCAAGTCAATCCAAGCCAATCCTAAAATTATAATCCTATGTGTGGATTTTTTATACTGGGTTAAGTAAGTCACAATCACAATAATATTTCCTGGTAATCCAATACAGATTAATATTCCAAGATAAATCATAGGAGCTAATCTTCTCATCGCCTCCTGGTCATTCAAATCCTGTAAAGTTACTGCTGTGTTAAAACTGGAAGACATATTGGATGCCGCCGTGGAGGACATGTTGGATGCCGTCGTGGAGAACATGTTGGATGCCGTCGTGGAAGACATATTGTGTGTCGTGGTATAATTCATTAAGTCTCGATTTTAAAAGCGAACTACAATCTTCAGACAACTTCATGTAATTGACAAACAGACTACTTATCATCTTAATACGATTTATAACACTTAGCGAGAGATGCAGTATTGTTGGTAAGTACGTCTTCCCCTGTACCACTCAAGTGTATTGTCGAATTTAGTTGTACTCATAAAGAGGATTGACAAAGATACTATACTACAATATAGTTATAAGAGAGAGAGAGAGAGAGAGAGAGAGAGAGAGAGAGAGTTACGTCTGAGTCAAGATTATTTTACTTATATCGAAGCACCCAGTCCAGGGTTTAATGGAGAAAACCCGAGTGGGAGAAAATCACTTACCTTATACATGTGAACTAACTAACTCTCGCACAATAGGATCTACACCTAAGTGTGATTCGTACCTAGGTCTCAAGCAAGAGGTGCATGCCCAATACATGCAATACGCGCGTACGTTTTAGATTACTCTGCCACCGAAAAAAATGTTATGTTTCAAATGCAAGGAGAAAGAAGTGTTATTGGTGATTGGGTATTGCCAAATATATGCTCTGCAGCTATTATCACTGTATTCAATCTCAATCCATTGTATATCATTATTCTTCTCGGTATTGTTTTGTCAATAAACCTAATACCCATTAACAAAGGGAATTTTGTACTTAATATATCTGTGGCCATTATCACAATACATGTATTGTTGACAGATATGGAATCTCAAATTCCTCATAGTACTATTGTCTTTTAACCACTTTTATTTCAAACGTGGTGGGTATAGCTAGCTAGACAGGAGGTGCTTACCCATCCGGAACACCAAACCTCGCTTCGTGTGTTTAACTTAGTTCGCTTCTCAAAGGTTTTACTAAAATGTTTTTGTGATTATAATTTGGTCATGGTCCGGTTTATTTCTGTTTGACTATTATCTTGTCGCCATTCTTTTGTTTGTATTTTATGTTTCTTTTTCTAGTTTGGCAATTTGAGAACCTGCAATACATGGAATATTTTTGGAAGTTGTATAAATCAAAACAAACATACGAATCCTTGTCTAAATCACAATCCCAAAACAATAGAAACATTATCATATTAAGATAAACACGTTAATTTTTACAATGGAAGTGAGGCCGCATGCTCCGAAATAATGAAGCTTTTGTTAAGCTATGCCCATCACGTGAGTAATCAAAATTGAAATGAAATGCAAATGAAACAACGGGACGTTAAATACATCCAGGGTTATTTTTAATGCATCATCTACAATATTGTATTGAATTAAATCATTTCGATTCAGATACGAGAATTAATTGATTGTTTGAATGGGATTTAACGTCCCAGTAACAAATACCACCACCTATAGGTCACGTGACGGGAATTTATGCATTGAGGATTCTTAAACGTGTCACGTCTGCCTTGATGCCACCCATCGGTTTTAATGTCTCTAAGAGCCCCGTTTCTTTCATTTCTAAATACCGAGTGCATGGCTAAAGAGCACTGCCTATTTTCAAGTCTTGGTCAGACCACGGGGCGAGCACTCTGGGCTACCGTTATGGTGAATGAGATACAAGGAAATAACAAGTAAGTCACATATGAATGCAAACGATCGACTTTATTATAACAAGATATATATTACATAATGACTTTTTAATACATTAATTATTGCTATAACACTTTATTGGCGAATGCTTGTATTTATTACAACATTAAGGCCACCGCTACATTTACCATTTAAACAATCTGTAGATACCAAATTATTGACATGGCTGCTCACCAACAGTCATACATTTGTGACTTTAGTAAAATCAAGTTATAGATCCAAGTGCTATCTGCCTACTCTTTAGACTGATTGATGTGCTTATGACACTAATAGTTTCATACTGTTGTGATTTTAAAAAAGATTGATTAAAGTCCGAAGTACTATCTGCTTACAACATGATCCGTCTGATGGGTGTACCAATGTCACACTAACTATGTGGTACTTTTGTAACTTTAAGGAAAGCTTGTTTAAGTGCCAAGGGTTATCTGCTTACATTTTTGGTCCGATAGGTGTGTCAATGGCACACTGACAAGTGTCATACATTTGTGACTTTAGGAAAGGACAGTTAGAAACCAAATGTCTATCTGCTTACATTATAGGTGTGTCAATGACGCACTGACATGTGGCTTTAGGACAGGACAGTTAGAAACCGAATGTCCATCTGCTTACATTATAGGTGTGTCAATGACGCACTGACATGTGGCTTTAGGACAGGACAGTTAGAAACCGAATGTCTATCTGCTTACATTATAGGTGTGCCAATGACGCACTGACATGTGACTTTAGGACAGGACAGTTAGAAACCGAATGTCTATCTGCTTACATTATAGGTGTGTCAATGACGCACTGACATGTGGCTTTAGGACAGGACAGTTAGAAACCGAATGTCTATCTGCTTACATTATAGGTGTGTCAATGACGCACTGACATGTGACTTTAGGAAAGGACAGTTAGAAACCGAATGTCTATCTGCTTACATTATAGGTGTGTCAATGACGCACTGACATGTGGCTTTAGGACAGGACAGTTAGAAACCGAATGTCTATCTGCTTACATTATAGGTGTGTCAATGACGCACTGACATGTGACTTTAGGAAAGGACAGTTAGAAACCGAATGTCTATCTGCTTACATTATAGGTGTGTCAATGACGCACTGACATGTGACTTTAGGACAGGACAGTTAGAAACCGAATGTCTATCTGCTTACATTATAGGTGTGTCAATGACGCACTGACATGTGGCTTTAGGACAGGACAGTTAGAAACCGAATGTCTATCGGCTTACATTATAGGTGTGTCAATGACGCACTGACATGTGGCTTTAGGAAAGGACAGTTAGAAACCGAATGTCTATCGGCTTACATTATAGGTGTGTCAATGACGCACTGACATGTGACTTTAGGACAGGACAGTTAGAAACCGAATGTCTATCGGCTTACATTATAGGTGTGTCAATGACGCACTGACATGTGGCTTTAGGACAGGACAGTTAGAAACCGAATGTCTATCGGCTTACATTATAGGTGTGTCAATGACGCACTGACATGTGGCTTTAGGACAGGACAGTTAGAAACCGAATGTCTATCTGCTTACATTATAGGTGTGTCAATGACGCACTGACATGTGGCTTTAGGACAGGACAGTTAGAAACCGAATGTCTATCGGCTTACATTATAGGTGTGTCAATGACGCACTGACATGTGGCTTTAGGACAGGACAGTTAGAAACCGAATGTCTATCTGCTTACATTATAGGTGTGTCAATGACGCACTGACACGTGGCTTTAGGACAGGACAGTTAGAAACCGAATGTCTATCTGCTTACATTATAGGTGTGTCAATGACGCACTGACATGTGGCTTTAGGACAGGACAGTTAGAAACCGAATGTCTATCTGCTTACATTATAGGTGTGTCAATGACGCACTGACATGTGGCTTTAGGACAGGACAGTTAGAAACCGAATGTCTATCTGCTTACATTATAGGTGTGTCAATGACGCACTGACATGTGGCTTTAGGACAGGACAGTTAGAAACCGAATGTCTATCTGCTTACATTATAGGTGTGTCAATGACGCACTGACATGTGGCTTTAGGACAGGACAGTTAGAAACCGAATGTCTATCTGCTTACATTATAGGTGTGCCAATGATGCACTGACATGTGGCTTTAGGACAGGACAGTTAGAAACCGAATGTCTATCGGCTTACATTATAGGTGTGTCAATGACGCACTGACATGTGACTTTAGGACAGGACAGTTAGAAACCGAATGTCTATCTGCTTACATTATAGGTGTGCCAATGATGCACTGACATGTGGCTTTAGGACAGGACAGTTAGAAACCGAATGTCTATCGGCTTACATTATAGGTGTGTCAATGACGCACTGACATGTGACTTTAGGACAGGACAGTTAGAAACCGAATGTCTATCAGCTTACATTATAGGTGTGTCAATGACGCACTGACATGTGGCTTTAGGACAGGACAGTTAGAAACCGAATGTCTATCTGCTTACATTATAGGTGTGCCAATGATGCACTGACATGTGACTTTAGGAAAGGACAGTTAGAAACCGAATGTCTATCTGCTTACATTATAGGTGTGTCAATGACGCACTGACATGTGGCTTTAGGACAGGACAGTTAGAAACCGAATGTCTATCTGCTTACATTATAGGTGTGCCAATGATGCACTGACATGTGGCTTTAGGACAGGACAGTTAGAAACCGAATGTCTATCGGCTTACATTATAGGTGTGTCAATGACGCACTGACATGTGGCTTTAGGACAGGACAGTTAGAAACCGAATGTCTATCTGCTTACATTATAGGTGTGTCAATGACGCACTGACATGTGACTTTAGGAAAGACCAGTATAAGATCGAAATGCTATCTGCTTACAACATGGTTGGTCTCATAGGTGTGCCAAGGACGCGTTAAGAATGTGATACTTTTGTGACTTCAGGGTTTGTAAAAGTCCAAAAACAGCTATCTGCTTACATTATTGGTCTGGTAGATGTCTCAATGACAAACTGACAAGTGTCATGCTTTTGGGACTTTAGCTTATTGAAGTCCGAAGTGCTCTCTGCTTACTTTTTGGTCTGGTGGGTGTGTCAATGACACATTAACAGTGTTATACTGTTGTGACTTTGGGAAAGCTTTGTTAAAATCCAAGGTCATATTTCATTACAACGTGGTCGTTTTTTATGGATGTGTCAATGACACATCAACATTGTCATACTTTTATGAGGCAACATTGAACTGTCTGCATGACCTATGTTGTAAAATACTGTCGAGAACCAGTTCATTTTAATGTAAAGGTTAATGTTTGTTTCATTCATATCATTGCAAACACTAATTTCAAACCATACTCATATTCATATGAATCAATGATTCGGGGTTTAAGACAATAATGAAAATATTAACCATGTTAAGTCTATAGGCGTAAGTATGTGAATTGTATCTATTAATTGGATTCGTATGTTCGTTTTTGTTGCCAATCCTAACACTATTTATGCATTGGATAGGCCCTCCTATTTGAATATCCCTAATGAAAAGTCAAGCGGCTAATTCAATGTTGTTTGCGTATACCTCAAAGCCTTACTCCCAACACAGACATATGAAACCAATATATTATACAGAAAAAATGAGTACAAGCATTTTTAAATTTTAACATGATTAAACATGTAAATTTACTGAATGCGATTAGATACTTCTATTTTACTTATTGTCACTTTCTTTCACTCATATATTAAACAGCAATCTTTCCTGGATGCATACATATTTTAATTTCATTTTATTTACAAATGATATTGCTTAACAATTGATTTTTACCCATGTCACGTTACACAAAATCCCTGTTTCTTTATCGGGTCTTACAAAGAATAAAATAAATGTATATAAATGAAAAATAATAACAACATAAGGGGTTATGACCGGACATGAAACCTTATAAGCGTGAATATAGAGTAAATCATATTAGTCCATGTCCAAATCAAATTTTTAAAGAAAAGCAAAACTTTGAAAATGGCAAAACAGGTTAAACACGCGAACTTCCACCGGGGAGTAAGACCGGGTGCTCTTGAAGAGAAAGCACCCCCTGTTTAGCTAACTACACTCACCACGAGTATGATCGAAAGTAAGAATGAAAGAAAAATGGTATTACTTGATTTAGGCGAATTTGAAAAACAACTTAACGGGTTTAGCTTATAAGTTCAGATAAGACCGAAAACCGGAAATAAAACATCACATAGTTAAAGTAAGAGCTAATAAAGTAATGTAGTTTCCAAGAACCTTAAAATAATAGATAAAAGTTGTTTATATATCGGAATGAACTAAACTGGAATCTATCATGTAGATTGACAAGCTGGAATGATATATGGTCATATATATATATATATATCAACGACTACCTATATAAAGACTATCTGTTCATTAAGACCACTTTGCTTCTTTGTTTCAAATGTGTAACCAAGAAGACCCTCTATATAAAGACCCTTGACCTGTCTATAAAGTTCAAATTTAAGTCCAGTGGGTGAATTCTATATACATTTTACCGTATACACATTTGGGTTGTGATATGCATTTCTGCTATTTACAATAACGACAGAAATCACATTCTACGCTTCTCCTTTCTTTACCACTTGCTTACGTAACAGGATCTGCTTATTATATACATGTACCCTGCAAACATTAAACACCTTCAACCATAGACAAAACTCAATTTAATTCAATATCAATACCATTCATTCTTTGTTCAATCGATGATTCATGCTATGTACAATCATAATGTTTTTTCTAGAGTCACATGCATATATTTCAATCTATTTTTTACAATTTTAAAAGTCTCGTATTCATCACATTGAACATATTCTGCCAACAGCTGACGGATAAGAATTTCTGTGGTATATAAATATATATTCGCAGTACTCTAATTTTCGCGGGTTTTGTTCATATATTTTGTGTTACTTCACAATAAAGATATTGTCTGTTCTGAAGAGGTATAATCGACATTAACATAGAGGGAAATAATAATAATAATAATAATAATGATATAATAATCACAGATAAAATAAAAACTGGCAAATAAAGTTAGCATGCAAATTTTTACCAGAGAAGTGAGGCCGAGTGCTTCGGAAGTCTATGAACTTACTGTGCACCTGTGCTAGCTACATCTGCACGTGTGTAATCCAAATTAAGTACGAATGGAACATGGAATTGTATGGCATCAAATTTACTCTGGATAATTTTGGATACAGAGAAATCAGTAAATACTTCAAATTTACCACGTCACTGAATTATTTGCGAAAATTAGAGACCACGAATTAATTCACAGATTTTTATCACATACATGTATATATAAACGATATCGACTAACTCGGTACTAAGTATATGGTCATCTATCACCAGTCATCAGCATACGGGTCCTCGTCATCAGAAACCGGGTTACTCTTTGTTGTCTGATTATAAGTTACATATTTAACTGGACATTTATCATTCAGTATTAAAGACTGAAAAAAGAATAAAATATATGTTGAGCAATAAATGAAGAAATTAAATCACACACACACACACACACACACACACACACACACACACACACACACTGTTACTACAGTGATACCCTTTGTAACATGTAATTTTTTATATATTTATATATATCATTTGTAATTTGAACTTGTAATGGCCTGTAATTTTTCACATTAAAAAGTTAAAAACATAAAATGAATAAATAAATCAAGAGTGTTATAAATCTCGATTTAATGAGCTTGTTTATTCACTATTTTAAAATACATTTATCAGTTATCACTTATGATGTCGACTTCAAAGAACTATTAAAGGAAACAATGGCATTTAAAATGGGTCATTAGACAGAAAAATATCATCAATTTTATATGAATTTATTGATGCAATGTTCCTAAAATAATCATTGTTCAATTTAATAAATAAAACGTGAACAAGATTTATATTAATGATTAAAACATCAATCACTTTTTCTACCTCTTGTGCAGTAAAACAAGACGACTGTGCAAAAGATACACTATTGTCATTTTCAATACCAATCTATGTTGTCGAGTTTAAATTCTCCGGCTGTCTCAATGCGTGTTTATTTTGTTTCTTGTTTTAATTTTGTTAAGTTGTGCATGTTCTAAGTTGCATCGGCTATTAATATATGTTAGTATAAGTTGCACCTTTCTAAACTTATTGTTCATCTTTAATGTTTAGAGACAGTCGTTTTTATAAAATACTTTTACACCTTTTAAGTTTTTAAAGCCTAACAATCACATTTTGTTTTTAAAACAAAAAGCGCATCTAAACATATTTTTTGTTTTATTTTTACTTTTTCCGATATTCTCCTACATAGAGAGAATTTTACATTTTTTACTAAAAATCAGCTGTAGCATGTTCCCCTGGTGACCTCATATCCATATATTAAAAAGTTCAAATAAGGTCAACAATTACAATTTTAACCAATTATATCACATTTGATATTGGCATCGGTTTAGACAAAATCATGGAGAAGAAATATCTATTTCAAATAACGTGAAGTATGTAGTTTTGAAGTTTTAATTTGTAAAAAAAAGCATTAGAATAACATTTTTTGAAAGTGGACAAAGTGATTAAGTCTATGACACAGGCGTGATTCAGGCGTGAATATCAATGATTTAGAACATGGGGTCCAAAATGGGTGTTTTAGTTCTTAGTTCAATTACGATTATTATAAATTTGCTGATTTTTTCTCTATATACAAGAATAAATGTAATGATTTCGATTTTTCATGTATTTTTTCTTGTTAGTATTTTTGTTTTTAAACACAAATATTGTGGTCATTTCATGGGAAACCAAACGATAATATAGCCATTTTAGTTTAGGACTGTCTCTAAGTATAAAAGACGAACAATAGTAGTACTGCTTTCACCTTTCTGACTAGTTTTTGTATTATCGACGCTAGATTTACCTCTCAGAATGAGTTTTTTTTGTTGGTTATACTATTTTTACCTGTCCCTGGATATAAACAATAACTTACCATTTTTTCCTCCTTTCCTGGCGGATTGCGAATAAAGACCAACAAAGGGGCATATAATATATTAATTATTGCTATTATCCACAACATCCTATAAAATAATTATTATAACAGTTCATTTTATTAGAATAAAACACTCTGTGATATGGCGACCATGATGGAAAAAATGAGCCGAATGTTTAGCAAAATAATAAGCAAATACAGTGACTTAAATGTCCTGACAGTATGTTCTTTTTGTGGCATGCACGTATGTTCATAGGATCATAACTCCAGGACAAAGACCAAATCTTGAATTACTCCGGACTCTGGACGAACGGAAGGTAGGACGGAAGGACAAAAGTTTGAATTGAATATTTAAAAATTACCTGCTCTATTCGAAAGGCAGGTGAAGATATAAATAACATTTATATGTTAATCTTAACACCTACTTCCGTAAATAAACTACAGAGAAACTCATACATCTAGAAGGCGCATTGTTTGAATGAAGTCAAAATTATATAACATTTGAAACCCAAAGAGGGCTTTAATTATTTAAGAATTTTTCAGCGATCGAAAATAATGAGAAACTTTAAAAATCAATAATTATTCTTTATGTAGATGAGGATATGGGCACTATAAAGGAAAAGTTAACTTTCTTTAAAATATGTCTATATGTTTTGTCCCATTTTACATTATTCATACAAGAATGCACATCTGATAAAATTAATTATTAATCTCATAAATGATTTACCAAGAATAATATTTCACTTTATACCCTTTACTTGCATTCATAAATGAAATTACTTTAAATAAATAAAAATGGCCCAAAACAGATATTTATATGATAAATATATCTGTTTTCCGTAACGTCAATATCCTGCTCAGAGAGTTGTTTTATCCTTCCGGAGCACACGGTCTCACTTCTTTGGTAGAAGTTCCAGTGATTAACATGATTTGCAAGTTTCAAACATTTTACTTTGCTTTGGTATTGTACTTTGGACAAGGAATGGTATGTTTGTCTTTGATTTATGTCAGAAATTCGCATAAAAGAAAAAAAAAGAATTATTTTCAAATATTTGCTTTGTTTATGCTCTCTGATATGACATCTAATATTCTGTCAAAATTATATAAAGAAAGATAAATGCCTCTGTTTTTAAAAGAAATGTATGTTAGATCTATTTTAAAATCTGTCACATTACTATATGCAAATATCAAAAAAATATTTCAAAATTATTTTGAAGTTGACTGACTAGTGTGACAAATTGTCAGCTATATTGAAAGGTCCCCTGGATTGAATCTTTATTAAATAGTAGAGATGTGAAATGACTTTTGAAAGAAACATGTAAAAGATTAAAGGTTAATTTAAATCAAAAACAAACATACTAATTCATGTCCGAATCACAATCCAGAAGCAAAGAATAAAACTTTGGAACTGTCAAGTTGAGTTAGACACGTGAACTTTCACCAGGGAAGTGAGGCCAGGTGCTCTGGAGGGGAAAGCATCTCCTGTTTAGCTAGCTACAACCGCCACGTGTGTAATCAATTTGCACTAAATGAGAAAACAAAACAAAAAATGATTGATTGTATTGACTCACCAATGGAACCCAATTCCTTTAACAATTGTTCCGCTTAATGCTGGACCTAAAATGAGGTGGAATAATTTCAATGCAGTAACATAATGAGAAAGAAATGTTATATGTTATGTTTAAAAGGTGCGTTCGATTAGAAATGGAATATTCAAATGTGTGGCTATACCATGTATTGATTGGAGTATGCAAGAAAATATCACAACACACCAATATTTGGTATTGTCATTAGTAACTAAAAACAAACCACACCAAAACATATATACGTCCACCAAAACATGGCAAATGCAATTATATTAATATTTATTAAACCGCGTCTCAATATGAATTTAAGTACACAAATATTTTGGGATTTTGGTTTTACAATTTTTGTCAAACCACTACTAATGAGGAATTGTGTTCCGGGGCGGCCGTCTAGTGCTGTGGGATTGTTACTGATATAATATGTAATTTATATTTTTGTTAAACAGAATATTGTGTTAAACACAACAATAGTAAAAATAAAATTTATTACTCAAACACAATTTTCATTATTAGTCAAGGCAATAAAAATGCTTCACGAAACAAACATACAAAATTTAAAATAAGAAGAGCATATTTAATGTTAATGTAAAATACTTAGTTTATAAGTAATAAACGTGCAACAGCCATATTGTTTTGATAACTTAAATATTATACCACTGTTAATTTTACAGCACTAGACGACTGATCGGAATTTAATTCATTATCAATAATGATTGGATCGAAATTTTGAAATCAAAGTTTTTCAAAAGATTGACAAAATATCCAAAGGACCAAAATATATTTAGTAACATTAAACTAAGAATACACTTTAACATGAGGTAGTATACCTTAATGTTTGAGGTATTTCAGATTTTAACATGTTATACTTATGTTATATATTTTCCATTTTCAAGTCACATGTTGCTTCATATATAAAGACTGCAAGTTACGAAGCTTATTATTACATTACCTACGGCAAAGCCAACACAAAACGCTACATCCGCTATAGCATACACACTACCATACACAGAAACATGTCTTAAATCTACTAGATATCCCATGTGTGGCATCATCGCTGAATCCACCATTCCTAAAAAAAACAGAAAAATAGTTATTGTCGCAAATGGCATGAAACGCCCATCTGATGAATGCTGGCGCTATCATTATATTGAAACACAAGAAATATGCTAATAACAGTTACAGTTGAAGTGTATTATATATAAATGTATTGGTATTTTACATTCTAACACTATTTATTACTTTCAAGTGTAATACAATCAAAGGGATTGGTACAATTCTTATTTTTCTTCAAATAAACAATGAATACGATCGCACTGTCTGTGTTGTGACAAAAAAGTTAACGTTATTGTTTCTGATAGATTGAAACTAATTTTACGAATAATCTATACATTGGTCACGCCAAATGATCGTCTAACAGTAGATATGCCTTTAACCAAAATAAATTTTACCAAATTTAGCTAAGGAAATACTTTGCATGAGGAAGTATTATACCTTAGTTGTTTTTCAAGTTTTAACTAGCAGCAAATTTAGACAATAGTATATTTCTGACAATATTATACAATTTCTGCCTACTAAGTTTATGATAAAAAAGAGCAATAAAACCAATAGTCTGAAAGTCCCTAACTATCCAACTTATTTTTAAAACCAGTAGTCCCTCAATATAAGTAGAAGTAATAATGTAAGGTTAATTATGTAATTATCGTTTTGTTTTGTAATTTAAATTAACATTAATAACTCACCTATTGCAAAACCTAGACCAAAGTTAGGAGCTATAAGATGAAAAATATTCTTTGAAAAAGGTATCTGAAAAATACAAATAACAAGTTGATTGTTAACTAAAACGACATATCAGCATCAAATATTAACACGTGCATGGTTTTGTGAAATATTCCATACACACTAAACAATGTATTTGAAAATATCAAAAATTAAATTTTTGGTTAACATAATTAATCGTGTATCTGGTTTATCTTGTCTTTTATGGGGACTTTCTTATAAAAATTATCATATCTTAGTTTTGCTATTGCAACAAAACTACAGTATACAAATACTTACCGCAAAAAGACATACACCAATTACTACCATACCAATCAGAGAACTAAGCCATCTGAAACAGCAACATTTGTGTCATTAATTTAGAGATTTAGAAAATAAAATAATATAGGTTTCAATAGAGTGATCAAGTCAAAAACTAACATACCGGCACATGTCCAAAATCACAATCCCAAAAGGAAAACGCGAAACAAAACCTGACAAATTTAACACCTAAACTTTTACATTGTGTACCCATAAATAGAAATGTCCCCACATGATGTCAGAAAACATCGTTAATATAAAATGATCAATATGATAGTGAGGTCATATTATGCGTTTTCTAACGTCTATATTGTTGTGCCGGAAATGGAAAATTGTCGCCGATTATACGACGAGACGTGGGAATCCAATTCAACATACATATGAAATCTTTGGGTGTTACAAGAAGAAAGATATTTATACAAAGTATTTGTTAACTGAACTGTCTCTAAGGAAGACTAAAACACCGCACCTATTGTTGGTGGAGGAAGTTTGTCGCAGACGCATTACATCTGTGGATATTTTCAAACAAAAATTCTAAATGTGAACAATTTTAAGTCTGAATATGGCAATATTTCCGCAGAACAATCTTAGATGCACAGGTTCGTATGCATAATTTAAACAATTAAAAGGATCATACATAAATGATTGAACCTCGAGAAAAAACTCGTCGTACGATTAAACCTCGAGACAAAACTCGTCGTACGATTGGACCGACAGACTGTGATTTCGGTATAAATATACTGCGCACTACAATATTTAAATATACACACCTTCCTATTTTGTGTGCTAGTGGCCCAAATATATTTGTACCTATTAAGTAGGATATGCTGGCTGGAAGAAAAGCTGCCCCTGTAAAATCAATAAATATTTATATATAATGTATTAGGTTAATGCAGTGAAAGAACACACACACACACACACACACACCCTTTAAAACTGACTAAGTAAAACGCAGAACTTCTACTAGGGATGATCCGGAAAGACAAGTCTAGTTAGTTATACATGTAAAATCAAAATTGAGATTGAAAGGAACAAGGACAGTGGGAAATAAACTATATTCAGGACATTGAATACAGAGACATCATATTCATCAACAAAATTGTGATGACGGCCATAAAAATTAAGGTCCCTGATAAGCCTTGTTGGAGTCAATAGAATTGTTGGCTGTAACAATATCAAAAAGTAAGGTAAAACAATACGTCAGAAGATCATTAAAAGGAAATATAAACATAGGATTAATTCAAAATCACAACGTAATCCACTCAATTCTGTCCTATACTTGAATTATTTGTTCAACAAAAGCCGATAGTATGTAGATTTGTCTACATGTCTACATTTGAGATATGTTTTACGATATGTATAAACCTTTCCCTTTATGATAGATATTCAAAATATTTATACATACCTTGCTGCCATTCAGGAGCATCCATCGTCTCGTACATCCAGATGGGCAGTGAAGGTTCCATCATAGCTATCCCCATATTGGCAAAAGTAATCGATCCTAAATAATAAAACGTACATAGTAATGAATGTTTTCTTATTAAAATAAAACACAGCAATTCCGATCCATTTTCGAAACACAATCAGAAAAGCATTGTAAAAGGCTTTCAAAACTGACAAATGAGGTTAAATAGGTGTAATTTAACTTGGGAATTGAGACTCTACCATAAATTATAACTTGATACTGTTGCTTTGATCGGTCATTAACGTATGAACTGTTATCAGGTTACAATTTAAAGGTTCCGTCACATTAGAAATGATGCAAGTAAAGCTTAAACTTGTAAATGACGTATCGGCATTTTTCGTCTTTATACCATATAGACAGGCAATTCCATGACAAATAAACACTCTAGACTTACAACGGGAGTCGAAAATTGTATTGCAATTACCACATTCAAAAATAGCTATTTATATAATAATAACTGACACATGAGGTTAAGGTCTGTAAGTTACAGACCTGTCGAAAATTTTCCACTTAAGAAAAAGGGGTCAAATCTCGGTTGCCGAGCTATGGGTAGCTATTGCCCAAATACATGGCCTGACATATATACCAGCTGGGGGAGGGGGGGTTACGTTATATAGGTAACAGAGAGCCGAGTTGAGCGGTCGAATCGGCACTAAATCTTAAGCTCTATTTTATACTATTGTCTAAATTTGCTGCTAATTAAAATTTAAAATTCCTCAAAAACTAAGGTATATTCCCTCATGCAAAGTATTTCCTTAGCTAAATATGGTAAAATATATTTTGTTCCTTTGGGTTTCTTTTCAATATCTTAGAAAAAGTTTTAGTTTCATAATATTGGTCCAAGCACTACTGATGAGGAATTGTATTCCGAAACGGCCGCCTAGTGCTTTAAAAGTTAACTAGTATAATATGTATTTACAGACCTGTTGAACGTTTACCACTTGGCTAACAAAAAGGGGTCAAATATCAGTGACCGAGCTATTGGTAGCTATTGCCCAAAAAACATGGCATGACATATATAGCAGCTGGGGGAGTAGGGGGAAGATTACGTGATATAGGTAACAGAGAGCCGAGTTCAGCGGCCCAATTGGCACTAATTCTTAAGCTCTATTTTAGAAAGGCCTGTAAACGGATTGTAAACCTGAACATGAAATGATAAATACATTGTAATAATAAACCGATATAGTGAAATGGCTTAACTGGTTGATGAATACCTGCAGCGACAAGAATGTACGGGTCTTTTAATAGTTCAAATAGTGGAGAGCCGTCTTGTGATTCTGGTTTTACTGATGGCTGCAATGCACACATCTGTAAAACTGAAGAGAGAAATTTAAAAATCACATCGTTACTTAAAAAAGCAGAGGCGTGACATAAACAACTCGAATTGTTACTCAGAATGCTGAAAGCATGAAATTTACAACTCACATTGTTATTTAAAATAGAATGCAGAAAGCATGAAATTTATCACTCCTATAAATCAAAACATAAAAAACTTAGACAGATTTAAAAAGCTTCGTTTTAATGAAAATGCATAAGTTTATTTCTATTATAAATATATTTTCTTCTTGATGATGGATAAATGTAAAGGGAATATGCAAGAACCGGAATTCCTCGTACTCGGCGACTCTAAAACCGACAGTATTAATACATTAGTGAATATTTCAGATGTTGTTGATCGATATGTATATTCCAGAGGTAGTCTTGTGGAAAGAAAAAGATAACGTTATCGATGATACATTTAGGAATATTTCTCCATGCATTAATTCTTTTAAAAATTTTGTACTGAAATCAACTTAAACTCTCTCTCTCTCTCTCTCTCTCTCTCTCTCTCTCTCTGAAATATGCCTTACGTCCATCCAAGAGAGCTAAAGCGGCAAGAATCATGAACGGAGTTTCTTTCCCTGTAAACTCATACATTACTCCGCCAAATGGGGGACCAACTGAAATATAGATTAAAATCAAAATCAGCATGCCGGTATTATTTTGATGTAACATTTCATTCCATGTTCCATTCCAATTTCAAAGTTGTTAATATATATACTTTTTTATAAAAGCGTTTAACAGCACATCATGCGTAATGTCAATCCATTATTAAACGAACAAAATGTTTATTGTCAGGAAAAACATTTTATCAGGCATCTGATATTTTGGAAATTTAAAAACGACATTGCTGTCATCTTTAACACAAAATGAAGTAATAATTGTTATAAAAGTCAATTCCCGCAAATAGCACTCGTTCTTTGTAATACAAATAACATATACATACTTGGCAATAGCTGGCAAAACAGGTAGAATAAACATAGACAAAAGACAGTCATTAAAACATCATAAAATTAAAATTCAAAACTGTTCAAATGGCAAATATAGTTAAACACGTGAAGGATATGAGTCCGGGTACCCCAGTAGATTAAACACTTTCTGTTTAGCTAGCTACACTCGATCTTTATGTTGAAGACGAGATTGCATAATAAAAATACTAAGCAGTTATACAATTGATTCTTAACAAAATAGCACACCTAACACTCCCATGGCTAAGCCTCCTAACGCTATCCCCATAGCATTTCCCCTCTCTCTGTCGTCCTGATATCTATCAGCCAACATCCCCATACCTGTTACAAAAATATAAATAAAATACCAAAATTAAAAAGTAGTACATGTAACCAAAGTCAAACCATACAAATCCATGTCCAGACCACAATCCCAAAGCTTATTTAAAACTAGCTGACAAATTAAGTAACACACGTGAACATTCACCAGCCATGTAAGGTCGGGTGCTCCTGAAGGGTTATGGAAGTATAGATCAGGAATCTAGGTGGCTAGTATAAGTAAACAACTTTGAACTATACACTTGACCTTTTAATAAGAATATTCGCACAGAAGGATCCATTTAATATATTTGGACAGTGTAAGAATTCTCCGTAACATATAAATAATTTTATATGGGAATAACCATTGATGTTTTCCCATGGTGTGGGCTAAAGACACCCATCATTGTATTCCATTGTGAACATAAATGTACTCGCCGCCGAATTAAAGTTTTAATTTAATGGCCATGCGACCAGGTAAATGTTGTTTGTGTATAGTTAGATATATTTTCACGCCACATGCTAAAACGTAGGAGATAAATCGGTACATTCTAAGGGTATTGTAAAGTACCACTTTGATGAATTCCAAACCATGTATTATTGCTAGTGTTCTAGATACATCTACATGTATATGTCAGAAATCGAGATATCTGATGAGATTTTGCTGATTTGAAAAATAACTCTATACAGACCGACTCAAAGAGATACTAGTATTTTGTTAACCTGTATTGTCATTTCTGAAACTACATATACTTATTATACCAGTGTTAATTTTACAGTACTACGTCGTCGTTTCGAAATACAACTCCTCATAAGTAGTGCTTGGACCAATTTGTGAAAAGGTTTTAATCAAAAACAAACATACTAATCCATGTCCAAATCACAATCCAAAAGCAAAGTAAAAACTTTGGAACTGACAAGTTAGGTTAGACACGTGAACTTCCACCAGGGAAGTGAGGCCGGGTGCTCCGGAACGGTAAGCACCTCCTGTTTAACTTGCTACACCCGCAACGTGTTAAATCAAAATTGTGTGAAAGGAACATGGAACTATGAGACGTCATATATATCCAGGGCAATCCTGGACACAGAAACATCAAACTTATCAACAATACTGTGATGACGGCCATAAAACTTTTTGAGGGCCTTGATAAGCCTAGGCTTGCAATATCCCTGAGTCAACAATTTATTTACAAGCAGCCTACTTCGTTGTACTAAGTCCCCGTAGTTTGAACAAGCTCTACCATAGCGTATTAATTGGGAAACAAATACACCAGAAGCAGGAGAAGCAGGTATATTGCTGCATGGAAAAGGAAAGTTGACAAGTTTAAAAATAATTTTTTAAAAATCCAAATTATATTTAACCAAATTCAGCTAATGTTTTACTTTGCACGAGGGTGCATAAATCGTATGATAAATATGTACCAAGTTTATTTATATATTATATATAACGTTACAAATGTTTTGTTGCTATATAAAACAGACGCATTAGATAAAAAGTCATTTAAAAACATATTATTCTCCTGTATTTCAAGCATTTTGATTTGATTTGACGTTATCTGTTATTTTTGCAACATTGTGATAGGGTCTAGAGAAAGAATTTCAAATATTTCAAATTCCTTAAATTCCGAATATCAACAATTTTACAGTTCAATTTCAATCCTCAAATCATCTTTAGAAAAAGTGGCTGGTTGATAGTATATTTTGTTTTTAGTGTATATTTGGTATATAACTCGATATGGACTTGATTGAGGTTTTTCTACCGGATTTGAAAACTGACAATTGTACGTGAAACAATCGTACTTTAATCATGATAGTGTGGCCGAGTGCTTATAAAGGATAAGTATCTCGTATTTAGCAAGCTAGAGTCATTACGTGTGACATCAAAATTGAGAATTAAAAGGAACACAGAACTATGGGATCTCAAATTATCCTGGGCTGGGTTAGTTTAGAAACAGAGACATCATACCCTTATCAAGTACTATATGGTAACGCAATAAAACGTTTTAAAGGCAATTATAAGCACAGGTAATATAAAAAATTATGTCAAATACTAAGGTATACTCCCTTATGCAAAGTATTTCCTTAGTTTAAAACGGTAAAATATATTTTGGTCCTTTGGGTAGCTTTTCAACATCTTCAAAATAATTTTGGTTTCATAATTTTGGTTCAAGCACTACTGATGAGGAATTGTTTTCCGAAACGGCCGTCTAGTGCTGTAAAATTAAAACTTGTATAGCCCCTGAGCCGATATCTCTGCTGGTGGCTGGTGCCCCGAGGATATCACAAACTCAGTAGGCAATAATTTCGTATTATTGTCAGAAATATACTATAATTGTCTAAATTTCCTGTAAGTTAAAATTTGAAATTTCTCAAAAACTAAGGTATACTCCCTCATGCAAAATATTTCCTTAGCTTATTTGGTAAAATATATTTTGCTCCTTTGGGTAGCTTTTCAACATCTTCATAATAATTTTGGTTTCATAATTTTGGTCCAAGCACTACTGATGAGGAATTGTATTCCGAAACGGCCGTCTAGTGCTGTAAAATTAAAACTGGTATAATATGTAATATGCATAAAAATAAAGTATATTACCTGCTACACTTGAGCATGCTGATCCTACACCCTGTACAGATCTAGCTATTAGCAATATAGTATAATTCTCACCAAATGCAAAAACTGTAAAACAAGTATTATCAAAGATCATTAAAATGTTGATTTTAAAATAAAAGAAGAAATTTGTAAAATAAAATTATACAAATGATCAATCGAACAATAATTCAATCACAATCTATTTTGTTTTAATAGTCAGTTAAAAATCGAAGCGTGGTCAACAATGGTAATGGAAAGACCAGTGGACATTGGAATAGTATCAAATCAACCAGAAACATACCACTACATCCATGTTCAAATCACAATAACAACAGCAAAGAAAGAAAAACTTCGAAAACGAGCAAATTTGGTCAAACACGCCAACTTCCACATGTTTGGCTAGAAGATGGGAGGGTAAGCACCTGTCTAGGTAGGTACACAAGCCGCGTCTAGGTAGGTACACAAGCCGCGTCTAGGTAGGTACACAAGCCGCGTCTAGGTAGGCACACAAGCCGCGTGTGAAATCAAAACTGCGAATGAAAGAAACATGAAACCATCTAAAGTTAACCCATTCTGATCAACATATTGCAACCGAATACTTGTTAATGGTGGAGACAAGCAAATTCACAAATTCCACAAGTTTATCAAATAAATTCAATCATGCTATTCTGCTCAACATATTGTAAACAAATACTTACTAATAGTAGAGACAAACATAACCGCAAAGCCAGTGAACATTGGTATAGTGTATCCTATTCTGAAATAAGAAACAAATGCTTAAACGAAAGTCAAGATGTCACTAGAACTGCGTGTCAATAACTACAGTATACGTCTGTCAAAAGTTTAACATTGTGCTAATGAAAAAGAATCGAAGTTCGGCTGCCAAGTAGTTGAGATATGGATAGCAAAAAGAGGCATCTATCACCGATATGAACTGCCGATTCGATACTAATTAGCAAGCTTTAACGGTTAATATTCGGCAGACCAGTACCGTGCATATACTAAGATTCGAAGAATAATTCTATATGGCCGATATGAGGGCAAAACACAGTCGTGAATCACCTCGGGTTTTGATAGCTTTATCTTAAACACTCGGTCACCACCATCTCTTTAGACTTTAATTCCAGTACATCAACAAGTCCTTGTAATTTCTTTGTATTATTATTTTAATAAAAAATTCAATCAAATCAAACTGTTTTAATGTACTCTCAAGAATCTTTACAATCCTGCATATTCACTTTATAAACGTTCAACGGAATTTATACACGAAATTTGTTTCAAACTGCATTTCATTATGCTATCGACCAAACATGAACAACGTGTGTAGAAGTACACACAATGTGCATCCTAGGAGTTTTAAAAAGTGGGTTTTTGAAAAAAAAACCTTTCCTCTCAAAGCCAATAACATCAATATTATGCATCCGTTTAATTTTAAAGCTGATCCACTAATGCCTTAGCAACTGTTTAAAACAATAGATTGATGACCCAATGTCCCCTCCAAGAATGAAAATTTTACTGTTTTGTGTGAACTCTTTCTGGCTGAAAAGCTTTAATGTCATTAATATCTTTTTTTGATGATATTTCTGCAGGGATAGGTGAAATCTTGAAGCTGAAATGTTCACTTGAGTCATAGTAACTCATTAATGAATTATTTTACTAAGTAATCATCATCTATTCGTGGTATAAGGTCGAATAATACATGAGCTTGAGTTGACATAAGGAAATATATAGCACGAGATGGCGAAGACATACCACGAAAAACCACGGGTAAAATTTTATCATACATATTCTAACATGACTTAAATCAAAAACATTGGAATAAATATTGCAAACTCTTTCATCTAACGTGCTTTATGCTGTTAATTTGAAAAATCAGTTTATTAAAACACTATTTGGCTCTTGATAGTACCACCATTGAACTTAATGATTTATGAATGAAAATAACGACTCAACCGCTGTTCGCGACACATAGCATGATGCTTTACGATAAGTAAGAGGGGGTATCGGTGAAACAAACAGATATTGACGTTTGTTTTACTATGTTTTATATGAAGGTCATATTAGAATTAATGATCATGATTGACTCACTAATAAATTAGTAATTATTTTTAATGATAATGGTTTAGGATTATAAACAATTTTACACACCTTTTAATTTCAATATGTAGTTTTTGTAAAGCACTACAATGAATGATCAACTATTTATGTTATTTAATTTTTTAAGTAAACGACATGAAGCATTTAGCAACAGCTTACATTTGTTTAAGATTTCATAGAATCGATTTAATTTTTACAGAAAGGATTACTTTCAGTTCATTATAACACACATAAGAAAATGAATAAACATATGCATCCTTCTGCATTACGTTTAATGTGACAGTTTGAGGTGAGACGGTCAATAAAGCACAGTGCAGACCTGTACAATACTTAACAGTAATCTAATGAAGATGAGTTTAAAGCTAGGTTACAGTGATATGGATGGCTAGTGGGCTAAAACATAGATAGCAGGTCCATGTTTCATCAGAATCCCTTAGCTACATTTTCTTCACTTAAATTTAGCAACTTTTTGGCATTCTATAAAGAAACTATGATTAAACATGTTTGACAACATTAAGTACAGATATAATGAGCAACCTTCAAAATGGCAACCTAAAATCAAACCCTCATAAGTAGTGCTTGGGTCAAAATCGTCAGACCAAAGAAAATGCTTTGCATGAGGGAGTTAGCATAGTGTTTGAGAATTATCAGAATTGAACTATCAGCAAACGTATAGTTATCATAGTATAAAAGCATTGCCTACTGAGTTTATGATATCTTTGGGAATGTTTAGTCTGCCAGCAGAGACACAATTATCAAGATTTAATAGAGTCTAGTATATATTCCAGTCGGTACTTCTCTGCGGCTTTATTCAAATAAATGAAATGTATTTGTATTTGGATTGTGGTCAAACAGGGTTTTAATCATCATTAACAATTACATAATATATACACTTCTTTAATGCTGTGTCTGACGCTAGTAATTCATTTTTGTTAAGATCCATTTAAGTAGGGAATACATGTATACATAGACATGAGCATAAGCTAAGGACCACTACAAATAATATGTATTTGGTTTCAATGTATACAGGGTGTTTCATGTTAATGTTTAAAAGACAAACATCGGTCGTCGTATAAATATTGTTACGTAATTATTATGTTTTCCATGACAAAGTCTTCCTTTTTTTCAAAATATACTGTTAAACTTGTCGATAAAGACCGTCCAAAGGAATCAGTACAATTACCTATATGGGCAGGTGCTGCTTATATACATGTTCAAATAACATGAATAAAGAGCAAAGGGCAAAGGGGATAGGATTTTATTAGTCTTTAAAATCAGGTGAAGCTTATGCTGAGGTGACTGTTAAAGTTCAACTGGAAAGGAAAATAAATCAAAAACAAACTTTTAACCAATTTATTTCAACGTGATATTGCTTCTTCGATCAATTGACCACCATTCCCCAATGCTAAAATAAGGATTGGTTTTAAAATGAAGTAATGATGGCGGGATATTTGAAATAATGATTAATGGGCATATTTTCAATATTTATGTTATGTATATAACACTGCAAGTAGAAATACTGGATGAAAAGATAATTTCCGATAATTCCATACTGCTATTGTACTAACTATTTCACGGAGGCTGGTTTTAATGAGCCAGATCAGAACGATATTTCATGTTACCATTGATTTGTATCATTAACGAATTGCCAAAGAATACAGAATACCCGAACCGTTAAAAACTCAACAGAAACGTTCTTTTTAATTAATCTTCCGCTGCTATTGAAATACATTTTATAAGCATTAGGCGTCTGTGATTTTCTTTTATTGCGTGAAAAAGCGACAAAATATTCGTTTTATAAATGAACCTAATTAGAACCTGTGTTTTCTGAAAACAATCAATGATTTTTAAACACCATTCACGATTAGGTAATGCATTAGAAAAACTACGACTAACATCAATACTGAACACATTTATACTTTTAAAGGTCTGCAAATAAAACATGTATTACGTCATTTTAGTTAAAGGTATTAAAATTGAAAAAAAACAGCGTTTCCAACATAAATAGAAAAAATGGCATTAGAGCTGTTGTTTTTGGACTGTTTATAGACATTCTATTTATTGAATAGGAGAAATTTGTTCCATTAACCCATCTTATTACATATTATACCAATGTTTTTCAAATGGGTTTCAAAATGAAATAATGAAATACATTATATATAATAATTATATATAATTTTGATAACGCACGTGCCGGGTGTAGCTAGCTAAACAGGTTGTGCTTACAATTTCGGAGCACCCGGCCTCACTTTACTGGTGGAAGTTCATGTGTTTAACCTAATTTGTAAGTTTCAAAGTTTTTACCTTGCTTTTTCATTTTAGTTTGGACTTAGATTGGTTTGTTTGTTTTTGATTTCACCCAACTTGTCATTTAAATTTTTGACGCAAGAATATTACAAACGTAGGGTTACCAAGACCCTGACAAAGTTGAATGGCTCATATCACATTATTGTTGATCTAAAATTTTATTCAGGATTATTTTTTTCACTTATTAGAAGGTATGTTTATAGCTGCCAATAAAGACTATTTAAAAGCTTACTTTAGAACAAAAACCTTGCAAACTATTGATAATAAAATTACTGAAACAACAACAGCTTCAAATAAAAAAGAAACGTCACCCAAACTAATTCAATATTGGTTACTTTCCAAAGCAGAAAGGTATTAGAAAATACAGATCAACATTTACCCATACCTAAGGGTTTGCATCAATCTATAAAATACGTATTTCTTCCTGCAGCAGTTTCAGCCTTATTCAAATTACATATTATACCAGTTTTAATTTTACAGCACTAGACAAAACAGGCACAAAAAATCCAATAAATTTAGTTTATACGAGTACAGATGTACTTAAACAACATTCCTATGTTTGTTTTTTTTTAAATTTTACACTTTATGTCTTTTTCATTCATCATCGTTGTACTTAATGTCACCAATATTTGTATTTATAAAATTTATGTAACAATACACAATAACGCCTTTAAGTTACTGAATCATAAACCTGCTCTAAACGGCTCGAATATATAAACTGATGGATGTATTAACGGTGTATTGTTATGTCTCTTCTGACAGATAAAATAACTAATGTATTATATAACACATTTAGATCAACTAATACAAACGAATGTAGTTATATAAAATTAGCGAAACATTAACAGATTCTATAGAGAAGCCATTACAACTTCAACAATTACTCTGTCAATATAATTTGTTGAAATATGATGTAATTTACATGTATTTTCAGTTCATTATTAAAACATTGTGTTATAAATCAGACTGATTTGAGTTTTGTATCGAATACTAGGTAATATATCATTTGTTTTAAATTCTATCATTGCAGTTTCAACTCGGAAGTTAAATTTAGTTTATAGCTAGGCAAGAATTTTATCAATGATATTATTAAATAGTTATTTACAGCTGACATTCGACTAGATCAAACCGATTCTAATTAGGCGCAACAAAATTGCAAAAGGCACAATTATATCCACTTTTTTATTTCAGACACAAAAACCGCTGTTCTTTGGCAAAAACGTTTTAAAACACTGAAAACAAAGCAAATGTTTCGAAAACATATATAACATTTTTTCCAACGTCAATTACTAGTATACTATGAAACATTCTTTTGCTACACGGAAAATAAATAATTTTTAAATACAATCATCGAAAAATTATTTAGCCCGATTTCTAAATATTTTCAATATAGAATGGGTTGTAACAATAGAATGGTATGTTTTTCTTCGAAAATGTTTTGTCATGACATGGAACTAAGTTTTTGGCCCTTTTCAGTATATTTTTTTCATTTAGTCAGTGGTTCAAAAAAGCGGGGTTTCGAATTTAATTTTCTTCGAAATGCGGGGGATAAAACTGTATTTTGTGTAATAGTTGTTGTGTACGGAACATTAAAAATGAGTAAAGTCATTATATAAGTAATCAATCAAACACAAACATAACGATCCATCCACAATTTTAAATCCCATAAGCAAAGTCAAAAATGACAAATCAATTTAAACATGGCATCCTCCGTCAGGGAAGTAAGGCCGGGTGTTCCGGATAGGTAAGCTTGCTAAACCAGGGACGTGTCAAATAAAATTTGATTAGGAAAGTAACATGGCACTATGGTGTGTAAAATATATCGGAATATCCAGAATAATTTTGGATACAGAAACAACAGGATTGAGATGACAGCCATACAACTTTTGAGGACCTTGAATGGGTTACAAGGTAACAATTTATTTATAAGCAGTTTGCTTTGTTGAATAAAGTCCTTGTAGTGGGAGTAAGCTCTAACACATGTTAAACAAACACACCATCAGCTGAAAATGCAGGCGTATCTGCATGGATGTGTAAAGTTGACAATAGAAAAATTGAAGTCATAATGTTTGTCAAATATCTGCAAATAAAGTCTTTTGTGGGTGTCACAATTAAGGTTTAAATCCAAATATGAAGCAGAACTTTTAGAATCAGTCGTATCTTTTATTTCAAGTTCACAAGGATAAAAAAATTCTCGTAGTCTCTAAATCTAGAATCGTGAGGAGATAGAATGTGTGTACGGTGTTGAATGATTTGGCGAGTTTTCTCGATCTTATGGTCTTTTTCTAAATCTTTATAGATTATGTGTTCAGTTTTCATTGCAGTTGACAATATCAAAGTCCTCTTATCAAATTTAAAACGACTCGAGCGCGTATGATGCTGTAGATGGTGTTTTTGAATTGAAAATGTAATGTTTGTGTTCGATACATAATATCCAATTAATTAAGTTAAACTCGTGAACTTCAGGGAAGTTAGGCCGGGTGCTTCAGAATTGTAAGCAACTTCAGTATAGCTAGCTACAACCGTCACGTGTGTTATCAAACTGAGAATGTCGAATGAAAATAGCTTTAGTGTGATCTAAAACGACAGAACTTTTTCAGTGCACATACTGAAAAATCATCCTGGTGTTTTATATTGGAAAACTCGTAATGCTGTTTTCTGATTTCAGTTATTGACAATAACGATATTGTATAATACATCGTGTAGTCTAACAATAATGTAAAAACATTTTTATATTTGATTTTGACATTATTAACTCGTACAACTATTCAATATTCTAAATATAAATGTCAAAACAGTTAGATTTCGAAATATGTAATGATCGAGGCCAATGCATCGTTAAAACTGACACGGTATTGTATCAACATTTATATACCAAAACTCTTAGATTCTTAGATTTATATCACTGAAAACAAACGAAAGAAGTGAATTTATGTCCTAATGGCCTATTTGTTAAACTTAATAGCAATGTCAAATTAAAAAGGTTCCGTAAAACGTTCGATGACACACACACACACACACACACACACACACACACACAACACACACACACACTGCCTAGCCTTGCATGTTTAACACAAAATGATGATACTTTTAAATATATGTCTAACATCGTACATCCTACTAACAAAGTTTTTTAATTAAAAAGTATTGTTGTTTATTCGTGATTGTTCATAGAAATGTAACATCCTAACCAATCATCAAACAGTATTAATACTTACCTATTTGTGATTTGTTCTAGAAATGTAAATTCTTAACCAATCACTAAACAGTATTTTTGCTTATATATTTGTTATTGGTCCTAGAAATTTAACTTCCTAACCAATCGTTAAACAATATCATTACTTACCTATTTGTGATTGGTCCTAGAAATGGGTTTGCTATTAACTGGACAATAGCTTTGGAAGCAAATAATAAACCAACTTTAATGTTTTCATTGGCCAGTTCTACATGTCGCTGTGTTTCCTCGGTAACCGTGATATATCCAGTAGTTAAATTCGTCTCTACCATGTAAGTTACATTTTCACAAAACGGAAGAAGCGGTGGATAAGACGTGGTCGGGTTATAAAAAGAATAGAACTTTCTAGCTGCTAAACTTAGTTCACTTGAATCTACGACGGTGGTGACATTATCACTAACTGAAGTAATATTGTAACATTGAATCTTTGTATATGGCACTTGTATTGTTATATTTGTTATATTCCGCTCTTGAAATGGATTATCTAACTTTCTGAGAAAATTTGGTATAATTGGAACTGAAAAATAAACAATACACAGTTTTGTTAATAAGAAATGTAAAATCAACCCCAAAAAATCAAGTATTTTATTGTACAGACATGTTGAAAGTGTAACACAGAGCTAACAGAAAGCAGTCGAGTTGTGATCGACATATGGATAACAGGTGGTCGTTAAAAGCTGACGAAATAGATAGATAAAAGCTGCACTAATTCATTAGCTTAGTGTTAAACTTTCGACAGGTCAGTACTGTATTTATATCTTAACAATGTGGTCATTTATTGAAAAATAATAAATTATTAGGTCTGAATGAAAATGAACTTAATGTTTTACATCTCAACTCGGTGTCAGCAAATTAAAAACAAACATACAAATGCATGTCCAAATCACAATAAAAAATCAAAGTAAATTTTTTTGAAAACTTGCTAGTTAAGTTACGCGATATTCCACCAGGGAAGTGCTCCAGATTGGAAAGCATCTCTTATTTTAACTTGTCATACCCTTCAAGCGTGAAATCAAAATTGAGAAGGAAAAGGACATGAGTCTATGCATGTTACGTCTAATACATCAGGTATAATGGCATCATACTTAAAAATATAAGGAACATTAAAAAATGCATGGGACGCCATATATATCCGGGATAATTTTGGATATAGAGTCATTATAAGTATAAATATTAATTACAGCTTTAGAGTCTGTTTTTGTGGCGTTTATTTGGTTTTTTTTTTTTATTTGGTTATTGCTAAATGCGTCTCATAGATTGTTTTATTATCCGTTTGTTTATTCAAGTTCATTTTAAGCGTTTTTGTATCTACATACATTGCTAAAATTGAATACAGTTATATCTAGACCGCTTTGTTCTGTCAAGTTTTGCCATAAAATTAAGGAAGACCAACAGATTTAAACAAAAAAAACTTATTTTGGGATTCCTATATATTGTGACAATAAACGAGGTGGCAATGTAAAACGAGATTTTACTGTATTTAGACTTTTTAACGTCACTTTTATATCAGGGAGTTCTATAACACCCTTGCTAATTATTCATTAGAACAATACTATATACTAGTAAATTTATTGATGTCGTACAACATTCAGTTAATTCAGGCCACTATTTTCCAGACAAGTAAAACAATAAAACATAATGTGAAGTCGTTTATTACCGTGGTGTCCTATTTCATCGGACGATTAATTTGTTATTTGTGTTTAATATTTAAAGCAAGTTTGAAACATATGCTATTTCGTTCATATGTGAATTCGAGGGTCAGATTTTCAACAAAAACGACAAAAATAATAATAATACCATGTAAATAACGCTTTAACAGTAAGCAGATGCGACCATGCGCTTTCCTAAGTATGCTGCAATAAACGCGCTGCTGAAATTTAATGTATATATATATTGTAAATCATAAAATTTTCGCGTCAGTTAATTTATGCGAGAATTGAATTGCCCTTTCAAAATTTTTGTATTTTTCGCTGCTTAACAAAATAGTATTCGGCGCAAATGCGTGTGATTTACATCTATACATATCAAAATATTATAGCGAAAGCATTACTAGTATTTACGCAAAAATGATATTGCCGCGATAATTAGATTTACAGTATAGAGCATGACTTACCGACTGTAGTCAGTAACATATTGTCTAGAAATAATGCTATAAACACTATAACTAGTATTAGTTTCCTTGATTGTCGACATTTTGTAAAACAATCCTGTACCCTGGCTGGTGATACTATGTTCTGTACCGTCATACCTCTGGTCTAGTGTTCCGCGTCTTCTTCACCTGTAACAAAGTAAAATACTTATAAAAAACATATCAATCCATGTCCAAATCACAATCTAGAAGCAAAGTAAAAACTTTGAAAGAGACAAATAGGGTTAAATATGTGAACTACTACCAGGGAAGTGAGGCCGTTTGATATAGAAGGTTAAGCACCTCCTGTTTAGTTAGCTACACCCGCCATGTGTGTAATCAAAATTGAATGAAAGGAACATGGGACTATGGGACGGTATAAATGTATATTTGAAATAAAATTGATTAAAATTTAAGAAGTAATGACATTGATAATGCGTATATTTAACCCACGTTTTTATGATAGACGTATTACCATGTTTTATTACAAGGCAACACATGTGAACAGCACTATACATCACCACTATACATCACCAGAAACATGATATCGTGAACTTTTCATTGTATCTTTATTATAATCCCTACAAGTCAGTATGTCAGTGTTTATATTAGGAAGATTCCTAAATAATATGCCTCTATCTAATGAAAAAGTCATATTTGTTAGAATACTGAAAAATAAACGTAAAAAGAAAGAAAAGAAAAAAAACCCAAAACAAAATAAAACAGAACAAAAACAAAGAACAATAAGAAAACAAAATGAAGAAAAAATGAGTGAAAGAGAAATATATATACAAAAGAGACTAGCTAATAGCTAACAGAGTTTAACAACAAAAAGAGGTTAAAAATAACAGACCAAAAGATCTGAGTTATCAAGGTTAAGAAAGAGAGAAGAGTGACTCAGTTGGAATAACTAAATTTAAACGTTGAGAATCCTTTATGAAGGTATGATTGTGCTCAGCTATATGTGCTAATACAACAATGTTTGTGATATACAGTAAACGTGACGTAATTGTGACATCACAGTAAATAAGCATGACGAATTTCTGATCACCTTACGGCCTATTTGACTAAGAAATTTGCTTCTTATCCGTTTTTTATTCAACCTCATTTTAAACCTTTGTTTCTGTATCTGCATACATGGCTTTAATCAATACAGTAAAACATAGATTGATTGTTTTTGGTATTTTAAAGGGGTTTGGTAATAAGGTAGGAAGATCAACAGAAAAACAAAGAAACGGATTTTGGCATTTCAAAATACTGTGACAATAAATGAGTTGGCAGTGTTATTGAGGGACATAAAAACAGGGTTTGGTGTATTTAGACCTTGTTAACAGCAGGTTTATATCAGACAGTTTTACAACATACTCCGTCATTATTAATTCATGACAACAATTCTATGTAAATTTGCTGATGTCGTACAACATTCAGTTTTTCAGTCCACTATTTATTAGACCTACTTTTCAGAAAGATAATGTGAAATCATTTATTTTTGCGGTGTATAATTTTGTGGATGGTGCAAATATACAATTTCATGGGACGATCAATTTGTGATTAATGCTTAATATTTAAGTTGCTTAAGACGTCATTAATACTAAAACATATAAAAAAATTGATATACTAGTACTCTATAGTAGAGCGCTGATACCCGATAAGTAATAACAATCGGACATCTAGCCAAGTGTAAAACAAATGCGAAATATTTAACTACTGAGTGAATTAAGTTAAATCTAGGAATGTTGTACAACCAAGATACATGTAAGAATATAATATAGTATGTAATACATGTATTATATGTGTCATATACAATTTTTAAATTTAATCTTAAATACATTCCATTTTTGAATTGTTTGTTTGCATTTGCCCAAACCAAATGCTATATATTGAGTTTGTGCAATAAAGTTTATTATTATTATTATGATTCCCCACCACCGAAGGTGGGGAATCATATTGTTTTCGTTCTGTTTCTTCTTCTTATTATTATTTTTATTATTCTTATTCTTATTATTCTTCTTCTCTCAAGACCATATGCTGACGCATATCTCGGGAACGGCTTGATGGATTTAGATGAAATTTGCTACCAATAATCTGTTGTCTGTGTAGATAATCAAGACGCGTTCATTTTCGTTATCTTGAAGGTGGGTGGGTGTAAATAAATACGTAGTTAAATACCCGGGGAAACCAATTCTGAATGGACGTCAGCTGGTTACGACACCTTAATTATACCAAGTCAATGCTTTCACCTATGAGTTAATCCGATTAGTGACCGTTAAAAACTTGGCGATTTTTAAAACCACAGCTTGTCACGTCACACGCCTGTACTTCAAACCTTACACAATGAGATGAATGGTGTATACAATTTGCCTTGATAGATCAAATGGCTTGGGGGTTTTCTGTTAATCACTGACTGTGGAAGTAGAAGGCTGCCCACTTTTTAAGTTTATACCAATGAAATGTCTCCTTTTACTGACTGACACTTTCCTAATGACCGGTATGTCGAGTACAAAAATTTGTAGTTTTAGTCGGAAATGAATCTTCCGAGTAAGCCGCCACTCTGTTACTATTAACACTTTTCAAATAAGAAATGGACAATTATTTCAGGTATTGTTCAAGTTTAAGATAAAATATTTTTGTGTCTTTTTTATTCGATTTAAACATTGGAATTATCGTAATTTGGACTGAAAGTTCACTTCGATTTAAGCATGGGAATTTTCGTAATATTTCGTAATTTGGACTGAAAATTCGCTTCAAATTCAGCATATCGAATTAACTAACAAATTTACATAGAAATACATAGCGATCTGACGGGACCATTTGTATCATTTGGATTTAAGCGAAATTTCGATTCAACCGATTTCGAATTAACGAGAGTCGACTTTATTTCTTTTGCATCAAAAACACCTAAATAATCTATAGAGCAATGAAGATCTGAGTCTTTTAGATGCTGGAAATAACAATATGAGATTTATTCCGTATAATACACCTAAACTAATATGTACCCCAACGTGTTGAAAAGTACGTTTTTTTCAATCGGATTATATATACAGCGTCGATCTATTTCAACACACTATACACAGTGTCATGTGCTGTTTTTGAATGCATTATTTTAATAGAAATTCAAAAGCAGCACATGACAACAGAGTTAACATACATGCTTCATATAAAAATGTCCGTCTTTTACTATTTTGACTGAGTAGATGTATCGTTATGATCATGAACCTCAAACATATAGGCATAACCGATATAAGTCGCGTAATTAAAATACAAACAGATGGCCTCCTATGATGTGTATTGCGCATTGAATCACGATTATTAATCAATAAACTTTTTAGAAAAATATTAAATAAACATCACAAAGATAAACTTTTATTATATTTTATTTTGGATTTTACAATAATTCCGAGTCCATCGGTGTTTATACTGTCTGACGACATCGGGAGGGCACCTGTGTATATCCTCAGGCAGTGTCGACACGCTCCAATATTACTTGGATCTACCTGCCCATCATTAGAAGGTCTTACATTCGCACCTAAGACAACGATCTTAATCAACTCAGTCGTTAATTACTGTGTTTATTCAGTGACACTCGCCAATCCGTCACTGGCTTCAATGTGTTATCACCTGTTAATTACTGGTGACCAAGATACCGGTGAACTTTGAAAACTTGTGGCAAGAAAAATCGCAAAGCGCCGTGTTTTGTCGCCAGTTAAAGAAAAAAATCGCAGTTAACGATGCCCAGCGCAAACCCTCCCATACGTGTTCATTCATTGTAACACGCGGCAACGCCAAATCAGAGGCCTGAGAGGGGTTCTACGAGTTTTCTTATTCAATAAATTTCATTGAAAACGTCACTTCCTATGCCGAGAAGGCCTTCCAATGTACGATTTTTCTCAACCGAAAACTTTAATTCAAATCTACTTTAACTTTCAAAGAAATTTTAAAAAGCAATCAAGGTATGATTTTTTTAGTTTACCAGGTCGGCGCGGTACAAATGTACTTTATACACAACTGCCTTTAAAATGTAATAATTGTTCATCAAGGCAATATATACACAACATTAAAAATGCATGTGACGTGAAAATCACAAGATTTACCCTTTTTGGCGACACAGTAATGAAATTGGCAACAAAATTTTACAACTGGCGATTTCCTTGACGACAGACTTTTACAACCCAGCGCTAACCCTGCTAGGGTTTTTTCACCAGATATATGCCATAAATTATTTATGGATGGTGGGGAATCATACGTAACTGGTATCCCAGTTACAATCTCTAGTTATTATTATTATTGGATGGTATTAGATGTTTCATCATACCAGTTCATGTTCAAAACACAATCCAAAACAGTTCCACCAGAGAAGTGAGGCCGAGTGCTCTGGAAGAGTAATAACCTTTTGTTTAACTAGCTACATCCGCCCGGTGACGTGTAAAATTGAGAATGAAAGGAACATTAACTATGGAAGGTCAAATATATCCTGGGTAATTTTTGATAATGAGGCATCACACTTATCTACAATATTGTGATGACGGCAATGAAACTTTTTGACAGCCTTAAAAATAAGTAAGTAAGTAAGTAAGTAAATCGTGACATCGGTATATCGTATAATAGTAACAATTGTTAAACTCAAACATTTGTGCTTGCAACCGTTAGAGTCAATTTGCTTATTTGCAATGCTAAATATATAAAATGGCAGTATTTAGACCTGTTTAGCTAGCTAAACCCGCCATGTGTGAAATCAAAATTAAGGATGATTGAAACAAGGAAATGAAACTTTGGAACGTCAAATATTTCCATGGTAATTCTGTATACAAAGACATCACAATAAAACCAAGTTTGACATTGTTCTAGATTTCTGTGTTTGTTTAAAATCGACTTTTTACAATTCAAATAGGGTTTTTTTCAAACATCACTGATAATAACCATGGAATTTTACAAAACAGTTTTTGTTGTAAAATTCTTTGTGGTTATCGGAATTTTGAAATATTGATGTAGATTACGTAAAAGTCGCCTACTGATTGATCATGATAATTGTAATCTCTGGTATGAATAATATTTGATGTAGAAAGGATCAATAAACGGCTATGAATAAAGAAATTTATAATTACACATCAAATAATAGAATGTTGTATAACATAAACTGTACGGACTGTCGAAGGTTTAACGATAACCTAACGAACAGACATCTCATTTTGGCCCCTTCTTACTGATATCTCAACAACTCTTCAACAGTTTTCAGACACTGTCTATCCATATCTAGGTCCCTCAGCAGCTAAATGTCGTTAAATCATGAGTGTTAAATCTACCGTACATCAATGTGTGCTCCCCAATCACATGGCTAACAGGCTAAAATACCATATATGAAACCAATGTATGTTGTAATATTTTACGTTAAACTCAAGTGTTACCACCATTTCATAAATGTTTTCGTTTTTGCATGGTTTTTAATTTTTTTTTAATTTTAAAGTTCGTATTAATTTTTAATTTTAATACAAAAACAATCCTAAAGAGTGGTCGATATAAAACATATCATGTATACTTTTATACTTATACCTTATGTTCCACGTCAAACTTTTAATTTTATTGTCAGCGAACTTCACAATCGTCTTTCAATGTAATGATTACCCATAACCTCTCACTTTTACCAATTATAGGTTAGTCATTTACCAAGTATCTGAATTTGTAGTCATTCCGTGTATATGATAGTCATACCTGGCCATCCATAAATTATCATACATGCTGGAAACTAGTCCTATTCTTACAGACTGACAATATCAACAGAATTAAATTGTTGAATACATCCTAGTGTTTTATCAAAACTTGTATTTTTAATCTTAACAAATATTTCAAGAAAATGGTTTTTCGTGAAAACAACTTTGTTGCAAACATTGAGAGCATTAAGATAAGATATCACTTTCAAACACTGCAAAAACTTCTGAATCAATATTTCAATTCTATGAACAAAATATGATATGATGATTATAATGTAAACCTATGACAAATATAATTTCTTATAGTTATTTATGGATGGCAGTGTATCTGTTAGTCATGAACAAGTGTATCTTTGTCATTTATTATTTTCCAAAAATAATCATATAAAGTTGCAGGTAATTTGCATGTAATTTCAAAACCAAAAGCTAGCAAGAATAAAACAAAACACAAGAGTTGAGAAACGAAAAATACCATACAAAAGACCATCTTTTGAGCATTGGGTGATAACCAGGATTACAACATAAACCTAAAAGATATGAAAAACTAGCAAACCTCTTTCAAATATGATTATATCGACAAAAAAACTAAATTAATTCTTCAAAACATGACGTTTTTTAAGCAAAATTTTTGTCCATTACTATGTAAAAAATACAGCAATATATATTTATATTACCTATTGTGATCGCCATGTAGTAATGTTTTTCGACACTTTATGATCGTCAGGGGTCATGTCATAATGTATCCTTAAGCTCCCGTTATTACACTACAAGTGTGGTATACCTGTGGAAGCAGTTGTAACGTAATGAACGTTAACGACCAACCTATTGAATTCACTAACAGTTTTCACGATCTGTTTAAGCTTACAAGAAAAATCAATTACTTTTTCTTGTGATTACTCGTTTATACTTCTATCTTTTAGTCTATATGTTTTAGTTGCTTGCCAGTTTCTGTACAGCACTTTTATTTCTTAATTTAACATCTGACTTTCCCCCACAAAAACCACCAAGCATAAGAATGGCTATTATGTCAAGTCAACAGATACTATATAATGGTTATGCAATATTAAAGAGTTGTGCTCTCAGTGATACATTTTGTAATTATAAATTATTCAGAGTGATTTCTTAGATTAAACTAGCTTTGAACTTGTATGAATTCTGATACAATGTTGTGTTGAAATGTCAGTAAGACAATACTGTTTCTTTCTTCTTTTGTGTTCTTTCTTGGAGTTTAATATTATAAAATAAACTTTACGTTTGTGTGCGTTTAATCTTTACAATGTGGTGCTAGTTTCCACCAGATTACACGAAGCTACCCCGATGTAACTATGATTGACAGTGTAATGCCTGTTTTGTACTAACACACCCCCAGGTTTACTTTTAGGTTTTAGCTCAACGAGTCAACAGTTGCAGATGTTGCTGCCCCGGTCATGTACCTACTTACTTAGACATGCCACTGATTATTAACCTTCATACACGAATTTGTTTTGCATGAAAGAAATTCGGGATTTTTTTCAATTAAAACATTTGAATAGAGCATATATTACATAAACTTGACATATTAGTCGCCTGTAAACGACAATTATAATGTTGTTTTGAACACCGACAAATATTATTAATTAATGACATGCGGTGACCTTTATCACACTTGCTACACTGTGTATTAGCATCATGGTAATGTTTATCACTAGAAAAGGCAATGTTTGGAATTATCAATCCCCCCTATATTAGCACCATTGAAATGTTTATCACAACAGGCAAGGCCTGAGATTATCAATGGCCAATATGAAATATGAACCTTTGAAATGTTTACCAAAATGCAAGGATTGGCACTATTAATGCAAGTATAATAAATAATGAAATTCGTTCGAAATTGCCCGGTGCATTTTACGGTACCGCCTACCAGCAAGTTCTTGACGTGTAAAATATGTTATTTCGTAAATACGAAATAATATTTCAGCAATAATTATTTCGTATATATTCACAAAAGTATTTTCCAATTCGTATTTCGAAAACTCGAAATAGTATAAATACGATTCGAAATTAAGAAATAACTTTACAGGCTCCGTAAAATACATTTATTCAGTAACCAAAAATAAATGTTTTGACAGAATATACTATAAATATAATGGATTTAATATAAAAATGTTCAGTAAATACATATAGAGACCACTGAATGAATTGACTTCCTACTCTGGACGGTAAAAATAATATAAAAGGGTGCGTTTTAATTAAATGTCTCAGTATTTTTAGCGGAAGAGTGCTACCATCGAGAGCGGCAGGTGGTCAGGTTTCTATAGCGCACCTTAGAGGAAATTAAGAATTGACATTCCTGTTAATTTTTGACGTCATAATATATAGGTTTTGTTACAAGAGGTCTGTATCAAAGCGTGTGAATATACAGTACAGACCTGTCGAAAGTTTAACACTGGGCTAACGGAAAGTATTCGAAGCTCGGACGTCGAATGACTGAGTTATGGATAGCTAATAACCGAACAGCTGCCGAGAACAACGTGTATATAGTACGTCCCGAAATATAGCTAATTGCAATCCAGACGAGCTCTAATTCGCTAGATTGTTGTCAAACTTTCGACAGGACTGTACTGTACGTGTTTATATAAATAGCCGATATGACATAAATAAATATTTTCTCACTCATAATAAATGTTGTATCAATTAAGAACGGAATGGTCAAAGCATCAATCTCGATAAAATATCGATCAGACGATAGCTTACGAGATTTGTACACATTTTGATGGAGTTATTGATAGCTTTATTCTACAACACTTGGTTTAACATTTACGCAAACATATTCATTTAATTGGTCAATATAGATTCATGTATTCACCAAACGACAATATATCACGACCGAGATCGTCTGCTGGTGTCCAAAAGTGTTGCATCAACAGATTATAAAACAAATAATGCATTGATTTTAATATAATTCCATCGATTTATAAATGACATATTACTAAAATAGCTTTACTTCAAATATCATTGCCAAGAAACGTTTTACGGTTAAGCGTTGTCTCTGGGACAAATTTGCAAAATGGAAATTGTTAATACCAAAATAATTTAGAAAAGGGTGCGATATAATATATTGTAAAAACTTAAACTGCTTCATTACCCTTATGTCAGGCGGTGAGTTCAAAATAAACGGTGTACCAAAGAGTGTAATATAGACATCTGTAATTTGAAGACATTATACGAATTTGATATTATCCGGTTACGTATTTTAATGTCATTATTTAACAATCTACACTTGAAATATTGATTGAATAGAGGGACACTTTGTCACTATGCAAGTTCACCGTTTACAGATATATGCAATCATGACACCCACCCCCACCTCCTACCACGCACACAGACACACGCGCGTGCGTAATTTATAGATAGGAATGAAAACACACACACGCGAGCAACAATTGTTGTTTACTGTGCTGAAACATTTCTGGAACCGTCAATAAGCACGTTTCAACAAGAGAGGCAATGTTAAAAAAAAAAAAAAAAAAAAATTAGACACATTTACATCAACCTTTACTGCTTTTTCGTAATAGCTTTAAAATGAATGTGCTCAATCAGCTGCATTTACGTATTAAATATCAGTGATCCAATTAACATCTAAAGTAGGCAGTTTCAAATTTTAATAACTAATCTCAAAACAATATCATTGTGTGGTGTGTATTGCTTGTTCCGTGCACATTATTGTAGTGTGTTCTTAATGCCTCTGGCTATTGTTAAGTACGTGTACAAGTTACCCAGCTGCAATATTCTATGTTTCATTTTATTTTAATTCATTAAACAGCTAACATGCACATCAGGCATTGTCATTGAATTCGTCCTATTTTAGACAAATAGAGAAAAATATTGACAATTTCTAACAACAAAAAAAGTAAAAGGCAAATTTACATATAATGAAACGTGAAACCGTTGATGGAATTTAAACGGCTCCATATTAATTAGCAACACGTATCTATTTTCTTGATAACCTTAGAAATACAATGGCGACTAAAATTGGTTGGTAGCAGTAAAAGGCTTTTTCTACGATACATGCCTGTCGAAAGTTTAATATTAAGTTAGCGTATTAATAGCGAATCGGCAGCTCATCTCAGTCCATCAATTAATATCTTGACAGCTGCTATATACTAGTATCTCTCTCAGCAGGTTTTCAGTCAATAACTTTCCACAAATCGTCCACTGGGCAGCCGAACTTTGATATCTTTTCTTTAGTTCAGTGTTAAACGTCCGACAGGCCTGTATACTGTTCATGCACTTTTCAGTTTTTAATTACCATTGGTCGTTAAATGGAATTTTTCAACAGGACTTGTAATGATATACACGTAACTGTTACACTTTGATTTTACATCAATTATACATGTCAACATAAACTGTATTATGTATAAATTTACAGTCATAATTATCTCTAATTACAAGCGAACACTTTGATGATCTTCATTGTACTCGGAACGTAAAATCGATGAAAGCACTTAACACAGTTTTTATGATATATGTTAATAAATATGAGACGGCGGGTGTGCGAGTGTGTGTGTGCTCACATAGGCCAGTTCGGTACCGCCGCCGAACAATAATGCCTGTATGATGACAAAATATTGATAAACAATATTTTTATAAACCATAAATATGAGATATTATAGCTTTTAAAGAGGTGGCTAGAATTACCTATAACACAGACCTGTCGAAAGTTTAACACTGATCAAACGAGAAGTCGAAGCTCAGTAGCCGAGAAGCCTAGATACAGATACGGATGAAAGATAGGAACAGTAGAGATATAAAAGATAACAAGACTGAGATAAGCTGCAGTTTCGGCACTAATTTGTTAGCTTTTTTTAAAATAAACTTTCGACATACATGTACTGTAGCCCAGTCAGTACCACTGAACAATTAAGCCAGTGTGGTGACAAAATATTGACGAAAAATATCTTTATGAACAAATTACGAAATGATATAGGCAACCAACATTGACCTGTTCGTTTGACCTTTAAATTAGACCTGAACAATACATTTATGTATAGGGGACACAGGTGATTATTTTGTCTACATCACGGGAAACGCACCTGCGAATCCCAATACTACCCATGTATTGGATGAATCAGCATGTTTGAATATTCCTAATTGGAGGTCAAGCAGACAGCTTAATGTTGTTAGCCTGTCACTACTTTTGAAGACGTGGATAGAGTAACCGAAGCCCTCGTATTGAGGGATAAATCATTGTGTTTTATTTATTGCAGGAATTAATGGCTCTATGACTCGTTTGACTAATGTGAAATAATCGTTAAATGTGTTGGTTCAATAGGTCGACATGCTTTAATTTCCTCAAAACACTAATAAAAGTTAAACACTACGATCCTATATGGTAACGCATCAGCAGGTCAACTCGGCCCCTAGTTATCTATATATCTGTCATATACCATTTTTTTTTAAAAATTTAATCATAAAATACATTCAAAAAAATGGTATATGACATATCGATATATTTTGGCAGCTTCTATCTCTCGGCAGCTTTTTTACCATTAGCTATCCATACCTCGATCACTCGACAGCCAAGCTTCGACGCCTCTTTGTTAGGTAAGTTTTAGACTTCCGACCGATCTGTACTCTACGCATAAATATAACTTAAATTGAATTATGTACCTGCATTATATATGTTTAAACTGGTGCTAACATTACAGACTGAACATCTTCAAAAATAAAATTGTTGAAAACACCATGCTGTTGAAGCCAGGCGTTTTCTATCTGAAATAAGGCTTATGTCTTGAGCATAGATTTTCCCCCCAAAACTGAGAAAATTCCCTGAAAATTGCTTTTGAAAGAAAAACATTTTTGCATACATTTAAATCATTCAGTTAAGACATCACTTTCAAATACAAGAAAAAACTTCAATATTTCGGTTCTCATGACATGGTGATTATAATGCCAACATATAGTTATTTATAGATTGCTGTATTCAGTTAAGTTGAACACGAACCTTCCACAATGGTGAAGCCGGGTGCTCCGGAAGAGCAAGTTCGTCAAATCATTGTAATGTATTTGAATTGTAAAGGATTTTCTATACCTTTGAATGATCATGAAATATTCAAAAATTCCAAAATTTATAATATGACACCTTACCAAGGGATCTTGGTTATCTTGCAAAAGCAAAAACATTTATACACAATCTTAAATATGGTTAACAACATGTTTTCATTTCTTTCTCAAAGAATACTTAGTTTTCTTTCAAATGCAAAATAATTGTTACACAAGCTTGAACATTAACACTGAAAAAGTATGCTCGTTTTCATTTCTTTTTCTAAGAGGTTTTAGTTTTCTTGTAAATGCAAAATAACTCTTGCACAAACTTGAATATGGTAAACATTAATAAACAAAAATCAAAAACAAACATACTAATCCATGTCCGAATCACAATCCAGAAGCAAAGTATAAACTTTGAAACTGACAAGTTAGGTTAGACACGTGAACTTCCACCAAGGAAGTGAGGCCGGGTGCTCCGAAAGGATAAGCACCTACTGTTTAGCTAGCTACACCGCCACGCGTGTAATCAAAATTGTGTGAAAGGAACATGGAACTATGAGACGTCAAATATATCCAGGGCAATCCTGGACACAGAGACATCAAACTTATCAACAATACTGTGATGACGGCCATAAGACTTTTTGAGGGCCTTTATAAGCCTAGGCTTGCAATATCCCTGAGTCAACAATTTATTTGCAAGCAGCCTACTTCGCCGTACAAAGTCCTCGTTGTGGGAACAAGCTCTAAAATATGTTTTCTTCAAGTTTGAATATGGGTTTCACTGACAGAAACATTGGTTTCTTTCTCCAAGAATCTTTAGTTTTCTTGTAAATGCAAAATAAATTAATGTTTCATGAGCTTAAACATGGATACCATTGACAAAAATATGTTTTCTCCATAAATACTTAGATTTCTTGCACATGCAAAATAATTGTCACATAAGCTTAAATCATGACTTTAGTACGTGTATGGTTAAAACTGACAAAAATATGCATGATGTTAAATCTGGTGCTAGCTGGTATCGTAATGTGATTCAGACAACTCTATCCCTCACAATGTATATATAGGCGCAATTACAAAAACGGCAATTTCCACAAAGAATATTCGATTATTTTGTCCAATTGTAACATAACCATATAAAAGAACAAAATCCGTTCATGAATACAAATGTATTGATTTAAGGGCATGGGTTAGATTTTTGAATGCATTTAAATAGAACATAATCCGACTCATTTCGAAGTGCCATCCCTGATCCCTATCTGTGTATTAGTATTTGTGCCCTGATGAGCATAGACGAATGACGATTTTTCATATCTGTATCTTGTCGTCCATGTAAAATTACCAGATTTAATCAATATTTCATCATCATTTGACAATACAATCTTGTTTTTGTCGTTTTGATTGTAAGCTTTATTTAGGATTTGTACTTAAACAAAGTATTACATTGCATTTTATAACCACGATTTCTCAAGTTTAGATATAAACAGCATATTGCGTCCAAAATGTTAGTATACTTTGGAGGGGCAACACAATAAATAAATCAAAATAAACAAAAAGTAGTTATAACGTGTCCGTGGACGAAGTTGCAGCCGAGTTGCAATTTCATATTCTATAATATAGCCAGTTCATGATCAATAGCTTGCTGATGTCCAGAAAAGTCCAAGTCTCATCATTTCATAAATAATCAGTGAATCAGAATAAAACTCAAACTCGATCTGTAACAGGCATACAAATATTAGTTCAATATCTGCAAGTGTATAGAATAAAATCTTGAAAACTTATTTCCCGGAGCTTGTCCGTCCATACCACCAAATAAATAACTGTCATATTATATATTTTTTTAATTTTCTGAATGAAATATTCAAAAAGTTATAATATGACAACTATGACATAACCTTTAAACTCCACATTAACAACATTACAACCGTGACGGCTGACGTATGATATAGAATTTGAACAATTGAACAAGGTACTCAAAGACAAGATAGTAATGATGAAACTGAATATAGGGATCAAGGCTTATTTCACCAATATCTAAACATCTTTAATAAGCGAGACTGCAAAACACTCATTTCACCAATAAATGTATCGAGACATCATGACACAGTTACAAGGTCACCTTTAAATAAACATTAAGTTCTTCACTGATACTGTATACTGTTTTGTATGAATTTAGACTGTATGATAATGGAATCTTATCCTTTGATTTGTACAAAAATAGAAATGTCGTTTCGTTTCTTTTAGATGTTGTAATTCTATCTTTAAACATTCTTTAAAGATTACAAATTGTGAAATTATTGCCGATCAAGATGGCGTCGTTAAAAGGAATCAGCTTCCGGTGAAAGGAACTTTGGGTCCATATACGTAATAATGTAATTGGAAAAGCATGTTTTAAAACTATCTGTTTTTAATTAATATTTCCGGATTTCAAAGTTAATGGATGTTATTCAAGTCATAAATACACAATTAAAAGCAATACTGATATTCTAAAATAAAGAGTTAAGAGAATTCAATTTGAGGTATTTTTTTCTTTAAACATAGCGGATAATATTTTACAAGACATGCAGTGTTATATATTATTTTTGAAGAAAAAATATAAAAATAAAAAAATAAAAAAGTAAATAAATAAATAGATAAATACGAAACGACCAATACTAATACTAGTGGACGTTCAGGTGTACAATACATGTACAGACCTGTCGATAGTTTAACAGTTGCTGAGATATGGGTAGAATAGATGAGCTGTCGATTCGGCAATAATTCGTTAACATGGGGTGTTGACAGGTCTGTACTGTACCGTGTGTACGTATATCAATAATGTTTATTGGGTGACATTGATGAGTTTTAGTATTTTTAATTCAATTTAATTTTGACAGTTTGTGTGGTCTAAAATTTAAATCCTGCCAAGTACTAAAACTGAGCAATACAAACAATAAGACTTAAGATTCTTTCAATAATATCGAGGATTTCAATTCAGTGGTGATAGAGAAACCACATGCAGTGTCCGGAGGAAACACTGACCTTCGGCAACTTCCCTACACTAGCAGGGACGGATACAGGATTTTTTGAAAGGGGGGTTGAGAACTATCCAGGATTTTTTTAAAGGGGGGTTGAGATCTATACAGGATTTTTTAAAGGGAGGGGCGAGAATTATATCAATGCTACATGCGAGCGCCGAAGGCGCGAGCTTCCAGAGACGATGGGTCTAGGGCAGAGCCCCGATGGGGGCCAAGAAAATAATTTTAATCAGTCAATATCTCACTCTCTCTCTCTTTAAATTTTTCAAAGGGGGGGGGGGGGTTGCAACCCCCCCCCCTAAATCCGCCACTGACTAGGATAATGTGATACGTAAGCGCACGGTTAAGATCACCCGGTCACTGACTAAGGTCTAGGTTGCTGAATGGATCTGTCTACGTAGTACAATAAAAACGATAGGAGAGCCGTTATTGAGCGGATTCACGGGTATAAGATATAAAATACTGAGTGGATCATACCACTACTGTAGCTCAGTTCGTAGCCTAAAAGCTAGCTCTGTATGTTGGAGATCCGCTAGGTTCGAGCCCTGATCGGGGTCTGGCCAAAATTTGAAAGTAGATAGTGAATTTTCTTTCTCCAAACACTCGGCATTTAGAAACGAAAATCACTTGGTCCTTCGGTCCAAAAGACCTTAAAATCCGATGTCCCTTGTAAAGACAAGCGTAGAACGTTAAACATTATCTGCATATTGCCCCGAGCTCACTGCAAAGATAAAATTTTTCTATAGCTGGTGACGTCTCGATGTAAGTGAAATATTCTTGATTCTATTCAATCAATCAATGGATGTTACCACACTAACAGACAGAGATTGCTCATACTGTTACTACCCTGTGGATTCACAAGTGCACTACCAGACAGAGATTGCTCATACTGTAACTATCCTGTGGTATGTAATACCGAGTGGATGTAACGGCACTACCAGACAGAGATTGCTCATACTGTAACTACCCTGTGGTATGTAATACTGAGTGGATGTTACCGCACTACCAGACAGAGATTGCTCATTCTGTTACTACCCTGTGGTATGTAATACTGAGTGGATGTTACCGCACTACCAGACAGAGATTGCTCATTCTGTTACTACCTGTGGTATGGAATACTGAGTGGATGTTACCGCACTACCAGACAGAGATTGCTGATACTGTTACTACCCTGTGGTATGTAATACTGAGTGATGTTACCGCACTACCAGACAGAGATTGCTGATACTGTTACTACCCTGTGGTATGTAATACTGAGTGGATGTTACCGCACTACCAGAGATTGCTCATTCTGTTACTACCCTGTGGTATGTAATACTGAGTGGATGTTACCGCACTACCAGACAGAGATTGCTCATTCTGTTACTACCCTGTGGTATGTAATACTGAGTGATGTTACCGCACAACCAGACAGAGATTGCTCATTCTGTTACTACCCTGTGGTATGTAATACCGAGTGGATGTAACGGCACTACCAGACAGAGATTGCTCATTCTGTAACTACCCTGTGGTATGTAATACCGAGGGATGTAACGGCACTACCAGACAGAGATTGCTCATACTGTTACTACCCTGTGGATTCACAAGTGAACTACCAGACAGAGATTGCTCATTCTGTTACTACCCTGTGGTATGTAATACTGAGTGGATGTTACCGCACAACCAGACAGAGATTGCTCATTCTGTTACTACCCTGTGGTATGTAATACTGAGTGGATGTTACCGCACAACCAGACAGAGATTGCTCATTCTGTTACTACCCTGTGGTATGTAATACCGAGTGGATGTAACGCACTACCAGACAGAGATTGCTCATTCTGTAACTACCCTGTGGTATGTAATACCGAGTGGATGTAACGGCACTACCAGACAGAGATTGCTCATACTGTTACTACCCTGTGGATCACAAGTGCACTACCAGACAGAGATTGCTCATACTGTTACTACCCTGTGGTATGTAATACTGAGTGGATGTTACCGCACTACCAGACAGAGATTGCTCATTCTGTAAATACCCTGTGGTATGTAATACCGAGTGGATGTAACGGCACTACCAGACAGAGATTGCTCATACTGTTACTACCCTGTGGATTCACAAGTGCACTACCAGACAGAGATTGCTCATACTGTTACTACCCTGTGGTATGTAATACTGAGTGGATGTTACCGCACTACCGACAGAGATTGCTCATTCTGTTACTACCCTGTGGTATGTAATACTAAGTGGATGTTACCACACTACAGACAGAGATTTGCTCATTCTGTAACTACCCTGTGGTATGTAATACTGAGTGGATGTTACCGCACTACCAAAAAGAGATGCTCATTCTGTTACTACCCCTGTGGTATGTAATACTGAGTGGATGTTACCGCACTACCAGACAGAGATTGCTCATTCTGTTACTACCCTGTGGTATGTAATACTGAGTGGATGTTACCGCACAACCAGACAGAGATTGCTCATTCTGTTACTACCCTGTGGTATGTAATACCGAGTGGATGTAACGGCACTACCAGACAGAGATTGCTCATTCTGTAACTACCCTGTGGTATGTAATACCGAGTGGATGTAACGGCACTACCAGACAGAGATTGCTCATACTGTTACTACCCTGTGGATTCACAAGTGCACTACCAGACAGAGATTGCTCATACTGTTACTACCCTGTGGTATGTAATACTGAGTGGATGTTACCGCACTACCAGACAGAGATTGCTCATTCTGTAACTACCCTGTGGTATGTAATACCGAGTGGATGTAACGGCACTACCAGACAGAGATTGCTCATACTGTTACTACCCTGTGGATTCACAAGTGCACTACCAGACAGAGATTGCTCATACTGTTACTACCCTGTGGTATGTAATACTGAGTGGATGTTACCGCACTACCAGACAGAGATTGCTCATTCTGTTACTACCCTGTGGTATGTAATACTGAGTGGATGTTACCGCACTACCAGACAGAGATTGCTGATACTGTTACTACCCTGTGGTATGTAATACTGAGTGGATGTTACCGCACTGCCAGACAGAGATTGCTCATACTGTTACTACCCTGTGGTATGTAATACTGAGTGGATGTTACCGCACTACCAGACAGAGATTGCTCATTCTGTTACTACCCTGTGGTATGTAATACTGAGTGGATGTTACCGCACTACCAAAAAGAGATTGCTGATACTGTTACTACCCTGTGGTATGTAATACTGAGTGGATGTTACCACACTACCAGACAGAGATTGCTCATTCTGTTACTACCCTGTGGTATGTAATACTGAGTGGATGTTACCGCACTACCAGACAGAGATTGCTCATTCTGTTACTACCCTGTGGTATGTAATACTGAGTGGATGTTACCGCACTACCAGACAGAGATTGCTCATTCTGTTACTACCCTGTGGTATGGAATACTGAGTGGATGTTACCACACTACCAGACAGAGATTGCTCATTCTGTTACTACCCTGTGGTATGTAATACTGAGTGGATGTTACCACACTACCAAAAAGAGATTGCTGATACTGTTACTACCCTGTGGTATGTAATACTGAGTGGATGTTACCGCACTACCAGACAGAGATTGCTCATTCTGTTACTACCCTGTGGTATGTAATACTGAGTGGATGTTACCGCACTACCAGACAGAGATTGCTCATTCTGTTACTACCCTGTGGTATGTAATACTGAGTGGATGTTACCACACTACCAGACAGAGATTGCTCATACTGTAACTACCGTGTGGTATGTAATACTGAGTGGATGTTACCGCACTACCAGACAGAGATTGCTGATACTGTTACTACCCTGTGGTATGTAATACTGAGTGGATGTTACCGCACTACCAGACAGAGATTGCTCATACTGTAACTACCGTGTGGTATGTAATACTGAGTGGATGTTACCGCACTACCAGACAGAGATTGCTCATACTGTAACTACCCTGTGGTATGTAATACTGAGTGGATGTTACCACACTACCAGACAGAGATTGCTCATTTTGTTACTACCCTGTGGTATGTAATACTGAGTGGATGTTACCGCACTACCAGACAGAGATTGCTGATACTGTTACTACCCTGTGGTATGTAATACTGAGTGGATGTTACCGCACTACCAGACAGAGATTGCTGATACTGTTACTACCCTGTGGTATGTAATACTGAGTGGATGTTACCGCACTACCAGACAGAGATTGCTGATACTGTTACTACCCTGTGGTATGTAATACTGAGTGGATGTTACCACACTACCAGACAGAGATTGCTGATACTGTTACTACCCTGTGGTATGTAATACTGAGTGGATGTTACCGCACTACCAGACAGAGATTGCTGATACTGTTACTACCCTGTGGTATGTAATACTGAGTGGATGTTACCACACTACCAGACAGAGATTGCTCATACTGTTACTACCCTGTGGTATGTAATACTGAGTGGATGTTACCACACTACCAGACAGAGATTGCTGATACTGTTACTACCCTGTGGTATGTAATACTGAGTGGATGTTACCACACTACCAGACAGAGATTGCTCATACTGTTACTACCCTGTGGTATGTAATACTGAGTGGATGTTACCACACTACCAGACAGAGATTGCTGATACTGTTACTACCCTGTGGTATGTAATACTGAGTGGATGTTACCGCACTACCAGACAGAGATTGCTGATACTGTTACTACCCTGTGGTATGTAATACTGAGTGGATGTTACCACACTACCAGACAGAGATTGCTCATACTGTTACTACCCTGTGGTATGTAATACTGAGTGGATGTTACCGCACTACCAGACAGAGATTGCTCATTCTGTTACTACCGTGTGGTATGTAATACTGAGTGGATGTTACCGCACTACCAGACAGAGATTGCTCATACTGTAACTACCCTGTGGTATGTAATACTGAGTGGATGTTACCGCACTACCAGACAGAGATTGCTCATTCTGTTACTACCCTGTGGTATGTAATACTGAGTGGATGTTACCGCACTACCAGACAGAGATTGCTCATTCTGTAACTACCCTGTGGTATGTAATACTGAGTGGATGTTACCGCACTACCAGACAGAGATTGCTCATACTGTAACTACCCTGTGGTATGTAATACTGAGTGGATGTTACCACACTACCAGACAGAGATTGCTCATACTGTAACTACCCTGTGGTATGTAATACTGAGTGGATGTTACCGCACTACCAGACAGAGATTGCTGATACTGTTACTACCCTGTGGTATGTAATACTGAGTGGATGTTACCGCACTACCAGACAGAGATTGCTCATACTGTAACTACCCTGTGGTATGTAATACTGAGTGGATGTTACCGCACTACCAGACAGAGATTGCTCATACTGTAACTACCGTGTGGTATGTAATACTGAGTGGATGTTACCGCACTACCAGACAGAGATTGCTGATACTGTTACTACCCTGTGGTATGTAATACTGAGTGGATGTTACCACACTACCAGACAGAGATTGCTCATTCTGTAACTACCCTGTGGTATGTAATACTGAGTGGATGTTACCGCACTACCAGACAGAGATTGCTCATTCTGTAACTACCCTGTGGTATGTAATACTGAGTGGATGTTACCGCACTACCAGACAGAGATTGCTCATTCTGTAACTACCCTGTGGTATGTAATACTGAGTGGATGTTACCGCACTACCAAAAAGAGATTGCTCATTCTGTTACTACCCTGTGGTATGTAATACTGAGTGGATGTTACCGCACTACCAAAAGAGATTGCTCATTCTGTTACTACCCTGTGGTATGTAATACTGAGTGGATGTTACCGCACTACCAGACAGAGATTGCTCATTCTGTTACTACCCTGTGGTATGGAATACTGAGTGGATGTTACCATACTACCAGACAGAATTGCTCATTCTGTAACTACCCTGTGGTATGTAATACTGAGTGGATGTTACCGCACTACCAGACAGAGATTGCTCATACTGTAACTACCCTGTGGTATGTAATACTGAGTGGATGTTACCGCACTACCAGACAGAGATTGCTCATACTGTTACTACCCTGTGGTATGGAGTATTGAGTGGATGTTACCGCACTACCAGACAGAGATTGCTCATACTGTAACTACCCTGTGGTATGTAATACTGAGTGGATGTTACCGCACTACCAGACAGAGATTGCTGATACTGTTACTACCCTGTGGTATGTAATACTGAGTGGATGTTACCACACTACCAGACAGAGATTGCTCATACTGTAACTACCCTGTGGTATGTAATACTGAGTGGATGTTACCGCACTACCAGACAGAGATTGCTCATACTGTAACTACCCTGTGGTATGTAATACTGAGTGGATGTTACCGCACTACCAGACAGAGATTGCTCATTCTGTAACTACCCTGTGGTATGTAATACTGAGTGGATGTTACCGCACTACCAGACAGAGATTGCTCATTCTGTTACTACCCTGTGGTATGAATACTGAGTGGATGTTACCGCACTACCAGACAGTGATTGCTCATTCTGTAACTACCCTGTGGTATGTAATACTGAGTGGATGTTACCGCACTACCAGACAGAGATTGCTCATACTGTTACTACCCTGTGGTATGTAATACTGAGTGGATGTTACCACACTACCAGACAGAGATTGCTCATTCTGTAACTACCCTGTGGTATGGAATACTGAGTGGATGTTACCGCACTACCAGACAGAGATTGCTCATACTGTTACTACCCTGTGGATTCACAAGTGCACTACCAGACAGAGATTGCTCATACTGTTACTACCCTGTGGTATGTAATACTGAGTGGATGTTACCGCACTACCAGACAGAGATTGCTCATTCTGTAACTACCCTGTGGTATGTAATACTGAGTGGATGTTACCACACTACCAGACAGAGATTGCTCATACTGTTACTACCCTGTGGTATGTAATACTGAGTGGATGTTACCGCACTACCAGACAGAGATTGCTCATACTGTAACTACCGTGTGGTATGTAATACTGAGTGGATGTTACCGCACTACCAGACAGAGATTGCTCATTCTGTTACTACCCTGTGGTATGTAATACTGAGTGGATGTTACCGCACTACCAGACAGAGATTGCTCATACTGTAACTACCCTGTGGTATGTAATACTGAGTGGATGTTACCGCACTACCAGACAGAGATTGCTCATTCTGTTACTACCCTGTGGTATGTAATACTGAGCGGATGTTACCACACTACCAGACAGAGATTGCTCATACTGTAACTACCCTGTGGTATGTAATACTGAGTGGATGTTACCGCACTACCAGACAGAGATTGCTCATTCTGTAACTACCCTGTGGTATGTAATACTGAGTGGATGTTACCGCACTACCAGACAGAGATTGCTCATACTGTAACTACCGTGTGGTATGTAATACTGAGTGGATGTTACCGCACTACCAGACAGAGATTGCTCATACTGTAACTACCGTGTGGTATGTAATACTGAGTGGATGTTACCGCACTACCAGACAGAGATTGCTCATACTGTAACTACCGTGTGGTATGTAATACTGAGTGGATGTTACCGCACTACCAGACAGAGATTGCTCATACTGTAACTACCGTGTGGTATGTAATACTGAGTGGATGTTACCGCACTACCAGACAGAGATTGCTCATACTGTTACTACCCTGTGGTATGTAATACTGAGTGGATGTTACCGCACTACCAGACAGAGATTGCTCATACTGTAACTACCCTGTGGTATGTAATACTGAGTGGATGTTACCGCACTACCAGACAGAGATTGCTCATTCTGTTACTACCCTGTGGTATGTAATACTGAGCGGATGTTACCACACTACCAGACAGAGATTGCTCATACTGTAACTACCCTGTGGTATGTAATACTGAGTGGATGTTACCGCACTACCAGACAGAGATTGCTCATTCTGTAACTACCCTGTGGTATGTAATACTGAGTGGATGTTACCGCACTACCAGACAGAGATTGCTCATTCTGTTACTACCCTGTGGTATGGAATACTGAGTGGATGTTACCGCACTACCAGACAGTGATTGCTCATTCTGTAACTACCCTGTGGTATGTAATACTGAGTGGATGTTACCGCACTACCAGACAGAGATTGCTCATACTGTTACTACCCTGTGGTATGTAATACTGAGTGGATGTTACCACACTACCAGACAGAGATTGCTCATTCTGTAACTACCCTGTGGTATGGAATACTGAGTGGATGTTACCGCACTACCAGACAGAGATTGCTCATACTGTTACTACCCTGTGGATTCACAAGTGCACTACCAGACAGAGATTGCTCATACTGTTACTACCCTGTGGTATGTAATACTGAGTGGATGTTACCGCACTACCAGACAGAGATTGCTGATACTGTTACTACCCTGTGGTATGTAATACTAAGTGGATGTTACCGCACTACCAGACAGAGATTGCTCATTCTGTAACTACCCTGTGGTATGTAATACTGAGTGGATGTTACCACACTACCAGACAGAGATTGCTCATACTGTAACTACCCTGTGGTATGTAATACTGAGTGGATGTTACCACACTACCAGACAGAGATTGCTCATACTGTAACTACCCTGTGGTATGTAATACTGAGTGGATGTTACCGCACTACCAGACAGAGATTGCTCATTCTGTTACTACCCTGTGGTATGTAATACTGAGTGGATGTTACCGCACTACCAGACAGAGATTGCTCATTCTGTTACTACCCTGTGGTATGTAATACTGAGTGGATGTTACCGCACTACCAGACAGAGATTGCTGATACTGTTACTACCCTGTGGTATGTAATACTGAGTGGATGTTACCGCACTACCAAAAAGAGATTGCTCATTCTGTTACTACCCTGTGGTATGTAATACTGAGTGGATGTTACCGCACTACCAGACAGAGATTGCTCATTTTGTTACTACCCTGTGGTATGGAATACTGAGTGGATGTTACCATACTACCAGACAGAAATTGCTCATTCTGTAACTACCCTGTGGTATGTAATACTGAGTGGATGTTACCGCACTACCAGACAGAGATTGCTCATTCTGTAACTACCCTGTGGTATGTAATACTGAGTGGATGTTACCGCACTACCAGACAGAGATTGCTCATTCTGTAACTACCCTGGGGTATGTAATACTGAGTGGATGTTACCGCACAACCAGACAGAGATTGCTCATACTGTAACTACCCTGTGGTATGTAATACTGAGTGGATGTTACTGCACTACCAGACAGAGATTGCTCATTCTGTTACTACCCTTTGGTATGTAATACTGAGTGGATGTTACCGCACTACCAGACAGAGATTGCTGATTCTGTAACTACCCTGTGGTATGGAATACTGAGTGGATGTTACTGCACTACCAGACAGAGATTGCTCATACTGTTACTACCCTGTGGTATGTAATACTGAGTGGATGTTACCACACTACCAGACAGAGATTGCTCATTCTGTAACTACCCTGTGGTATGTAATACTGAGTGGATGTTACCGCACTACCAGACAGAGATTGCTCATACTGTAACTACCCTGTGGTATGTAATACTGATGGATGTTACCGCACTACCAGACAGAGATTGCTCATTCTGTTACTACCCTGTGGTATGTAATACTGAGTGGATGTTACCACACTACCAGACAGAGATTGCTCATACTGTAACTACCCTGTGGTATGTAATACTGAGTGGATGTTACCGCACTACCAGACAGAGATTGCTCATACTGTAACTACCCTGTGGTATGTAATACTGAGTGGATGTTACCACACTACCAGACAGAGATTGCTCATTCTGTAACTACCCTGTGGTATGTAATACTGAGTGGATGTTACCACACTACCAGACAGAGATTGCTCATACTGTACTACCCTGTGGTATGTAATACTGAGTGGATGTTACCACTACCAGACAGAGATTGCTCATACTGTAACTACCCTGTGGTATGTAATACTGAGTGGATGTTACCGCACTACCAGACAGAGATTGCTCATACTGTAACTACCCTGTGGTATGTAATACTGAGTGGATGTTACCACACTACCAGACAGAGATTGCTCATACTGTAACTACCCTGTGGTATGTAATACTGAGTGGATGTTACCACACTACCAGACAGAGATTGCTCATACTGTAACTACCCTGTGGTATGAATACTGAGTGGATGTTACCACACTACCAGACAGAGATTGCTCATACTGTAACTACCCTGTGGTATGTAATACTGAGTGGATGTTACCGCACTACCAGACAGAGATTGCTCATTCTGTTACTACCCTGTGGTATGTAATACTGAGTGGATGTTACCGCACTACCAGACAGAGATTGCTCATACTGTAACTACCCTGTGGTATGTAATACTGAGTGGATGTTACCGCACTACCAGACAGAGATTGCTCATACTGTAACTACCCTGTGGTATGTAATACTGAGTGGATGTTACCGCACTACCAGACAGAGATTGCTCATTCTGTAACTACCCTGTGGTATGTAATACTGATGGATGTTACCGCACTACCAGACAGAGATTGCTCATTTGTACTACCCTGTGGTATGGAAGACTGAGTGGATGTTACCGCACTACCAGACAGAGATTGCTCATTCTGTAACTACCCTGTGGTATGTAATACTGAGTGGATGTTACCGCACTACCAGACAGAGATTGCTCATTCTGTAACTACCCTGTGGTATGTAATACTGAGTGGATGTTACCGCACTACCAAAGAGATTGCTCATTCTGTAACTACCCTGTGGTATGTAATACTGAGTGGATGTTACCACACTACCAGACAGAGGTTGCTCATACTGTTACTACCCTGTGGTATGTAATACTGAGTGGATGTTACCACACTACCAGACAGAGATTGCTGATACTGTTACTACCCTGTGGATTCACAAGTGCACTACCAGACAGAGATTGCTCATTCTGTTACTACCCTGTGGATTCACAAGTGCACTACCAGACAGAGATTGCTCATTCTGTTACTACCCTGTGGTATGTAATACTGAGTGGATGTTACCACACTGCCAGACAGAGATTGCTCATTCTGTACTACCCTGTGGTATGTAATACTGAGTGGATGTTACCGCACTACCAGACAGAGATTGCTCATACTGTAACTACCGTGTGGTATGTAATACTGAGTGGATGTTACCGCACTACCAGACAGAGATTGCTCATTCTGTACTACCCTGTGGTATGTAATACTGAGTGGATGTTACCGCACTACCAGACAGAGATTGCTCATTCTGTAACTACCCTGTGGTATGTAATACTGAGTGGATGTTACCGCACTACCAGACAGAGATTGCTCATTCTGTACTACCCTGTGGTATGTAATACTGAGTGGATGTTACCACACTACCAGACAGAGATGCTCATTCTGTAACTACCCTGTGGTATGTAATACTGAGTGGATGTTACCGCACTACCAGACAGAGATTGCTCATTCTGTACTACCCTGTGGTATGTAATACTGAGTGGATGTTACCGCACTACCAGACAGAGATTGCTCATACTGTTACTACCCTGTGGTATGTAATACTGAGTGGATGTTACCACACTACCAGACAGAGATTGCTCATCTGTAACTACCGTGTGGTATGTAATACTGAGTGGATGTTACCACACTACCAGACAGAGATTGCTCATCTGTAACTACCCTGTGGTATGTAATACTGAGTGGATGTTACCACACTACCAGACAGAGATTGCTCATTCTGTACTACCCTGTGGTATGTAATACTGAGTGGATGTTACCACACTACCAGACAGAGATTGCTGATACTGTACTACCCTGTGGTATGTAATACTGAGTGGATGTTACCACACTACCAGACAGAGATTGCTCATACTGTACTACCCTGTGGTATGTAATACTGAGTGGATGTTACCGCACTACCAGACAGAGATTGCTCATTCTGTAACTACCCTGTGGTATGTAATACTGAGTGGATGTTACCACACTATCAGACAGAGATTGCTCATCTGTAACTACCCTGTGGTATGTAATACTGAGTGGATGTTACCACACTACCAGACAGAGATTGCTCATACTGTAACTACCCTGTGGTATGTAATACTGAGTGGATGTTACCACACTACCAGACAGAGATTGCTCATTCTGTAACTACCCTGTGGTATGTAATACTGAGTGGATGTTACCACACTACCAGACAGAGATTGCTCATACTGTACTACCCTGTGGTATGTAATACTGAGTGGATGTTACCACACTACCAGACAGAGATTGCTCATACTGTACTACCCTGTGGTATGTAATACTGAGTGGATGTTACCGCACTGCCAGACAGAGATTGCTCATTCTGTACTACCCTGTGGTATGTAATACTGAGTGGATGTTACCGCACTACCAGACAGAGATTGCTCATTCTGTTACTACCCTGTGGTATGTAATACTGAGTGGATGTTACCGCACTACCAGACAGAGATTGCTCATCTGTACTACCCTGTGGTATGTAATACTGAGTGGATGTTACCGCACTACCAGACAGAGATTGCTCATTGTTACTACCCTGTGGTATGTAATACTGAGTGGATGTTACCGCACTGCCAGACAGAGATTGCTCATTCTGTACTACCCTGTGGTATGGAATACTGAGTGGATGTTACCACACTACCAGACAGAGATTGCTCATACTGTTACTACCCTGTGGTATGTAATACTAAGTGGATGTTACCGCACTACCAGACAGAGATTGCTCATACTGTAACTACCCTGTGGTATGTAATACTGAGTGGATGTTACCGCACTACCAGACAGAGATTGCTCATTCTGTAACTACCCTGTGGTATGGAATACTGAGTGGATGTTACCGCACTACCAGACAGAGATTGCTCATTCTGTTACTACCCTGTGGTATGTAATACTGAGTGGATGTTACCGCACTACCAGACAGAGATTGCTCATACTGTAACTACCCTGTGGGTATAGAATTCATTACAGTATTTAACACAAAAACCATGTTGTATGTTGTATTAATTGACTATCCCCTGTGGATATCGATCAGTTAACATAACACTATTGTTTGAACGTTTATATAAAATACAGGCATATCGAAAGTTTAACATTGAGCTAACTAATACATGTAATAATTACCGAATCATCGATATGCCTCATCGCTATATCTCTATATCTTTTCGACCACTGTTATCTCTATATCGGCAGTTTTGCGGACACTAGCTATCCACATCTCGGCCGTACGACAGTCAAGCTTCGACTCCTTTTCTTTATCTCGATGTTAAACTTTCGTCAGATCTGTTCTACATCATTCAAAACTGTGTATTATATTTGACGCCTACGGGCTATTCATTACCAAATTCAGTTTCACCTGCATCGATAAAACTCCCGCGGAATTCAATGCTTTGGTCTGATCATCATAATGTTTTGATTTCTACTTAACGCTTTATTGGCTGGTTAGATCGATATAAGTGTATTGTTTGGGTTATTTGATAATCGTTATTCTATGATAGCGATAGTATTCATTTTTATCCATTAGGCTTGCATATGAAATGTGTGATTTTTGTTAATAACTGTTTATTAATTATGGCATAATAATTCTTGTGAAGAATGCTTTTTGAGTGTGATTTTTGTGTTAATAATCGTATATTAATCATGGGTGACAAATGTTTTGGGTCGATGTTTTATATTGATGAATGTGTAAAATTGTTCACTTGACATGTTGTTTGATAGCAGTTAAGTGAAAATTTAGAATATCAAAAAGGCTAATTTCGTACAATATAAAATCAATCATATTGTTGTCCATACACACTACCTATCCGTTAAGGCATAGGCCAAACGAATAAGTTTACTTTTTGAACATTTTTGAACATTGGTAACACAAATATTTGCAAACTGAGAGGAAATATAAAAACAGAAAATTAATAAAAGATCTACTAACCTTCATGTACATATAAAAACCTATACTTACAATGTACTTATAATCTTTATCATTATTGTGTTGGTGCATGTTTATTTCAAAAACATTATTTTGTATATTACAGATTACACACGATATTGTTGAAAAGGGTGAAACAACTTAAGGGTCAGCCTTTCTAAATAACGATCAGTCTGATGTTTTGGTCAAAGAGTCATAACAAGCCCGTCGTTTTCGAAAAATATTTGATATATTAATAGTTTTGACTATATCTGCTTCCAGCTATTTTATAATAACGATTGTGTGTATTAACTTTTGGTCAGAAATCAGTTAAAAAATATTGCCTAAACACAAAATACAAATTGGCTAACCAGCTAGTTACGGAACTTTGAACAATCGGACCCAGAAACTAACGTAGATGACAAATCTATCAAAATTGCATCACATCTGTTGTATATTTATCTAACATTTTACATAGACTTATAGAAAATATAATTAATTTAAGAAACATCTAATGTAGCTCGAATACCAAAATGTTAATAAGCGCGATTGTCGTAGGAAAATTGGAAAATCCAAAGAAAAACTTGAAAGTGAAAGCAAGTGACTGCGATTCCTTATCACATCAAACCCGGCTGTATTGGCGATGTGTTAAAGCGCACACGACTGTGTCGCATAAAGCAGCAAAAGTGGCTGGATAGTCGAGAAATAAGGTGATAAAATTGATAAGTGATGCGCATTCTGATATGCATTCCACTGCGTATGCCTATATATATTGACAACGAAATTTCTAGACGCAAGTTTCTTGCGAATATACGAAACCTCGCTGGATTTTGTTCCAGGGGGGCAAGTGTGCCAATGTCCCTGTGGCAAAAAATGGGCTACCAGGCATTCGTTAAAATGGTCGTTCCTCACAAAAGATTTCCGATTTTAGAGGAGGTAATCGCCTTTTGCAAAAATCTGGTGCGTGTACTTTGGAATGTGAAAGGGGTCTATTTCCAGGTGTATAATTATGTTACTCTATATCATTTCAAGACGTTCCCGTGATTATCACAATGTTTTTAAGGATGACGCTTCAGTATCCAAACTTATTTTAGATATTTTCGGCTTCCTATAGTACCATGGTCTTTTCATACTCAATGTTCATTTTATACTTAGCGGTTGAAGCCACATGCACTATGTTAACCCGTCCGGAGCACCCGACTTCACTTCCCGAAAAAAGGTTTACGTTGGCTAGCTTTCAATGTTTTTATTTTACTGATGGGATTGTAAGTTGGACACAGATATATTTCTACATTAGGAGTTGTAATCGCAATGAAATCGATCATTTGAAGAAAAAATTGCAAAACAGAAAACAATAATTTTGTTCTGAGATTTTTGTAGACAAAAATAGAATCTGTATGAAATATATCATTAAATGATAGTCTGGAAAAAGTAAATATACCGAGTATTTTAGAAATTCAAGAGAGTGCAGTACATATCTGTCGGCGGCAAATCTAATATAAAGTTTGGAATGGTGCCGCACAGACCTGTCGAAAGTTTAACACCGATCTAACGAAAAGGAGACAAACTGTTCGAGATACACGTCGATTGGGCGCTAATTCGTCAACTCGATGTTGAACTTTCGACAGGTCTGTACTTTACGTGATTGAAAACCTCTAGCCTTAACAAACCCACTCTTGTTAGTTGCGTGAATAGAGATACTTTGTCTAAAGTTTTCGAAACTCTTGTAAGACAATAGAAAACATTATCCGACTGGACTTTGATTCATCGTCTGACAGTTAATCCTTTATGCTTTAAGAAAATTTTATTTTTAGAACACGAATACATGTACTAGACCAGTAGCAGAGACTGTGTGGTAGAGTGGTCGATAGTCCAAGGAAGATATTTTGAGAAATTAACAATTTCACAAGAACAGGAATCGGCTGGTAAAAACATCAGCGTTTTTGTTCAATGATTCGTGTCATTGTAGCGGTAATTGGGCGTGATGATTACATAATTAAAAAAAGATTCTTGCGACAAATAATATACTTAGTTCAATCCTTGTAGTTTATCAGTCCGAGTCCGGCTGCTGAATTGCTGAAGCATGGCTTATTAGTTGTCGAAAAGCATCGCCGAGAAGCTGCTGACGTGGGATCGAGCTGAGCTGGTAATTTGGTAAGAATTCGTTAGTTCGGTGTTTGAATTCGACAGGTCTATACAGTCAAATTTTGATATATAAAGTTCTTTAGTGCCCTGATATTAGTGGTCGAAAAGCTGCACAGAGAGAGAGAGAGAGAGAGAGAGGAGAGAGAGAGAGAGAGAGAGAGGAGAGAGAGAGAGAGAGAGAGGGGGGGGTAAAACATCGCCGAGAAGCTGCTGACGTGGGGTCGAGCTGAGCTGCTGATTTGGTTAGTTCGGTGTTTGAATTCAACAGGTCTATACTGAACACAGTCAAATTTTGATATCTAAAGTTCTTTAGTGCCCTGCTATTGAACTTGCTACACGTGTATGTCAGTACCTCATGTGGAATTATATGCTACACGTACTTTTTTTTTGCCTACAATATTCTGTTTTGTTTTACAAAGCTATGAATGTACACAGTATTTCCTTAATAAAAAATTCAATTGCTGCTTATTTGAAATTCCATAGTGATCGATTAGATATATATCTTTCATAAACACTATATATCTTTCATAAACACCAGGGATCGTAATCTAGAAATGAAATCAATCTTTAGTGTGAAAAATTATTTTTATTTCTGATTATTTAATTGGATTTGACGCTATACCACTTGACACCCCCTAAAGTTTGTGCAGAACACTTCTTTCCAATGGATATGGGATCGCATAAGATATAGTTTCCCCGTAAACCACGTCATTCCGGGAATTTGCGACGTTAACCCTTTTCAATACGTTCCGCACACACGTCAATAGGTATTGATGATGTGGTACAATTTTGTAGAGTTTTTAAACAACAATCAACATTTGAAACAAACAATATATCCGTAGCAAATAAAATATTAACTTTGCTATGGAAGATGTCTTTCTTGTATCCTCCATAACAACATGACGTCATCGAGAGCAAATCCATGCAAAAATAACAGGAAAGATTTGACCAATCAAAATGCTTAAAACAAAGGAGAATTTAATTATTCTAAAATTATTCTTTGGTATTAGTAATACAATCCCCAATTAACTTTTGTCAGTCATCCATGAAACAGTTCAAAAATGAAATATAGAAACATTCAACTGAAATACGCATTTTTAGAACCCTTGTTAAGCAATTTGTTATCAGTTTAATAGAATACTAGTAGGATTTGGTATCTGTTTTTGAGGTTTATTTTGATGTGTTTTCTGTGTGATCTGGCTGATGTTTACTGATACAAAGTCTTAGTTTCCATAAGACAACGATTTGCATATAAATTAAGTCTTTACTAAATAAAGGACAGAAAGCTTTGGACAATACAGTTTGAACTCAGAAATAGACAGAAATAGATCACTGTACTCTATTGTTTGGAATTCTAAAATATTTTAATATTGACATTATCAAGTCTGGACATTGGATGACCTTAACGATACGGTGTGTCTTCGTGACCAATCTGTGGCGATTTTATCAAGAGCCTAAATTAGGCAAATTAAAAACAAGCGTACTAACCAATGTCCAAATCACAACCCCGACGTTGAAAACCTGCAAACACATTGAAATGTTATGAATGATTCAGCGGATTTGTAATATTTTAAAACGTGAAGTCTCTAACATCACAATGCTTCGAAAAATGTATTTTCCAAAATAGCAAGAAGCTTATTTTTTTTAACATGTAGGCGGGCCAGTTGCGATCAGATGCCTATTAAACTGGACATAATTTTATTTTGCTTGGGATCGTGACTTGGGCATGGATTGATCTGTTTGTTTTTACTTTGTTTTAAACATGGAGTGGTATGTTTGTTTTACTTTGTTTTGGACATGGATTGATATGTTTGTTTTTACTTTGTTTTGGACATGGATTGATATGTTTGTTTTTACTTTGTTTTGGACATGGATTGATATGTTTGTTTTACCTTGTTTTTGACATGGATTGATATGTTTGTTTTTACTTTGTTTTGGACATGGATTGATATGTTTGTTTTACCTTGTTTTTGACATGGATTGATATGTTTGTTTTTACTTTGTTTTGGACATGGATTGATATGTTTGTTTTTACTTTGTTTTGGACATGGATTGATATGTTTGTTTTACCTTGTTTTTGACATGGATTGATATGTTTGTTTTACCTTGTTTTTGACATGGATTGATCTGTTTGTTTTTTCTTTGTTTTGACATGGATTGATATGTTTGTTTTCACTTTGTTTTGGACATGGATTAATATGCTTGTTTTTTCTTTGTTTTGGACATGGATTGATATGTTTGTTTTTACTTTGTTTTGGACATGGATTAATATGTTTGTTTTTTCTTTGTTTTGGACATGGATTGATCTGTTTGTTTTTACTTTGTTTTGGACATGGAGTGGTATGTTTGTTTTACTTTGCTTTGGACATGGATTGATATGTTTGTTTTTTCTTTGTTTTGGACATGGATTGATCTGTTTGTTTTTTCTTTGTTTTGACATGGAGTGGTATGTTTGTTTTACTTTGTTTTGGACATGGATTGATATGTTTGTTTTTTCTTTGTTTTGGACATGGATTGATCTGTTTGTTTTTACTTTGTTTTGGACATAAATTAATATGCTTGTTTTTTCTTTGTTTTTGACATGGATTGATCTGTTTGTTTTTACTTTGTTTTGGACATGGATTGCTCTGTTTGTTTTTTCTTTGTTTTGGACATGGATTGCTCTGTTTGTTTTTACTTTGTTTTGGACATGGATTGATATGTTTGTTTTTACTTTGTTTTGGACATGGATTGATATGTTTGTTTTTACTTTGTTTTGGGCATGGATTGATCTGTTTGTTTTTACTTTGTTTTGGGCATGGATTGATCTGTTTGTTTTTACTTTGTTTTGAACATGGAGTGGTATGTTTGTTTTACTTTGTTTTGAACATGGAGTGGTATGTTTGTTTTACTTTGTTTTGGACATGGATTGATATGTTTGTTTTTACTTTGTTTTGGACATGGATTGATCTGTTTGTTTTTACTTTGTTTTGAACATGGAGTGGTATGTTTGTTTTACTTTGTTTTGGACATGGATTGATGTTTGTTTTTTCTTTGTTTTGGACATTGATTAATATGTTTGTTTTTAACCTTGGTTTGGAGTTTGTTTTTGCCAGATAGTTATTGTAAAAATGCATATGAAAGAATCTTAAAAAAGCTAAAATAAATATATAATGTGTATTAATTTTGTAATTCCAATTTTTGTAGACATTCCCATTCATTGTCTCTATATTTTGACCCCCGCCATTTGCCTTTTTCAGTTACATGTATAGAACTTAAAAATTACAATACTAAAAACAATACTCGTCATAAAAACATAATTTGTTGACAGTTTTTTTTATCACAATAGTTGTTAAATTCATTAACAGTTTCCACCGGTGTTACATATTTTGAAAACTAATTTCATATGCGATTCCAATGAGACTTGAATATCAGAAGAATGCATTCTTAAGTACATGTACTTGTATGCAAATCGGCTCGTACAGAGATACAAGAAAGGTCTTTGAATAAAAAAATTTCCAAGGCCAACCTATACAAATATCTTATACAGGACAGGAACTTTACTACATCAAGTGAACTTCATCTTAAGTGCAGACATTCATATAGTTAAAAGCAAATCCATTATAACACCTACTACATTCAATACAGACCGGTCGAATGTTTAACCCTGAGCTAACGAAAAAGAGTCGAAATTCGACTGCCGAGTAGCCGAGATATGGATATCTAGTGACCAAAAGACTGTCTTGCTGAGATAGAACGCACCTGTCAAGCTTTAGGTAAAGAACGACCTAGATATACTGTTTATTCGGCACAAATTCGTTAGCTTTGTGTTAAACTTTCGACAGTCATGTACTATATATAAAAATATGAATGACGGTATCAATTTCAATATCTATAAGTAAATAAAAAGTAAAAGTAAAACCGGTATATTGAAAAAGAAGTGGATAAAATCCGATAAATGTCAATGTTATTATGTACTGATGAAAAGTAATAAAATTAACATCATACAACTCTAATAAGAGGTTTACAAAAATAATATGGCTTTCGTGACTTGGTCAAAAGATGATTTAATGCTTATTGATTCAGATCTCGTCAGATATGTATATGTTATTTCGAATTAAATCAAGTTTAAAGGTTGTAGCACCAACATTTCAAAAATAGGTAATGACCATTCTATCATTTAGAAATGGAAGTCACGGAGTCCTTTGGTAGACATAACAAACCGATGCCCCATGTCACGGCAGGCGTGGCACGTCTAAGACCTCTGCATGCAAATTGTCCTATGCGCACGACAAAGCTCAAAATGTGTGTCACTTCACCTATGTACAGCTGGTGACGTCTCGATATAAGTGAAATATTCATGATTAGGACGTAAAACCCAATTCAATCAATACATTAAAATGTTATGATATATAATTCGATATCCTCATTTTCATCAATGTCAGAATCGGAGAGTCATTGGAGAGTGGATATCCATCCGTAAACTCAGGAGTAAATATTATGAAAAATAAAATAGTGCGTCGTAGGTTGAATGAATACAACCAAACATACCAATCCATGTACAAACCACAATCCCAAAGCAAAGTAAAAGTTCTGAGGCTGGCGAAACCAGGGTAAACACGTGAACCTTCACAGGAAAGTATGGCCGGGTGGGTGCTCCGGAAGGGTAAGCACTTCCTGTTTAGCTAGCAACACCCGCCACGAGTGCAATAAAAATTATGAATATAATGAACATAGGACTATGGGACGTTAAATATATCCAGGGAACACAGCATACTTATCAACAATATTGTGGTGACGACCAAAGTCATTTATGAGGGCCATCATAAGCCTATGCTTGCAATACCCCTGGATCAACAATTAATTTGTAAGCAGCTAGCTCTACCATAGCGTAAAAATTGTGAAACAGATAAACCATAAGTAGGAGAAGCAAAATGTTATAGGTAATATAATATGAATACAAATGTATTGTTCCTGATTGTATTAAAATTCATGCTTTTAGCTTCATCATCATATTTTCTTGTGTTAATTTCCATTTATAAAACTAAATACCTTGTCACCAAACACTTAATATAAAACATATACACTGTCGTTATTACTTGTGTTATAATGAGACAGTAAGACCTGTCTAAAGTTTAACACTGTCTAAAATTTAACACTAGCCTAACGAATAAATGTCCGAGATTCGCGGCTCCTCGATAACTTTATCTCCACAGGATTTTGGACACTAGCTATCTATCTGTAGCTTGGCAGGGGTTTGGCCACTAGGTATCCATATCTTAGCCACTCGGCAACCAAGCTTCGGGTCCTATATGTCACGTCACTGTTAAATTTTCGACAGGTCTGTCCTGTATATAAAACTTATTTAGTTTGTACATTAACTCTAATAACGTAACATTGTTTTATGACAATTTTTCGCAGACATAATTTCTGGTCGGATGTGCTAATTAAGGTCCTCCCTGACACTTATTTGATATTGTCTGCATCGGTTTTCTCTCAGCTACAGTACAGACCTGTCAAAAGTATAACATTAGCTAAACAAAAAGAGTTGATGCTCGGCTGTCGAGATGTTGAGATATAGATAATTAGAGACTATCGTAAAGTTGTCCAGGGATTGATAGAACGTAACAAAAACCTGTCTTAAGGCCAAGTAGTACAAATGGGCACTATCCTACAAGTTTCTGATTTTTTCCATACTTGTAAAACTTTTTGAGGCGTATCTGAAAATGTAACAAAATATAGAGGTCCCCTTTTTACTTTTTTAGTTATAAAGCGTTAAAAATGTAAAAAAAAAAAAAAAAAAAAAAAAAAAAACATCGGATTAATAGGAAATCGCAATTTTTCGACTCTGAAAAATAGCGAAAAGTGTAGAAAAATAACAGTTTGTCCTACAAGTTTTTTAAAAACTAACATAATGTAGTTTTGAATATATATTTTTCTGAAAATGTAAAGAAATACATATGTCCCCTTGCTTGATTTTTCTGTATAAAACTTCAAAGACGTAATTTGATGCGAAAATATGACCAAAATTAACAATAAAGTCGTGTTTTTGATGATATTGCTCAAGGATTGGCATACTTGCAAGATTTAACGTCATCTAGCTATAGGAGTGTTGTGTTTGTGCTTCTCGATGTTATAGTGAATATATTAATTTTATGATTTTTATACAAATTACTTCATAAATTAGATTATTTTATATTTCTAGTCACTATAAAAATAATAATTATGATAGAAATAATAATAATATTCAGAAACATTATTACTTCGAATAGCAGAAGAACAAGGTCTTATTATTCGAAAAAAAGAGTCAATGATGATACTTCGAAAATGCAAGAACACGGGCCGAACAGAGTCAGGGAAATATTATTAATGGCTACATTTTAAACATAAAAAAATTCTGAACTATTGAGGTCTAAAATCTTGACTGAAAAATCATTATAATTAAACATTTTACTTTGCCAAACAAAGTGACTAAAAAAACCACCAAGCTTGAAAATACGCCACTCAGAAATTCCGTGAGCAATTCTGCAGATACACCCCGTATTTCAGTATAAAATTTCATGACGCCATTGCAAATAAATTGTATGAAAAATATGCAAATTTTAAATTTTTAAAATCTGAAAGAATTTTGAAAATCGAAACAATTAAAAAAATATTATTAATTAAAGTGAAAAATCATTATCAATTGAAGGTATAAAAAGGCAAATCTTTAGTGAATCACTGGTATCTTTTGAATTTATCCGTGAATGGTAATTATGATACTTTTTATGTATATTTTCATTAATATTTTTATATTAATATTAAACTATAACTAGTTACTATGTAAAATATTATGTATATATTATATGTTATGTACGTTAACATTGCTTTTGCTTAGTTAGTTTTATTATGTAATATATGTTTTGAATTATCATAGAATCACTATTGTAGTGGAATTAAATAAATGATGATGATGACACGCCGTGCGTTACATCAGCGTCCATTTGTATCACTTGGCTTTAAGATCCTCGATAGGTAACGAGAAGCCGAGATGACGTACGATTCGACTTTCGACAGGCCTGTACTGTATTATTTAGCGCTAGTGATAATAAAAACAGGACATTTCAAATGCATAGAAGCAAGCACACATTATGTTCCCATGCTTTATAAGCTGTGAAATTTACTTGCATCGATTTAACGTGTAGAATCACGTCTGGCTTTATTGTCGCTATTCAGAAATTGTATACAACAATTTAACGTAGAATAGATAAAGGAATAATGGTATTTAAAAGTAAACGCTATTCTGTGTAACGGAATTTGATGTCTTTGTTTCTGAAAAACTGAATAGAGCAAAATCGGTACAATTTTACAATGAAGATTTTGATGATAATAGTCGAGAATTAATGTCTGTTCTGACGCATGAATTGTTGTCAATTCCCCGATTGTCTATTTATGGTAGTGGTGGTTTTTTATTTTTATTTTGCCTTTTTTTCATTTTTATGTTAACATGAAAATATCAATTTACGTTATAAACAAAAGCAATCAAATTTCGAGGTATAAAGATAAAAGATAAAAAACAACAGAGAATGCTCACCAAAAATATTCACAGACATTTAAATATTACTATCAGTATAAAAGTAAGTGCACATTGTATTGTATATACCTATAATTGTACATGCTTTTGGTTATAATAAATACAATGAAATATGTTGACGAATAATGCTAACAGATCATCTGGACAGACACTACTAAAACTTATTCCTTATCACTAAAACACCACTATGGTAGTTTAGTTGGAAAAGTGTTCGCTCCGTATGTGGCAGTTTGTGGATTCGAATCCCAGCTGGGTCTGACCAAGACTTGAACATTGCAAGTGGCTGTTATTTCGCCAAGCACTGGGCATTTAGAAGGGCTCAGTGAAGAAAAGAAGACATAACAGTAACAAATACCTAAAACAAATTAGGTACCCAGACTGATTATAGGCACCATAGGCTACTGGGCCCCTGCTAATGTAAATACCTGATTTTCGGGAAACGTGTTCAAGAAGTTGCTTCATTGAATGACAAACAGAACAAATCGAGTCACCCTTGCTATATATAACGTTATATAGTAACATGTAGTTGTGTCATTTATATATAAATGTGGCGTTTTTAATGTGTAATAAATCGACAATTCTTGTAACAGGACATTTCTATAGTCATCCAGGTTTAATGGCATTGATTAACTCGGGTACAAAGCTATATACAGTACATACCTGTCCAAAGTTTAACATAAGGCTAACGATTTAGTGCTGAGTCGGTACCTCATATCTGTCCCTCGTGATTTATTATCTCGGTACCTGCTATCTCTGTCTTGGCAGTTTTCAGCCATTAGCTATCTATATCTCGGCCACCCGGCAGTCGAGCTTCGCCTTCTTTACATTAGCTCAGTGTTAAACTTTCGACAGGCCTGTACCTGTATATGTTTTATTTGTCCCATGATCTTTCTGTAGCCGTAAAAATTATTACTCGTGAACTGAAAACATTCAGTATTCTATTTTAAAACATTAAGTGATAAGTGTTTTGAATTAAATAAATCCATTTATGATGAAAAATATCAATAACCATGTTTATAATGTGTTTTAACCTTAATAATTGATATTTTATCATATAAGTAATGAAATAATGGATGTTTAAAATCTGCTAGCAGACTTGTTAAATCTGAATTAGCCAGTTTTGAAATTTGAGCGAAACCGTAGGAAAAAAAGAACGAAAAAATGTACATTTAAGCGAAAAAGTAATAGACATTTTCAAGAGCGAGAGTTTTAATCCATTTCAGCACTTTTTTTAAAAATAAAAGGATGACAAAAAAATTCTCAACCCCTTCCATTAAAGGAAGTTGTTCAGTGAATGTATACAGTGGTATTGCGACTAGATGCAGGATTTTACTGAATACCGCAGTTCTCCTCTCTCCATTAAGCCTACGATGTACGGGACGTTTGTTAGTTTGCTTTCCGGATGCAAGTGGTTTTTCAGAGTACTACGATATATGACTGAGGCTATTAGTCTACTCTACTTCTTCGTTCAGCATTTTGGTAACTAGTCAAGACATTTACTTAATCTTTGATAAAACCCGGCCAGAAAAATAAGAAATTTTACTACAAATGTCTTCTCTTTTTTCACCCGCTTTGTTTCAGTTTCTAGGTTCAGTTTCCCGTGTAATTCAACTAGCGTATTACATTCTTTTGAAGAGAGAGAGAGAGAGAGAGAGAGAGAGAGAGAGAGAGAGAGAGAGAGAGAGAATAAAAATGAAATCTACATAATTTTTCATTTGGTTCGATTGGATTGGATACAGATTCTGTATGATTTGTGGGGGAAAAAGAGAGAAAAAAATACATAATTGTTCGACTTTGTTTAAGTGGATTTTTGATACAGATTTCCGTGTGATTCGTCTAAAGTGTATTCCATTCTTGAGAAATAAAAAAAAATACGTAAATTGTAACTTTGAAAGCATGAATGGATTTGTATGGATAAACTATGAATGAGTCAACTTTTAAATCGTGGGAAATCCAATACGTTTAGACAATTCACATCATCTTTAAAATCTATTGTTCTTTAAATTAGAAAGACGTTTTGAAATTTAAAAAATACATTTTCTTTAAAAATAAGAAAACTCACTTACCTTAGAACAGCTTCAATAAAAATCATTATCTCAAAAACAAACAAAATAGCCAATAGATCATCCTATAGTTTCATTTTCTATCTTGATATAAAACAGTTAAAATCACGGTCTTTCAAATGCTGGAGCTAACGAGGAATATGTGGTTCGGAAGTTGTGAGATTGTCACGTGATTTATTCCAGAAGTGGGTAAAAACGGGCTTCCGTTCTTATGTATAAGTTAATTGGCATTCATGTATTCATCAATGTTAATGGATAGACAAGCTTTATGTACTAAAACAGTTAAGCTATCTTGAGCCAATGGAAATAGAGGACCATATACCTAGAGTCGGTCGATTCTCGTCTATTTATACCTAGACTTGTCACAAATGGTGACTCTGGGATATTTATTGAAAATCTGTCACTCGAGAATATCTATGGACCCGGTATCCTTGATGCTAACGCGAGGTATCGAATAATACTTTGTCAATAAAATAACATTCACTGATTTCATTTACAATGCATTTTAAATGTTTGTATACAGTTTCATTTATTGAACATTTTATTAGTCGATACTATGCTTGTGTTTACGTTTCTTTTGATTTGTTCAATGTGGGTATGGATTTTTTGAATTATGGGTGTTGCCATTGGCTCAAATATCCAACATAATGGTTGTGGGTGGAAGATGATCATTGTTAACATTTAAAAGTCTATAACGTGCATTGTGTCAAGCATGTTTTTATTTCTCAGTAAACACTCTTTAAACATAAATCATATCAATATGGATTCGATACTGTTACTACTGAGAAATGTCTATACATTACGGAACTGCCGAAAGTTTAACACTGAGCTAACGAAAACGTATATAATTTCAGCCACCGAGCGTCCGAGATATGGATAGCTAGTGACCGACATGCTGCCGAGAGATAGATAACATATCTGAAATTACAGGTAACAGTGGGCCGAAATGAGCTGCCGATTTGGGACTATAATTCGTTAGCTGAGTTAAACTTTCGACAGGCCTGTACTGTGTGTTTTTATTAACAGTCCATCATTTATAATGGGTAGGGTTATGACCGTTATTTATCGATATTATTTAATTTTTTAGTGTTCTACGTCATAACCACGTGCCTCTTTTATTACTATGAATAGCATACCACTTAATGACAGTCTACAATACAGGCCTGGCGAAAGTTTAACACAGAACTAACGAAAAGGAGTCATAGCTCGGCTGCTGAGCAGCAAAAAAGTGGCTAGCTAGCGACCAAATAGCTGCCGAAAAAAACTCCGAGATAAAGCTAGCAAGGAACAGATATTCGAACACTAATTCGTTAGCTTAGTTAGACTTTCGACAGGTATGTACTGTACGTACTACAGACTAGCTCAAACATGGTTTAGTATCCATCATTTCTAAGAAATGGATCTGTTAGTTTATATGGTCCTTATGTCATACTATTTTTTGGAATTTCGTCATACATGCACATTTTAGAATTAAAAGTCAATTCTTATATTTACAATAATTTTCCTAACATTCTTTTACATACTTCTCGATTGCGTCATACAAATAAGAAAGAAAATCCGGTAAATACAGAATCTGTCGGCGATGTAAACATTCTGGAAACAGCCAATATGTCAATCAAGGTAATTCCTGCCTACTCATTGATGATTTGACGTAATAGGGGGGTTAAAAAGTACGTTGAAAACAAAAGAACATTTCATAAAATTTTATTCGAATTGACAAACAAGTTCATATTAATTGTCAACTGTTAAATGTTAATGTTGAATTTGTTAATGTTAAAAATAGTCTGAGAAAAGTAGGTCATGGGAATCCCAATCTTAAATTTTGGTGTATTCATACGCACAATGTATGTGAAAAAGCGCGTGTCATTGGCGAATGTCCGATTTTCTACAATGACTTCATCATAGGAATTCAATAGGTATTGAAAATATTCAAAAATGGTATTACCGTCTGTTATGTATACGAAATATAAAGTTTCATTGCCAATCCTATAATGCTAAATGTCCATTGAATGTGTTAATTTTGTGGGTTTTTTAAACATATAATTATAATAAAGTAAGTTTTAGCTGATAAAGTTACACTCATTAACTCCAAGGAAGAGAGACCGGGTGTTCCGGAAGGGTAAGTAAGCATTTCCTGTCTATTTATCTACAGGCGAAACATTAGTGTTTATCGTTTTTTTTAATTATGTTTGATGTTGATATGTAAAATACTGTACACACCCAAAACTTGAATTAAATTTAAATATCTATGAAAAACAACTTCTATTATCCTACAGAGATTGTAAAGTGTGATTTACCAGCACGCAAATTTATGTCTGGTATGAAGAATATGGGGGCATTTGGTCTTTAGTGACAGTCAGTGTTGATGGTGCTGTAAATTTCATGTACAGAACAGACCTGTAGAAATGTTAACACTGATCTAACAAAAAGGCTTTGAAGATTGAGTAGTCAAGATTTGAACAGCTACAGATCGAAAAGCTGCCAACAGATAGGTTTAGCGGATGTCGCTTTATTGCAGAGGAGGGACCGAGAGGCATATATTCGTTGGTTTGGTGTTAATTCTTTTTCGACATGCCAGTACTGTATACATTTGACAGTTCAATCGTCAGTGGTATTAAAAGTATTTTAAATCTGGACGATTTTGTAGCAAAGTGTTTTTGAATTATTACTCTTGTAATAATAAAATGCGGGTTGTCTTCCAAGAAATCGGGTGTCATAAATTAAGTCAAATACTACTATATTATTCAGTTCACGTTTAAGTATAACATTTTTCATTCTAAGTTAACATTTAATCAAAGCAAGGGGAAAAATTGACGACGTGTAGTACCATGTTTCTTAAAATCATACATGGCGGGTGAAACGGTAGCGAAACAAGGGGTGCTTAGGACAGTTTCTGTCGTTTAAACGCTTTTTTAAAACCCGAAAATCGCGTATTCACATTTAAATTATTCCACTATTTTTGGTCACATAGATTTTTTTGGCTTCTTTGGTTTTCTAAAGATCTAAAAAGTTCAAAATGTGAAACAAAATAGCTGCCAAAAAGGCAAGATGTAGCTCTCGCATTACAAAAATACCCCAAATTTGCACTTTCGAGCCAAAACACGTTGCATTTACATATAAATTAGGGCCAAAATAATTACATATATAACTTTTGAAAGAACATAGAACACATTTTTATTGATGTGCAATAAAAAATTGTCTTAAAATCGCAATACGAAAACCAATCGAGGGTTCGGGCAATAAAATCGGCGGCCGAAATGTTCGTGTAGTTAGGTATTACACATTTTTACCATCTCTTAATCTATATACTTTTTATTCACTTAAAATGCAAAACGCGAAAGCGGTAGGTTCAATGTTGCAATGGCAATTTTTGCAGAGTTATTTCATGATAAGAAGGAAATACGAAACTATTGTATGAGACCTTATCCTTCCTGTGCATCCGGTCTTACTTCTCTGGTCGAAATTCACGGATTGGACTAATTTTGCCACTTTTAAGAGTTTTTACTTTGCTTTTTTATTTTGAACATGGATCGGTATCCTATGTTTGCTTATTTATTTTGATTTGAACATGGATCGGTATGCTATGTTTGCCTTTTTTTAATTTATTTATTTGAGACACTATTTATTTGCACATTTGCTAAATTATCATTTGAATGTTATTTTTAAAGAATTGTGGTGGCGGTTAAAAACTGATTTTGTCCTGAAATGTAGTTAAATTATGCTGAATTAAGAATTAATTTTCAAAATAAGCCGTCAAGGCTATCATTTTGTTGAATAATAAACAAAACTATTTCACAAAAAGGTGGGGTGGCTCGGAGTAATAGAGTTTAAAGGTCCAGTCAAGATTGTTTCACTTATATCAAGGTTGTTTAGTTCGTTCATGGTGGAGGGAATCGGAGTGCCTAAAAAACCCACCGAAAACGCCATTCCTCCACTCCACTCATCAACCGTAAACCGTCATCATACTTTAAAAGCTTTGTCCAATGTTTATGAACAGTAAAATTATTTTAATATTATGAGAGAGAGAGAGAGAGAGAAGAGAGAGAGAGAGAGAGAGAGAGAGAGTGTGTGTGTTTTGATAATTTGCTAACACGCTGGTCAAACATGACGGAGATCGATTCTGCTCTGGCTAAGAGATGAGATGCTAGTTTATAACGTTTAATTATATCCTTACTTATTTAATAAAGCGAGATGTTAAAAAGTTCCAATCAATGCCCATCAATGATCATATTCTACAATAAACTTTATTTAACGTTGCTTTCAAGGAAGTCTTGTACCATTATAGCAGATTCTCTCCAAATTTAACTCAATCATTATAATCAAAAGGAAAGCAAATTGAAGATAGTAACCAGCGGAAGTTAGTATAAATACAGTACAGTCCTGTCCAAAATTTAACATTAAGCTAACGAATCAGTAGCTCATCTTGTATGCTTTATATCCCGTCAGCTTTTCGGGACATGTCATATATCTCTCGGTATTGTTTCGAATTCAGTTTTAACTATCACTACCTCGGCCAACACTCGACAGCCAAGCTTCATCACCCTTTTGTTAGCTTAGTGTTAGCTTGGTGTTAAACTTTCGACAGGTCTGCACTGTACCAATACAGAAAGCCAGCTTTACATGACCATATGTGCTTTATCGTTTAAACTGTTCTTTGACTTCCACACGCAATGCGAGATTGAATGTGTAATCAACTTGTTATAAAAGACTGGAAGAAATCACGACCTCGGTCATGTATTAACCAATGAAAAAGAAACAATTACTATTTCGATTTTGTTTTAACGACTCACCATTCTCCCCAAAATAAAAGGTTTGTCGTGTTCTTAGGTTGGTGTGAATGAATTATTGTGATTTAATGAAAGGGGCTATAAAAATGTAATAAAAATGTAATAACGCCGCAGACAAACATCCTTATGTTTATAAAACACCTGCACCTGAATCAATTAACTTGTTTCATCATTAGGATGGTTTGTTGATTAACACCACAAATACATCGTGCACGGGGGGCTTTAGGTTTGGTCATAGAACAATCACATTTTTCACAGGCAGAACTATAGAGGGTGGTTCCGGGGGTTGAAACCCCACTCTATATTTCTGTCCATGATATGGTGTTTTTATCGCTTGCTCAGAATAATGAGAAAATGCAGGGTTTTATGCTACATTTCACAATTTTTCTCCCGGAGAATTATTCTTTTTTACCAAACCCCCTAGCATCAAGAAAAACGAAGGGAACCCCCCTTTCCAAAATACCTGCTTCCTGACACTGTTTTTCTATGACATTCATTAGCGCAAAATAGAACTCACAAAATACCTTTTGACCAAACTTATGTATTTATTAATATACAGTTTAAATGTGTAATAGAATGAACAGAGAAGAATCTAATATGACGTCAATATGACGTACTAGTGATTTTCTCATTGACAATAACACTGATAATAATAATGATATTTCTTAAAATATCTTATCGAAGCACCAAAACGCATACTACTACTAACTTTTATTAGGATGATGATGATGATGATGATGATGATGATGTGATGATGATGATGATGATGATGATGATGATGGTGGTGGTGGTGGTGGTGATGATGATGATGATGATGATGAAAAAGGTGATGATGATGATGATGATGATGATGATGATGATGATGATGATGAAGAAGGTGATGATGATGATGATGATGATGATGATGATGATGATGATGATGATGATGATGATGATGATAAAGGTGATGATGATGATGATGATGATGATGAAGGTGATGATGATGATGATGATGATGATGATGATGATGATGATGATGATGATGTCAGTTCGCTTAACAAAAGTAGATGGTTTTCTCCAGGCACTAGGGTTTCCTCAAACATCTCTACTGAACAGACCGCCTCAATATAAGCGAAAAAATATTGACTTTGTCGTAAAAAAGGCCAATTCACCCTTATTAAGAATGTAAGCCTAAGACACCCACTTACTTACGTACATCATAAATACCAAACTATATAATTATATACATATAATTATTCATGACATAAAAGACATCCTTCTGTTTTTCAATACCCATCCCACACTTACAACAAATACCTCGTATTTTACCGATAATACTATAATACCCAATAAAACTAACTAGTTTTTGTTTATCAAAGTAATTAAGCAATTAATATTGACAACTTTAATGGTTACAACCCGCCTTTAAAATAGATAGGAAGGCTTTTAGTCACGGAGATCAAACGGTTTGTGGTAATAGGCAAACAACATTGACCTGTCCGCTTGACCTATGATTTAAATATTTAATATGGACCAGTACATGTATATACATAGGGGATACACGTGTTTATTTCGGCTACTTCATGGGAAACACAAGTATTGTGTATGTATTAACTGCAATTCCTAACCATGCATGTAGTGGATCATTCTATATGAATATTCTACTGGAAGGTCAAGCGGACAGGTCAATGTTGTTTGCCTATACTTGTTACGCGTAATTCGTGTAGTTTGTCGATAACATTGATTTACTACAGAAACCCGTAGACAGCGAAATGGCTCTGAACATTTACTTTTACTATCAGAAATACTATCTACATTAAATTTTAGTCATTTTATAAATAAATGACATTAATATGGATTGTGTACGTAAATATAACTATATTGTGTTTACATGCAATTAATATTACAAACGTTTGTTCAAAGACTATCCAGTCTTCCATTGTACGCAAGACTCATAAATGTCATTGCTATCAGTGAATCTAAATATCATCTTTAGACTGACAATACATATTTTATTCGTGTCATCGGGTTACTGTAAGCTTGATGTTTTATTGTAGTTTGTCACCCTTCAAAGAAATTTCTCGCATAGCGATTGGTTAACTTGCCGGGGTACATGGAACTATGTTCGGAAATCTGCCGGGGTACATGAACGCACGCGACGTTTAGCGGTAAAAGGGAAGTAACTCGTACATCTCTGACGTCTAGTTACGGTAAACAAAGATGGCGACAACGTACGCAAGTCACACAAAATACGAAATGGAAGTTAAAAAGATCCAACTGGTTACGCTTTGAAGGGTGACAAAAACGTTATACAGAGCTTTGGCAGGTTACACGGCCCCATGTACCCCGTCAAAGATGAATGTACCCTTCGCCTGCGGCTCAGGGTACATAAATCTTTGACGGGGTACATGGGGCCGTGTAACCTGCCAAAGCCCTGTATAACTTATATTATTCGGATTGATTTATTGATTGGAGTATGACGTCACAGTCAAAAATAGTTCACTAATATCGAGACGTCACCAGCTATAGCTGATGAGAAAGATATTTTTATCTTTGCATTGCGCTCAGTGCAATGTGCAGGGAGGGTTATTTTTCTTTTACCCATCTTTTTCACACCTACCGTGAAAAGCGACATCGGTTCTAAGGTCTCTTCCATTCGCCGATAAGACGCCGTGACTTTCGTTTTTAAATGCCGAGTGCTTTGCGAAAGAACAGTTACTACTTTTTTTTAGGTTTTGGTCTTCGGGTCGTGCATTATGCCATCTAACCTTGGGAAACATTTTGACATACTAGTACAACAATGGAAAAAACAATGTTATTATATAAATGCTGTCCTTATCATTATGGAGTATAAAAATGTCTCAGCATAATGATTCACCTTGGGACGATAATGTGTTATTGTCATATTATCATTATGTGTTAACATAGTGGACATTGTGTGTTTGATGGCAAATTACATGTTGCCTCTAATTGATCTAATTTCAAAACCTCATCACTGAAGATTGTAATTCTTCTTGTATATTTTATGTGATTATCTCTATAGGCATTAGACAGTCTATTCTGGCATATTTAAGATAAAGGACAAACATACCCAGTCCATGTTAAAATATATAGCAAAAAGATGAAAACTGACAAATTAAACAAAAAGTGAGACCAGGTGCTCCGGAAGGATAAGCACCTCCTGTTAAGCTAGGTACAGTCGCTACCCGTCAATTCAAAGATTGAGATTAAAAGTAACGTAGAATTATGGATCGTCAAATATACCTAGGGTAATTTGGATACAGAGACATTATTACTTATAAGTTTTGAGGGCCTTGGTAATATTTTCTCATAATCGAATACATGGGCTAGAAGTTTGATATTGCTGTTGCATACAAGTTAGTTAATAAACTAATATCTAGCTGTATAATGATGTATAGTATATTTACTGAAATAGTGATAAACGACAAGACAGTCTTAGTGTTCAAATCGCTGGGATATATAAAGAAGCCTGGCTGTATATGTACTATTATTATATAATTAATAAATTCCATCTTTATGATTGGCTAAAACGGTAACACGTGACCATTGGATCTCACGTCATATACCACGGATTTTCCGGTGAATATCAAATTCGGTATACGTCATCGATTTTTGTTGACGTTCTCCGTAAAATGATTAGAACGTCATCAATTAAGTGTACGCAAGTGATTGCTTGTTATTTTTTCATAGAACGTTGACGTTATGGCATTATCAATTTACAATGTAGTGTGCAATTGATTGTGTCTCATCCGGAATGCCATTTATTTTTTCATAGAATCAGACTTAAAAAGTCAGATTGATCTAACTAATGCGGGATAATTTTAGTGTGATCAACCAGGGTGGGCAGGGAAATCTAACATCATTGCCTGATCACAGGTTTGAGAAAACATTGTCAACCGAAGTGCCACAGTGGCTAAATTATATAATAAAACAGTTATGGACTTTTTAGTGGTTGTATATGGTGTGATATTCACCGGAAAAATAAATATTGACCTCGGCTGTCGCCTCGATCAATATTTATTTTTCCGGTGAATATCACACCATATACAACCACTAAAAAGTCCATAATTGTATAGTATATAACGTAAAAAGCAATGTTTCAGGTCTATATATATATGTTCTTGTTAAGCGAGAAGTGAAAAGTTTAGAGATGTGACGTTCTGTTGTTGCAATTGTCTAGTTTTTATAAATAGAGTCATATAGTGTGGATGGTACAAATGGAAGTTTTTGTCCCAAATTTATATTTTATTGTTTCGTTCCGCGTTCAGTAGTAAAATCACTTAAATCATGCTGTTCGATTCATGTATGATTATTTTAATCACAATTTTAATTTATTCAATGAAGGGTTTTGTATACTGCTTTTTATTGTTTATGATTAATGTGTTTGTTACAAGCTTACTATTATTATAATGTACGATTATGACAATAAAGTTTTGAATTGAATTGAAACTAATGCTACAAGATGACGTCATCATTTATCGGAGAAAAACGTCATATACATTGTACAGAGTCATTATTTCAGCATTTTTATAGACCGGACTAAAATTGGGGCCATACTTATGGACTCGTTATCGTAACAAAAAATGAGACAATCTCTGTTTAAAAGAATTAGGAGTAAATATAGTATATCCCTCATCTTACTCTACTTGAAATAGCCTCATTATTAATTCATATGCTAACTGAAGGGCCCTTTGGTTAAAAAAATATATGAGAATTTCACTTTTATGTATACTGGGTCATATTAAACAATAATAAAATTGAAAACAACCCAGTCGTTGAGAAGAAATTGTAGAAAACTCAAAACTATGCCTTCATAACAGACTATAATTATGGCATTGGAAATGCATTTCCTGCATGAGGATTGGATTGGAAACTGGTAGATCTAAAAAAAGACAAGCATTTAAAAATATGTAAATGTAATTCTATTAGTATTGAAAATGAATATAATTTGTATTGGTTTTGTCCACTATATATTACCAATTAGCAAAATATTTGTATCATGCATGCATTTAAATAACGAGGTTGTTCACTTAATTATGGTTGAACATTTATTTATTATGTATTATGTATTTGCCGCCTCGGATAATGTTGTGGCGATAAATGTAATATATATGTTTAGAGCCAGACTTATTGAATTGAATTAGATTGGTTTGGATTACTCTGAGGGGTATTTTCGCGTACAGAACGTCAATTTTGCGTATATATACGTGTGAAGAGTATCGAACGTTCGTTTCTATTATTGAACAAGAGAATTTAGATGTAAAATACCGGGAGACTATAAAAATAACAGTGGCTAGTCCATGTAATCAAGAACAATAAACAAGCAAACGAGACAAATAATACAGACAGTCGAGAACTACTGATAATAAACGAACAATTTTGGGCGGAGTTTGTATTTAACGTAAATGTAATTATGACGGGTTACAAATGTAATAGTGCAGATGACTTATGATCTCACGGATATGACGGAGTGTGTTGACCAAGTCAAATGGTGCACGCCATGTATGGTAGACATGATATGGACTTTGACAACGTGTTTGATATGGTGCACGTCATGTATGGTAGACATGATATGGACTTTGACAACGTGTTTGAAATCATTTAACCCATGTTGTACTTTAAGTATAATTTACACAGACTCATTAATCTGTTTATATTCCGAATTCTTAGATACCAAAATCTTCAACTTAAATATGCTTGCTTTATAGAAAAATCCATTTACTTAAGAAAAATCCAATGACATTTGAAATCCAATTAAGAAAATCCACTAAACGATTCCGGAATCCGTGTTTGATTTGCAGTTGTCAGTGTTTTCATTGTGTCGCGGACAGAAATAAATCCCATTGCATATAAATAGAAGACTCATTTAATAAAGCTCTCCATAAGTCGGCATCATATTTACCTAAGGGGCCTATTACATTGTTGAAATATGGATAATAACTGTTGAGGAGATGAGAACAATTCCATCACGTCTAATCGTATTATTATCAAACTGATTGCTTAGGCTGTGTTTTCTGATGCGAAAGCAAACATTATCAATGTTGATGACTAGTACCGGAGTTTTTGTGATTAACCATATTTTTATGTATTTCCTAACGATTTGTTTGTGTATTAATTCCAATACAATTTGGTAAACAAGAAGATTATTGTCGGAATAATCGTAAAACTAATAGACTTCGTGTTTATCAATACATTTATTGAGTAAATAAATAATAGATCAGTTAATAGTCAATAATAATTATGTATAAAAAAGGAGACATCGATGGTGTGTGTAATAGTGTAATATCGAATTTTCGTGGCTCCAAGAGAAAATTACCATTTCGTGGGGTTGTAAATTCGTGGTTTGTGGTGAACGTTTAGTGTAAGTTTGTAAAATAGAACATTTCGTTGATATGGAAATTCGTGGTATCCACTAAAACAACGAAAATTGACATACCACGAACATTAATTACTTATTTTTGATTGCATTGTAATAAACAGTGGGATTGCAATAACAAAAAATGAAAAGTCTAATTAAAAAGATTTTTAGGCGAAAAGTTTCCCAAAATCGCCTATGATAGATAAAATGCACTTAGCAATAGACAGTCAAAGTATATTTAAAGTTACGTCCATTACGCCCGCATATTTTGATGACAAAAAGGTTCAATCACAAACACACCGAGTTAACTTTTTGTTCCACCTTGGAAGTGCATTGGACAAATTGTCAATATGAATTAGGCCTACAAAATAGGATTTTAATATTTTATGGTATATTCCTTTTGCCCCTATTTATTGTACAGTGTACCCTATTTATTGTACAGTGTACCCTATTTATTGTACAGTCCTGTATAGGGTCCTATATAGCTAACTTTATAACTTATGATTCCACGTTGTGTATCTTGGCTACACTCATTCGTCTGTGTCGACTCGCGGTGCAGAACGAGTCCTGGATACGTTCTTCCAATGGAGTGACTTGGAACAATGTCCTCGCACTGTCTAAAAGTGTGCTTTCTGTCCAATTGTCGAGATGGTGCAATTGTAAAAATAAAACAATAATAAAACTAGTATATTTATGTTACATACCATTTTGTTTTAAAAAATATTTTAAAAAATGGTATCTGACATTTATATAAATTAAATAGCCGATATCCTTGAATGATTTTGAATGATTTTGTAAGTACATTTTCAATAAATAATTAAAATAACTCAATGGATTGAATAATATTTATGAGGGCATTTAATCATCTTGCAATATTTACATGCTCCAAATGATCGTAAAACAAATTATAGGTCTAATTTGGTATAGGGAAACAACACTGAGCTGTCCGTTTGACCTTTCATTAGGAATATTCATTTACGATGGTCCACACAATGGGTAGTTTTTGGGCTCGTATAGTTATTAAAATCAATGAATGTCTCCTATTATTTAAACGAAATAAACACCCATGTTCCATGTACGTAAACGTATTGGTGTAGAATTATTGTTAAATTAAAGGTCAAGCAGACAGGTCATTGTTGTTTGCCTATAGATTTCTTGAACAGTAATAACAAAATCACATGCTATTCTCCGTTAATTATTATGCTGAATCCAGTTCTTAATTGTAAACGGTTGCTTTAAACGATATAAAGAGATCAAAAAGCTTGTAGCATACAGACCTGACGAAAGTTTAACACTGAGCTAACGAAAAGGAGTCAAATCTAGACTGTCGAGTGACCGCGGTTACCGAAAAACTGCAAAGGGATAGATAACATCTAGCGAAACGCTTTCTTAATATAGCTGTCATGTGCTGTTTTTTAATTTCTATTTAAAAAATGCATTCAAAAACAGCACATGACAACTGCTGTTTTTGAATGCATTATTTTAATAGAAATTCAAAAACAGCACATGACATAGCTAACGATGGATCGAGATGAACTGCTGATTCGGAACTACATGTAATTAATTCGTTTGCTTAGCGTTAAACTTTCGACAGGTCTGTACTGTATGCATATGAAACCAACTGATAGAATCTTTGAAATTATTGTGAATTCAAAGATGATAATAAAACGTTATACCATCACTGTTATTGATAAAAATAAAATGATTATGATGATCATTAGGGACAAAAATAGACATCCATAATTAAGGACTTTACTTAATGGTGAAAACAATCTGGCCGTGCGTCGTTAATCAAAGTGAATTTTGAACTAAATATCCTTGTCAAGATACTAGGTACCTATACCTGTATAGGTAAATGCTGTAAATCGTTGAATTTTCGCGACAGTTAATTATTGCATTACTTGTTATTTCAGGATGTTCACGTATTTTATTCTCGCATCATATTAAATGCAAGTGAATTCAACGAATTCCTATTTGTCTCTAATAACGCGATATTCGCGAGTTCGTAATGCCGAGTTCCGAGTTACTTTGCTACAGTGCTAAATTTGACTACCAAACTGAGCCCAATGTGCGTTCGTTTTGATTATATCAAATCAAATATCCGCGAGAGTTTTATTTTGGCGTTTTGTTACTCTCGCAAAATTATGCAAAAATAAAATGAATGCTTAATTCCCCCTCTTTATAATAAATGTAATGTAAAAATACCGGTATACTACTAGTGTACAACATAATATTACGGGTGTGTGTCGACAAATATACAGGCATCGTGATGACGGTAAACATCGGATACTGGCGGTAAAATAAAAAACAAGTATTTCTTATAAATGACATTCTTATGACATTACTGTACTGAGTTATAAATAGAATATTATACTACTGTCATATAATTTGACCATAAATATAATGTTGTGCTGCATTCAATATATGGGTGAAACCTACCATTAAAAATTAAATAAGCGCTTGCAAAAATTATGAAACCAAATTACGGTGGGGGCTTGCAATAATGTTAATTCTAAGGGTACTTGTGTAACCATATTACGGTGGGGGCTTGCAATAATGTTAATTCTAAGGGTACTTGTGTAACCATATTACGGTGGGGGCTTGCAATAATGTTAATTCTAAGGGTACTTGTGTAACCATATTACGGTGGGGGCTTGCAATAATGTTAATTCTAAGGGTACTTGTGTAACCATATTACGGTGGGGGCTTGCAATAATGTTAATTCTAAGGGTACTTGTGTAACCATATTACAATTAATTTTTTCTCATTTTTCTTTTTTTCCATATAATGATGCACACACATATTATTGCTCAACAAAATTACAAGTACATTGTTACTACGAACCCAGTCCTACTGCTCTATTATTTTATGTATATTATTTTCCTGGTATTATTTAACCATGCCAGTTTCAGCACAACTACATAGAGCCAGGACTGGTACTTTTCACATGGGTTTACATTTGTGTTGTCATAAACCTATTCCAGTACTAAACCAAATGTGTTGTATGATGTTACACGTGTGGATATTTTTGACTATGTTGTTTATAATTATTTTTGACGTAACTTGTTTAAACATGTTACTTAACATTCCCATTGAATTTTCTTTCGTAATCACTATTATTGTATTTAATAATACGTTTTACACTTGTTGTTACAACTTATGTTACATTTGCACAGTTTTTCTAGATAACGTTTTATATTTTTCAAGTAATATTTCTTTATACTTAGTTCGTCTTTATGCTACCTTACGTCACCTAGTGTCCGACATTTTTTATTATTTTCATCTGGCTTTTGTCGTCCATTACTTGCTCTGTTTATCTGGTGATGTAGAAATGAACCCTGGCCCAGTATTCACTGAAAGTAGTATTTGTTCGACTAGTTCCACTATAACGACTGATCGACTATCTGGAAACAATCTTAGTTTCTATCACTTAAACATTCAAAGTCTACTTCCTAAACTTGACTTAGTCCGAGTGGAGCTGTCATCTTATGATGTTATTGCCTTTACAGAGAGCTGGCTAGATCCCCAATATGACGACGACAACTTGATTATTGACACCTACCATAAACCCTTACGTTGCGACAGACAGAACCGTTCAGGTGGGGGCGTAATATTATACATTAAAGACTACATATATACTAAACAACGGACTGACTTACAAACAGACGGACTTGAATGTGTATGGACTGAGCTTCACTTTAAAGGCAAGACTATCTTATTTGGTGCTATTTACAGACCGCCAAATTCAGGACAGGATGTTTGGGATAAAATTGAACATACGTTAGACCTTGCTACGGACAGTAATTATGACTACTTAATAATAACTGGAGATTTTAATGACGATCAACTTAATTGTGCCAATCGAAACATAAAGGACATTGTAAACACTTTCCACTTAAATCAACTTATTAACGAACCTACACATTTCACAGAAAACTCAGCATCTCTCCTAGACCTCTTTCTTGTTTCTGACACAAATATTGTACAGTTTTCTGGGGTTGTAGACACATTCTATGATGTTAACGTTCGTTACCACTGTCCTATCTCACTAATATTATGCTTAAAAAAACCTTTGACTAAGTGTTACATAAGACGTATATGGGAATACGATAAGGGAAATTATGACCTCTTTAAACAAAAACTAGCTGACCAGGACTGGGGTTTTATCTCAACCATTATAGATGACAATGAAGCTGCCATTAAAATTTCAGACATTATCTTAGAACATGCAGGTAGCACTATTCCAAATAAGACCGTAACTATTAGACAGACGGACAAACCCTGGATGAGAAATGACATACGACGTTTAATTCGTAAACGAAAAAGACTCCACAAAACTGCCAAAAAATCTAATTTACCTCAACATTGGGCCGATTTCAGACGAATAAGAAACATTTGCGTTACCTCAATAAGAAATGCTAAAAGTGCATATATAGAAAAATTATCTAATAAACTTACATCTAATAAAGTCTCGACTAAACAGTGGTGGCAAATAGCTAAGTACTTTTTGACTGGAAAATCTAATACAACAATACCTGCACTTTCTTATAACAACAACATTTATTTTGAAGACCAAGACAAAGCCAATGTTTTAAACGAATACTTTACTGACCAATCAACGCTTGACGATAGAAATGTCACCTTACCAGAATTACATCCTCCACCTTACGGTATTGATAAGATAGAAATTACCCCATCTGACGTTAAGGATGCATTACTTTCTTTAGATCCAACTAAATCACCAGGTCCCGACAAAATAAACCCACGACTGCTTAAAATAGCAGCTCATGAATTATCCTATCCCCTATCTATTTTTTACAACAGACTTCTACTCTCTAACTCTTACCCAAAATGTTGGAAAATGGCTAATGTTATTCCTATCTTTAAGAAGGGTGATCCCTCTGATGTTAAAAATTATAGACCTATATCTCTTCTGTCAGTCTTGGGTAAAACCATGGAACGATGCGTCTTAAAACATATGTCTATTTATCTTGAAGAGTTTCAAATAATTACACATTTTCAATCAGGCTTTAGAAAGGGTGACTCAACTACAAACCAACTTTTATATGTATGTAACGAAATCGGGAGGGCATTGGATATGGGCAAGGAAGTAAGAATGGTGTTTTGCGATATTAGCAAAGCCTTCGATAGAGTATGGCACGCAGGTCTTTTGTACAAACTTAATAACATAGGTATTAAAGGAAATTTACTGCAATGGTTTAAAAGTTATCTTAGCAATAGAAACCAAAGAGTAGTTATAAAAAACAATTGTTCAAATTTGTTACCTGTTACTGCGGGGGTTCCACAAGGTTCAATTCTTGGACCTATACTTTTTATAATTTATATAAATGATATTGTTGATAGTATTGACAGTAATATAAGGCTTTTTGCTGATGACACATCCCTATATGTAACTGTTGATGATCCATCTGACGCTTCAATGTCATTAAATAACGATTTGGAAACTATCCACAACTGGTCAAAGCAATGGCTCGTATCTTTTAATTCTCAAAAAACAGAATCTATGATTTTTTCTCGAAAATTAATACAACCATTTCATCCGGCAATATACTTAGACAACTCATTAATACTTGAAGCTGATTACCATAAACATCTCGGTATTATATTGTCAAATGACGGTACATGGAAAGCTCACGCTGACGACCTAATCAAAAAAGTTTACTCTAGATTAGCTATTCTCAAGAAATTAAAATTCCAACTTGATCGCAAATCTCTCGAAAAAATATATTTCACCTTCATTCGGCCATTACTAGAATATGGAGACATCCTCTGGGACAACCTCACCCAGGAATATATCAATAAGCTAGAAAAAATTAACATTGAAGCGGCTCGCACAGTTTGCGGAGCCACCAAATTATCTAGTTTGTCCTTATTGTACCAAGAAGTTGGTTGGGAAACTTTAGAATACCGTCGTAAAAAACATAAACTGTTACAATTCTACAAAATGTATCACGGCCTGTCTTCTCAATATCTAAACGACTTGGTACCTTCAACAACTTTCCAGAGACACTCTTATAACACACGTACATCTAGCAATTTAGACACGTTCTTGTGCAAAACGGATACTTACTTCAAATCGTTCCTACCTTCTGCAACAAGAGATTGGAATGATCTACCTAGACATATTCGTGAAGGCTCTATTTCTCAATTCAAAACTTTCCTCAATAATGAATCACAGATCCCATCCTACTTTAATATTGGCAATCGTATTGAACAAATACATCATTGTCGATTGCGCTTAAAATGCAGTTCATTACATTCCCATCTCTTTCATAAAGATCTCATAGAAAACCCTTATTGTTTATGTGGTCAAATTGAGAATACGGAACACTTTTTATTACACTGCCCTTTGTATCATGTTATTCGACGTCGTACTATAGGAACCTTGAATTGCCATTATAATTTGAGTACATTGTTATATGGAGATAGTTCACTAACACCAGCGAAAAATGCTGAAGTGTTCTTACATGTTCATGAATTCATTCGCCAATCCAAACGATTTCACTGAAAACTATTCATACTCCATTGTTTTATGTGTGTATCTCTCTCTCTCTCTCTCTCTTTCTCTCTCTCATAATGTTCTACAGAATGCCTTACTTAATTGCTTGTATATAATGCCATGTTGTATAAATTGTTATATTATAGATGCACAGGAAACTGGTTAATATAAGAGTTATACTCTTGTTCCAGAATCCTGATTTATAAATTGTTTCATTATGTTATTGATCTGATTTTCAAAAATAAATATTGTTTAAACTAACCATATTACGGTGGGGGCTTGCAATAATGTTAATTCTAAGGGTACTTGTGTAACCATATTACGGTGGGGGCTTGCAATAATGTTAATTCTAAGGGTACTTGTGTAACCATATTATGATGGGCTCTGTAACAACCTACTTTCAAAACAAAAATTCAAATTGCGTTAAATCCGGGACAAGCTCGACGCGCTTTGGTTTTTTTCAAAGTGGGTTGCTACAGGGCACTTACAATAACGGTTTATTCTGGGGGTACTAATAGAACCAAATTACGGTGGGCACTTAAAATGTTTATTCTTTGGGTACATGCGGAACCACATTATGGTGGGCACTTGAAATGTGTATTTATTGGGTACATGCGGAACCACATTATGGTGGGCGCTTGCAATAAAGTTTATTTTAAGGATACTTGTGCAATCAAATTACGATGGACACTTGCAAAAAAGTTTATTCAAAGGATATATTGTTTAACCTGATCAGGATGAGAGCTTGTAATAATGTTTACTTTATTCTAACAGCACTTATTTCACTTCATTACTAGGCGCTTTCAATAATGTTTAATCTAAGGGTACTTATGTAAAGTCCGGTGCTTACAGTAATTAAGAATTATAAATTACGATGCATATTTTAAACAATGTTTATAGGCCAAAGGATGATATCCAAAACGCCGAGCTATCTGCCTATAGGATTCAAAATTTAAAAGTATGTTGAATACATATTGATAGTGAAAAAACCTAAAGCTACTATCATTATGTAAAAGTTTATATGGTAAAAATCTTAGTAAAACATTGCATTATATGTTTAACTCGTGTAATCCTTTAGGTTTGTCTCCGTAGAACTCAATACAAACATGGAACAAGTAAGTGAAAATCAACACGTTTTTTAATAAATACATATAGAGCGCATGCCTCTCCATTAAAGATATTTTGAATATAAAAAACTATATTATTTTACTGTTAGATATGCAAAGTATGGTTAATGGAGAGACATGCGCTGATACTGAATTTTGTAAAAATCAATGTTTTGAGAGTTACCCCAATATAACCTCTTACTACACCGTACTATACTCGTACTTGATATTAATAAACCTTATTGTCAACCATTACCTGCGTGGTGTAGTGGGTATACGTAGGAACCAGTAAGTCTTACGTTGTTGGTTCGAATCCCAAAGTCAAAGTTTTACTTTTCAACTTATTTTATTTTAATAAAATGTATATTTTACGGCTTTATTTCTTTTTTATCTTACTTTGTGTTAGAATTTAAATGCAATATTATTTTTTTATGCCACAAATAACATAACAGATAAAAAGACATGCACGCATATTTGTTTTATACATACAATATATATAACGACATTACAATTCAGTTTAAGGCCACTTGTCCTTTTCCGTGTGTTTCGTGTATGTTGAACACGTACTAGTAAATAAAATGCCAAAAGCTAGTGCATTTGTCAAACGAAGAAATGCCATATATACGAAAAGTCGGGGTAGGTTTCATATGTGATGAATGTCACTAGCTCCACAGGTGTCAAGCATGCTCTCTGAAGCACGGTGGCTCTAACAACTTCAGTTTCTTGAATGCCTTCTATCACTGATTTTATGATGGCCTAAATCAAAGTATTCTGCTATGAAATCACACTGACATGCCGTCAATAGACACAACGTATACGCATTATTATGCAAAACAAAACAAGTCATTGTGACACCTGATTTTTTTTGTTTTTGAGCTAGCAAAGTAATGGCAATGACAGTAGCGCTACACTTTGGTGCAGAATAACAAACATTTAAATTATATAGACAGCTAACTACCCAGTAAAGTCAGCTTCCACACACGTCAAAATAAAAAAGAAAAAATGTTATTCATATGCAACGTATATTTTTACACAGAGATTTATTTGTACTTGGCCTCGAAGTAGTGACGGGTATAGAGGCCTGAAAAGGGTGTAACCTAGTTTCTTGCGTATGTATTCCTATAGGCGGATAGCTCGGCGTTTTGGGAATCATTCTTTGCAATCCAACATCATGTAGAATTTGAAAATTTTTATCAGAGATGTGGCTCAAAAGGGGGAAAGTGGTGCATTTCATAAACTCATTTCTTATAAAAAAAAACAACTGGATTGATCAACCAATTATTAGTTTTATTTTGATTCACCATTTCGAAAACACGACAGGGGAGATAACACCTATGAACGAAAACGAGGCTTGGGGTTGCAGCGTAGAATATGACGATTGAAACGGGGAAAAAGACTTTTGTTGTACCCAAGGTTGTACAAAAGTCTTAAGTATATCACAATCTTCACAATTTATAATCCAAAAATATTTGTTTTGATTATTAAAGCATTTATTTGATGTATTTATTACAGCCGAAAATCATCTGTCAAAATTACTGGACAGTAGATATCAAGAAATGAATTTCATCTTCTATAGAATTACTATAACATTTAGTGCATAATTTATCTTTTTTTTCTATTTTTGAATAACGTCCAATTTCAATTTTTTATCTGTGATGTAATTCTTAATCAGTTTATATTTAAATAATCAGTTTTGTTTTCCTTATATCTGTGTATGGCCAATGTAAAATTTAATATTTTATAATGTATTAAAATCAGTTTGGCAGTCTTTTTTAAGGTAAAATAAACAAAATTTTTCGAAAGAATGAAACTTTACTCTAAAAATCTTCATATTTAATTTGATCAACGCCCGTGACGTTTAATAGAGTCTTTAAAGTATTCTGTGTTCAACGTCGCTGATTATATATATCACATTTCGTCTTCCTTATTTAACTTTTTTTTCATTTCAAGAGGTTCTCAATATATTTAACAAATTTAAACCGCACAAACATTTTTAACTTTTCATTTTGAAAATTTTATATTTTGATTATTTTTTATTATCATAATTTCATTCTGTAAATATTTCTCGAAGTCAGAACTTCTGTAATAAAAAATTACTGGAACCGAGAATCATTCAGTCATTTATCAGTTTATTTATTTCAAAAGTGATAGTTTTGACTTGTACGAAAGTGTATATTACATATTTTTACCCACAGGTAAAGGTTGCTAATTAATGTTGATAATCTGCATACCTTATCAACAGACGCGGTAACTTATTGATAACGGAAGCAAATTCCAAATTCCCATTGGATCAGATGATAATAATAATAACTTTATTAGCATAAAGCAAATTACATGCTTGTAGCCTAACTATTTACAATAATGGATTGATGGCGGCAGAATACAAATATCATCGGAAGACTGTGAAGGTGGAAAACTAAATATAGATACATGTATTTGTAATAAATGACATATATATAAAAACGAAAATAAGTATCACAGAGTAGAGTTTTACTTATAATGAATATAGATAATAAGTATTTAATATAATAATAATAATAATTATTATTATTATCATGATCATCATCATCACCATCACCACCATCATCATTATCATTACTATTATTATTACAATGTAATAACAATAGTAATAACAAAAACAACAACAGCAATAATAATAATAATAATAATAACAATAACAGCAATAATAACAATAATAATATTAAGTGGGGATAGGATATTGGTTCTAATGTTCCAGGCTGTAATAAGATACTTTGATAACTTAATTAACAATGAGATGGAATTGCTGTTCATTATAGTATTAAATTTGTGTAGGGTTGGCCAACGTTTATAATATGGTGGTAGAAGGTTCAGTCTAGCTTGTCTGTAGATTGGACATATTAATAAAAAATGGTATTCGTCTTCTACGACACCCATTGAACAGCATGTACATAACCGTTGGTTTCTAGGAATATTTGTATATCGACCTGTAACTACATTTAACTGGAGGGAATTACATCTAAATTTTGATAACATATATACATATTTAATATTTACACAATTTAAATAATGTTCAAACTGTACACAACATTTGAAACCTTTATATAAAATAAGTTTACTAGATGTATTTATGTAGTTAAACCAATGCTGCATATACTGGTCATACAATCTTTGTTTAACTATCTCAAAATTAATTAGGCTAGCATTCTGGAATACCAGTAGTCAGAAAAACCAAGATTACATAGCATATCACGTAAATTGGAGACCCAATTTACCTTACCGCTATTGGCATCTGTAAGTAACAAATTGTATATATTTGATAACATATTATCATTGTTCTGTAATATTTTTAACCAATATTTAATTATACGCTCTTGGCGTTTGATATTGAGCGGTACCCTGCCTAACTCACCAAGCAATACATCAATAGATGTGGATTTATTAACATTTAAGACATACCTGCAAAATTTATTGTGCACATTTTCAATGTCGATAGCTTTATGGAAGCCCCATACTTCACTTCCGTAACACAAAACAGACGCAACCATTGAATCAAAAAGATCACACCGTTGTTTAATATGTAGTGGAAGTTTCCTGCAAATACCCATCAAGCTGTACAATGCGTTAGATCCTTTTTCTGATATGCGTTTTTGAGTCTGTAGAAATTTGCCATTTTTGTGTAAAGTAATTCCAAGGTATACATAAGAGTCCACAATTTCTATAGTTTGTTCCCCATAAGTCCAGTTATAATCGAATTTACGCGTTCCATTTCTAAAGGCAACTACCTTGGTTTTGTTTATGTTAAGAGTAATGTTCCACGGTATCAAATGCCCGTTTAAAATCTACGAATCCACAATACAGTTTTTTTTTGTTTTGTAAAACATGTGTAATGATGCCATGCAGCACGAAAATTGCATCCACGGTTGATTTACCACTTCTAAATCCAAATTGATTGTCACACAGTTTGTTATTTGATTCTGCCCACAGAAAGAGTCTGTTATTAATAAGAGAAGTGTATATTTTGAAAACACACTAACTAGAGTTATGGGTATATAATTGTTTGGGTCATTTGGATCACCCTTCTTTGGTACTGGAACTATGACACCATTCGTCCAAACGTCAGGAAACTCACATTTTAAGAACATATAGTTAAATAGTTTACACAAAATTGGAAGTAGTAACTCGGCTGCTGTAATAAACATTTCATTTATAAGTGTATCAAGTCCTTCACTTTTTCTTCTTTTCAATTTATTAATTATTTCTAAAATTGCAGTCTCTGTAAAAGGTGAATCGAGATCCTCTATAACAATATCATCATATGGCTGGTTTAAATAGTCAATGAGTTCTGTATTAAATTCAGATTGTTTGTCGCCTAGAAGTTCACTGAACATTTTATGGAAATCGTCAAGGTTCACTGGACACTTCCGGTTCGATTTAGGCCTCAGAGTTTGCCAAAACTTCCGCGGGTTCGACTTCGACATTTCACTTAACTGTTTACATTTATTATTCATATGTCGGAACTTTGCTGATCGTTTTGTCCTATTATGATAATTACGCGCACTGATGTATATAGATCTATTAGTGTCAGTAGGATTCCTATAATATTCGTTTCTGGCTGCGTTAAATTGTCTCATATGGTGACGACATTTACCATCGAACCAGTCATTTATACGGAGTTTATCACACTGGACGCTAGTATAACGGTATGACGTCATGAGTATGTACTGGACAGTGGACATTTTTTCGTCTCCAAAAAAAAGCATTATATTCGGTACTACTAGAACTTTGTTGAACTACTGTTGTGTTACTGATTCAGTAAGAAGTCATAGAATACACAAATGAGTCAAGAAATAAGTGAAAAACCTCCAAAAAAGAAACAGAGGCAAAGAAGTAAGGCAAGTGACCAATCTGGCATACCAACGCCCAATATGGCGACCCCCAGTACAAATGTAAACATGAACAATGACACTAGTCTTCACAATCTACAGCAAGCTCAACCTGTTTATACCCAGTTATTACCTCCTAGTCAGTGTCTAGGGAGTCCTGGTTTACAGAATTATTCGCCAATTACTCACCAATCACCAAGTGGTCAGTTTTACCAGATACACAACGTGCCATCCCCCCTCAACAAACTCAAGTCCTACCATGGGCACAGGACCTTTTAAGCAAAGTTGACTTTCTTGCTACAAAATTACACAAATTGGATGCAATTGATTTACGGCTATCTGTATCAGTTTTAGATAATAAGATAGACTGTGTAAATAGAGACGTTAGTTCTGTTAAAGTCAGGGTAGAGGAATTAGAGGAGAGTTCACAGTTTATAAGTGAATCATTTGATGAATTTAAAGTTACTTCTGCTGAAGCCACATCCGATAGACAGAAAATTCACAATGAACTTGCAACAATTTCTTATGAAAATAAAAAGATGAAAGATGAATTTTTAATTGAGAATAAAAGATTTAAGGATGAAACAAACAAATTGAAGGAGGAAATAGTTGACATTCAGGCAAGGTCCATGAGGGACAATTTATTATTCTTTGGTTTGGCTGAAAATAGGGGTGAAAACTGTAAAGAACTTGTGTTGAATTTCTGTGAAGATGTTATGAAAATTGAAGGGACAAGAGAAAACTTTAAACTTGATAGGGCCCAGAGAATTGGAATATTTCAAGTGAATAAAATAAGACCAGTCGTTGTCAAATTTAATATGTTTAAACAGAGGGAAGAGGTCAGGATGAAAGCAAAAATTCTAAAGGACACTAACTATGCTGTGCGACAGCAATTTCCTAAAGAGATACATGAAAGAAAGAAAACGTTTGTGCCAATTCTAAAGAAAGCAAAAGAAAACAAAAGGGAAGCATACCTAGTGAAGGATAGGCTATATATAGATGGTGAATTATACAAGGGTCAGGTGGAAAGTGAAAAGACGACACAGATGACAAGGACAGATTCTACGAGAGGACGAGGAGGAACATCAAGAGGACGTGGAGGAACATCAAGAGGACGTGGAGGAACATCAAGAGGACGTGGAGGAACAGGAGGACAAAGACAAAACAACTCGAACAGATTTGAGATATTAACAACACACACAACAGGGAGTACAGACATTTCAAGTGATCATGGTGACAGTGCAAGTGCTCCATTATAGCACGATCAGGAGATTATTAATAAAACCTCCATTGACACTGGTTTGAAATTTCTATGTTGGAATATAATAAAGGATTGAAAGATAAACTTAATAATGCTGCATTTTTGAATTATATATGTACTTATGATTTAGTTTTTCTTTCAGAATGTTGGATTGATGATAATTTTTGTGTTAATATACCAGGTTTCGAATGTAAACTATTTCCCCTTAAGCGCTCTAAGAATGTACAAGGAGGTGGTATGTTTGTTATGGTTAGAAATAGTTATTTAGATGTTGTTGAAATATGTGAAAATGTGTTGGATACTTTTGTCGTTTTACGTATTGACAAATCTGTCAATAGCTATGGTCAAGATATTTTTTTGATTTGTGCATATTTACCCCCTGCAAATTCTTCTTTTTACAAGTATTATAATTGCGATATATTTTATGAATTACAAAATATACTTGAATCTTACAGTGAAAAGGGCAAATTAATTATCGCAGGTGATTTGAACTGCCGAACTGCCTGTTTTGATGATTTTATTATGAGCGACGAAATTCCAAACACCATTGAAAAACACGTGTCATGTTTATTTACATATGCAAATGACATTCCTTTACCCGTTCGCACCAATCCGGACAAAATTTCAAACTCCTACGGACCAAAGTTATTAAGTTTATGTAAATCAACTGGACTCCGAATTCTAAATGGAAGGCATCCTGATAAACTAGATAATGATTACACGTACAATGGAGCAAGAGGTTTTAGTGTGATAGACTATTTTATAACTACTCCGGACATGTTCGAATTTGTTTTTTTTTTTTTTGTCTTTTAAAGTTTTTATTCGATCCTTAATAAATCAGATACAGATATACATTTCAACTCCAAATCACATATACACGTACATTTTCTTAACATAGATGCAAATATTATCATATGAAAAACATGTATATTATAATCGTAAAAATTGCCACTTTTGCTTAATAAGTTGTGCTTTTGCCGGGGTATGCATATACAAAGAAAAAAGTTCTATTTTTCGATAAAATCTTATAGTTTCTATACAGGCTTGGTAAGAAGGTTGTATATTTTTCATTCTGCATGTATGAATATAATATTTTGCTATAAGTAAACATAAGTTTACAACATTTAAATTAGAGTCGTTACTTTTTATACCAAATAGCAGATTTTCAATGGTATTTTCAATTTTTATATTGGTCTTCTAAGAGTTGATACCATATAGACTTTACACATGAACATTCAATAAAGAGATGAGTAATTGTTTCCTTCGTTTCTGAACAAAATGTACACAATTCAGTTTCGTATAATTTACTCTGCTTAAGTTTGATGTTTGTAAAGTAAATACCGTGGTTGAGTTTGAATTGAAATGACCTTAGTTTTGTATCTTCTGTTATTTTAAATGGTATAATATATATATAATTCCAATGTTCATCTGTAAACTCTATATTCAGTTTAACTCTCCACCTTTCTTGCGAATTAGGCTTTTGGTAAATTTTGTTTATAAAAAGACGGTAGAAATGTTTTGCTATATTTTCCGAAGTTTTTAATGATTGTATTAGCGGATGGTGTACCTGCGGTATTGGACATGCGTTTTTTATGATACTTTTCCATTGCTTAGGAATTGCTCTGATTAAGCTATAATATTCTAGAAAATTTACTTTCAAATCATATTTGTTCATCAAGTCGGCAATAGTCAAGAAAGAACCTGTATCATCTATTAGGTCTTTTATGAAGAATATACCCTTTTCACACCAAGCCGTATAGAAGACATGTTTGTTACCAATGTTAATGTGTGGGTTAAACCACAGGGATTGAGATACTATTTCACAAGTATTTGCGGTTCCTTGTTTTTGTATAGATGCCCAACTTGTGAATACATGTTGCCAGAACACATTGAATTTGCCTATACAAATATTATAACTTTGTTCATTTAGCATTAAGAACTTGTCGCCACCTACATCCTCCAGATCATCCAGTAAGAGACGTTTCCATGCTGAACCTATGAGTGGGTCAATAAGTTTCTTCAACCATGATATTTTTAGTGCGCGAACAAAAGATCTAATATGAGGTACCCTCAACCCACCATAGCTGTAATCGCTAAACATGATGTTTCTTTTTACCTTTTCTCCCTTTCCACTCCAAATAAATCTAAAAATGGATGTTTCAACGTCTTTCACTAGATATTCTGGTGGATCAGGTAGGACTGTTAATATCTGTATAAGTATTGGCATAGCTAGGGTTTTTACTACAGTTATTTTGCCGAATAGTGATAAATTTCTAAAGGACCAATCGTTCAAAAGTTTTTTGAAAGAATTGATTTTTTTCAGTGTAATTTTCTAAATAAAAGTCTCCCCCTTCCCTACTGAGATTATATTTTATTCCTAACAATTTAAATTTCCCTTCAAAATTCCAAGAAATTGGTATATCAGTGTTATATTTTTTTTAAACCCCTTTTTTATCCAAACCATATAGCCTCAGTTTTATCAAAATTAGCTCTCAGACCAGAACAGTCGGCGAAATCTTCAATTAGGAACAAAGCTCTATTTAAGGAATGTTCATTATCGTCTAATGTAAGCGATGTGTCGTCAGCGTACTGACTAATCAGATACTCTGATCCATTCAAAGTTATACCTGTTATATTGGGATCATTTTTAACAGCAGCACTCAACAATTCTACACATAGTATAAAAAGATAGGGAGATAGAGGATCACCCTGCCGCACACCACGTTCAACAGAGAAAAAGTTTGAAATGTAACCATTGTTTTGAACAAGACTGACTGCCCAAACATCTATTTAGTCTAATTCATGAATCATATTATGGATTTGTTCGTTAGATGTTATATTATTTTTGTGTAGGTAATTTAATGTATCTATATCATATTCCAACGGTACATTAAAATCCCCACCCATTATTATTGACGTATTTCCAATTATCTCTAGTTGCTTTTGCAAATTTATAAAGAAAGGTGGGCAGTCGTCGTTAGGCCCGTAGATAGCGGCAAGGGTCATCCTATTTTCTCCTATTGTAACATCTAAAAGTAGAAAGTTCCCAACATTATCAATTATCTTTCTATGTACTTTATATTCAAAATTATTTTTAAATAAGATAATTACACCTCGGTTGTTACTGGTGTGAGAGCTAAAATAGGCATTGTATCCCCATTCATTTTCCAATAAGCTTCTAATTCCTTTTTGCAATGACTATCAATTAAAAATGTGATATCATAATCTTCTGCAACGAGAGAAGATATCTCTTCTTTTAACATTGTCAGAAGAGAGCCCACGGCAATTTACACTTCCAATAGACAGATTATTCATCATATCGTAAAAGTATTGTGGCTATAAGAAATATTCTAAATGTAAGTGTGGCATCGACAAATGTATGGAAAATTAACCAAGATACAGGATCATTTTTGTGACATATATTATCCCTCCCCAGCCAAAACCCTCCCCAAAGATTTTCTAAATACTTCCAATACATTTTCTATAATTTTCTCCCGACTTAACTTTCTTGACATTTATATTGAAAAGCCTTATAATTATTAGGTCACATTGCCTCTAACATTCCTTTAAAATTACATAACCACGCGCACCGCCAACACTAAAGTCTAAATATAGGGCGAGTTACATAATTGTAGCTTAATCAAATATTAGACCTCAGAATCAACAGTGCCCGTGACAATGTATATGTAGACAACGTATATACATGCACTGCAAAACACAAGTGTTACTCAGTATCGCGCAAGTGTGCTTAAACATTCTTTACATACAGAGGTGTGCGATAGCGTCACGTGATACTTCCGAGCCCCCATGTAACCCCCACCCCAAAAAGGGAATAGCACACGACAAAACTATTTCCGAATGTATCCACCACTCAAAAATTAAAATCAGTAACAGTTTTGTAGACTCCGATAAAAAACAGCGGACATCTGACATAAAAGACACGTTTGCACTTGTCTTTGCAGTGTTCAAAATTGAAAGGAAAAAGCTAGCCCATTCCTTGAGCAGCATAAACTTAAAATAAATTAGAAATAACCATCATTTATACAATCAACTAATTAACATGCATATCAAGTGTAATAACTTAACTCAAAAGATAACACAACATAAATAAAAAAGAAAAAAAAATCTCCATGCTTTGGAGATTTTAACAAAAATTACACACAATAACTTAAACGCACAAAAAATGTATATAAATAAATACCTGTGTAATCTTTTATTTCTGAAAATGAGTACCGAGATCATCAATGATTTTGATACAGTCCCGCAGTATATATAGTAAATAGATCACGGGTATGAAACCCCGGTGTCCAGACGTCCTATATTTAGACCTACATTGTGACCTAAATTAGGAGCTACAGTGTAGTATACACTGGGAGTTGTAGTGTGTCGTTCAATAATAATGCTCATTTTGCTAATTCCAGTGGAAGATCGGGACTTACGCCATATCCTGAACCAGGTTTTAATTTTGTTGCCAAATGCAACACCTCATCTCTCTAATTAGGTTATTGAACCGAACAATAATATTCTTTTTGGATTCGGCACCACTAGGTAACCTGTGTACCGCCTGAAATTGTATATTATCAACAGTTTGGGGAGGTAATTGCAGTACTTCTTTTAAGAAATCACGCACTTTTCCGTCTGTAACACGGGGGCGTTCATTTGTCTCACATGGTACCCCCCTTATGACGAGATTCCACTTTCGTCCCCACAACTCGAGTTTCAGTCTTTCCCTGGACTCACCGTTTATTGTTTCCTCCAAAGCTGGAACAGTTTTTTCATTTATTGTGATTAGCGAATCTTCCACAAAGCCCCTGTAACTTTCCAGATTATCCACTCTGCCACTCAGAGCCTTTACGTCAGCTTTGACACTATCAACACTCGCCTCGACTTTTTCTAATTTAGTGTATAGCATAGCAAAGCACTGACTCATGTCCTTGTTTTCAAACATTTTTTGAATGCTGCCATCAATGTTAGAAGTGTCCATATTATGTGCCATTATGGTAAATAATGTTCGAATTTGTTCACAAGTTTATTGTGTCTAATTTCAATCAACATAGTGACCACGCCCCCCTTCATGCTATTCTCAAACTGCGATTGGATGTTGACAACGACATTGACATTGACCCCACGATTGACCGATTTTACAGACCACGTGTTACAGTGCGATGGAGAGAAGAAAACAGTAAAAAATGTGTTGATTCGTTTCATAATCACAAGGATGAATTAGATGAATTTCTGAATAAAGCTAATTTCTCTGATCAAGCCAAAACAGATGAGAGTATCGACACTTTTACAAATATTTTACATAGTGTATTTAAACCGTTTTGTTAAGTTTCACAATCAAATAGAAATAAGAACTCGTTAGTAAATAATAAACGTACTCGATCTGAGGATAAGCCATGGTTCACTGAACACTGTAAAAACTTATATCATAAATATCTGCGCTCTATCTCTGCATTCAACAAAAATAAAAATAAGGAAACACATAAACAGCTACATGTGGACAAAAAAGAATATAAAGACTTAGAAGGAAAATTAAAACGTGCTTACCTAAAACAGGAAGGTGACATGCTATCTAGCCTCCGACAATATAATCCAAAACAGTTTATTCAAAATTTTCACGCCGTAAAATGCGATCAACTACCGTTTCATTGGATGAATTTGAAAAACATTTCAGTGACCTGTTTAATAATTACACAACGGATAATTCACGTGACATCTCGGATAGTGATATTGACTCGGAAAATCAATCTATTTTTGGGGAATTGGATCAACCTATAACAACATAGGAAATAGATAAATGTATAAAAAATTTAAAACGGGATAAAAGCAACGGAGAAGATGAACTCTTGAACGAATTTTTTATAGAATCTAGTCCCTTTATTTTACCCTACCTGTCATTTATATTTAATAAAATTTTTGATTCAGGGATTTTCCCATCGACATGGTCTTCAGTGGTTATTTTACCAATTTAAGAAAGGTTCCCAAAATGACCCCAGTAATTATCGGGGAATCAGTTTAATCATTCATTTTTGTAAACTGTTTACTTCTGTAATCAACACTCGACTTCTACAATGGGCAGATAACTATGCTGTATTGACTGATGCCCAGTTTGGTTTCCGCCCAGGACTAGGGACGCGTGATGCAATTTTTGCATTGCATTCTATTATAACCAAATATTTACTTAGTAAAAATAGATTATATTGTTGTTTTGTAGATTTTTCTTGTGCTTTTGACTCTATAAATAGACAGTTTTTATTTTATAAGTTAGCTAAAGAGGGTATTAAAGGTAAAATATTATCAGTTGTTAAATCAATGTATGATAAAGTGAGAGGTTGTGTAACCGTTGATGGTTTTTATTCCCATTATTTCAGTAACAAAATGGGACTTATGCAAGGGGAGGTAATTTCCCCAATACTTTTTTCTTTTTATATGAATGATTTAGAAATCAACTTTTTATCTCAATGTGAATGTTGTTATGAACTGCAAGAACTGTCGTTATTTCTATTAATGTATGCAGATGATTTAGTGTTATTTTCTGAAACAAAAGAGGGTTTACAAAATATGTTGGATAATTTGTATCAGTATACACTGACTTGGGATTTAAAAGTTAATATAAGTAAAACAAAAGTAGTGGTTTTTCGAAATGGTGGCTATGTTAAAGATACAGACAAATGGTTTTATCATAATAATGAACTAGAAATTGTTGATAAGTTTAATTATTTGGGTTTTGTTTTAAATTATAATGGCAAATTTTACGCTACACAACAACAGTTTGGGCTACAAGGTAGAAAGGCAATGTACTCACTCCAAAGTAAAACTAAAAATTTGTATTTGAATATTGAAACACTATTGTCTCTATTTGACACCTACGTGTCTAGCGTTTTATTGTATTCGTGTGAAGTTTGGGCTGTGCATAATGGTCCTGCTGTAGAGCGTGTACATTTAGATTTTTGTAAAAAGATTTTAGGTGTCAAATGTTCAACTCCAAATGCTATGGTATATTTTGAATTAGGAAGATTGCCTCTTTTTGTAATTAGAAAAATACGTATGTTTAAATATTGGTTCCACTTATTGCATACTAATAATTGTATTTTATCAAATGTTTATAAAGTTTTGTTATCATTAGGTGCAAAATATACATCTAAAAATTTCATTTGGACTAATTTTATAAAACAAGAACTTGATTCTCTTGGTCTTGGTTACATTTGGCTAAGCCAAAACAACATTTGCCCAAAACATGCATTGTCTATCATTAAACAGCGGTTGGAAGATACATGTAAACAAACACTGTACAATACTATTGTAAATTCTTCTAAATGTTCTTTATATCAGTATGTAATAGATGATTTTACTCTACAATATTATTTATGTAAACCTATTCCTATAATGTACAAAAAAATGTTAGCGAAATTTAGACTCTCTTCGCATTGTTTGTCAATTGAAACTGGTCGTTATGGTAATACAAGGAGAAATAATAGATGTTGTAATTTTTGTTCTGAAATTGTCGAAGATGAGTACCACTTTATTCTTGAATGTCCTGTTTATTCTAGTCTTAGAAAGCAATATATCAAGCCATATTTTTGGATCAAACCTGTGTTTATAAACTTATTCAATTACTTAGTGTCAATAATGTAAAGCAACTGTGTAATCTCGGTAAATATCTCTGCAAAGCTGTCAAATTCCGAAATGATTGTTAACTCGTTATATCTATAAATGTCTGTTTAGTATTATTATTTTTACTGTTATTATTATTAATATGAAAATAGGCATTGCCTATCCCGGGAAATGTCCAAATTTATTATCGGGTTATTGTGCACACACACACAAACACACACACCCTAAAAAAGGAATGGTACACATTGTTTTGTCTCACCAAATACTAGTGGGACTGACTATAGTTAACTACCGCCAAGTTCTTGCGTCATCTTTCAATCATGTTCTGTCACACAGAACTGAGTTTCGGTATGATCTTATCAGGGACACAAAAGGCGATTCAATTACCCAATATAGTGAATATACTAATCCATATCACGACAACATTCCCACGTTGTAATGTCTTCTCATCTTAAATCACCTTTTACCATACTATGTGAATAATTTAATCTACTGATTTATGGATTGCATAAATAACTACTCCTGTTTCTTAAAACAAGATGTGTATCATATCACAGTTCAAAATTGCCCCATTCAATCAATGAAGCAGTTATACCAATGAAAAACAAACATACTAATCCATGTCCAAATCACAATCCGGGAGTAAAGTAAAAAAAACTTTGAAACTGACAAGTTAGGTTAAACACGCGAACTTCCACCAGAGAAGCGAGACCGAGTTTTCTGGAAGGGTAGGCACCTTCTGTTAGCTAGCTACACCGGCCACGTGTGTAATCAATATTAAGTGAAGAGAACATGGAACTAAAACATCCAGGTCAATATTGGACACAGAGACATCAAACTTGTCAACAATACAGTGATGATGGTCATTAAACTTTTTGCCGAAGGCCCTGATAAGCCTAGGCTTGCAATATCCCTTGGTCAACAATCTATTCTGTTTGTGACCGCCTTGGTTGCTCAATGGTATAGCATCGTCCTGGAGAGTGGAAGGTTTTTGGTTCCAACCTGACTTGTGTGATACATGACAATACTTCAAAATTTGGGTTACTGCTTCCTCATTTTGCAAGCCACATTTGGCTTAAAGGATAGATTATCGACTGGTTATAGAATTATATTAATTGGGAGTGGAATGCTTGTCTGTGACTCTGTTAGGCAGCACCTTTAACCCACAACCCGATATTAATACAGTGGTATGAGGGTAAGCTCCTCTTACACCTTCAACATTCACAGGCATATAGTACCATGATGAGAATTTTCTAAAGCACAGACCATTGCAAGTGACAAATGATATGATTAAAACTTGACAGGCTTGTACCGAAATAATGTTAATTTTAGCCCAGCCCCTTTAAGTTTCACTGCATGAAGAGCCCCAGCCCCGGCGAGTTGAAAATGCTTTTTCACTTATATCGAGACGGTTAATTCTAGGATGGTGGGTTGGAGTTTTTTAACCCCAGTCAAGAGTATTCATTATTCACCCAAATTGAAATGAAACGTTCTGGGATGATATGCTAGAAAGATGGTGCTTTAAGATTTATATTGAAATGATCGCTTATGTGGATTGGCATTTATTTACTTATACCAACTTTTTTTGTCTGGGATATTGAAGAAGGTAATGTTGATTTTACCCTAGTTAAAATTTATATTCAATCCGAGAACTAAATTATTGGAATCCCCTGCCAGCATCAGTAGTCCAGTCGCCATCCCTGGAGGTTTTCAAGGAGTCAATTCAGACCTTACCTAAGTGGATCTCAACTACAGTCAGCTGCTAAACTCAACATGAATGTTTTATTATTGTTATTTTCATCACAACTTTTTGGGACAGCGGTCCATCTCATTGCATAACATGTACAGTTTCCTCATCAGTACTAGTTATGTCCAAGTTAGATTTTTGATGAGTGCAGTCATTGTAGTTGAAGTCAGTTCTAGTCAGCACCTTAAAGTCAAACTGGTCCAGATCGATCAGCTCAGATCATGATATCCACGTCACATGTAAACAAACAAGAGGATTTGTCAATATTTACATTAAATTCGGAATAAATTCAATAAATTTTATCTGTATTTTCATAAAAATGATTATTGGGACGAACTGTTGATTAATTCTTTTGAAAAACGCATTTTATTATTTTTCTTAAAAATCGATCGTTTGTGAAAACGTCTGTCCCGTCCTGACGAACGCCATTTTTGTTTACACTGCATTCAGCGAGGGTCACAGATGCAATCAAAATTTTGATTCAATTAAGTAATAGTATGTGAAAAAGAGTTACCGTAGAAGTCGTATACTGTGGTTATGCTAACCTCGTAATAGTTTTGTGTCAGGTAACTATGGTTATCGATTTATCTAACTTGAAATCGGCAAATTTTGTATCTTCCCGCATTGTATACTGTGTGATCATGGTTGATGCACGTGGGAAAGTCGGTCGCTGATTGGCTTACAGTGGTTATCGATCTGAATTGAACTTTGACCCGATCAAAAGAAATCACGTCATCGCGAATCTTGAAACGCTACACTTGGAGATCAGCCAGAATGGCGAAAGAAACGTAAATATTTGGTATTCGATCAACCTATTTAAATTATTACTTGTTTCAATAAATTATTTTCACGATAATCGTTTCTTGGTTTCATTTCTGATGTACGAGACGGGCGAGATTTTCCCCCATATGGAGCTCACTTCCTGTCGATTTGACCCCTTCAATGGCCTTGGGAAAAGTGAGAAAAGTGGTGCACGCGCGGCGTCAAATGATTTGGACGTACGGTCTATAGAATTTTTCCACAATTTTCTATGACGTCATAATACATACGTGTTACCTATAGACGGGAAATTCCCGTATTAATATGAAAATAGGCATTCCCTATCCCGGGAAATGTCCAAATTTATTATCGGGTTATTGTGCACACACACACACACTCAAAAAAGGGATGGCACACATTGTTTTGTCTCACCAAATACTAGTTAAAGTTAAAGTTAGTCTGTCCCGAGCCATTAGGCCCATCAGGCCGGAGATTATCCCGGTTTTGGTGGCGTTAAGCGACTGAGAGTACAAGACTCTCCCCTGAATGGGACGCCGGTCCATCGCAGGGTTAACCCCCAGCATTTTGCTGGTACTCATTTATTTTTCAGCTGAGTGAACTGGAACAACGTAAAATTAAGTGTCTTGCTCAAGGACACAACACATCGCCCGGTCCAGGGATCGAACCCACGACCTTCGAATCATGAGTCCAACGCCTTAACCACTAGGCCATGCGCTTCCACACCAAATACTAGTGGGACTGACTATAGTTAACTACCGCCGAGTTCTTTCAATCATGTTCTGTCACACAGAACTGAGTTTTGGTATGATCTTTCCAGGGACACAAAAGGCTATTCAATTACCCAATATAGTGAATATACTAATCCATACCACGACAACATTCTCACGTTGTAATGTCTTCTCATCTTAAATCACCTTTTACCATACCATGTGAATAATTTAATCTACTGATTTATGATTGCATAAATAACTACTCCTGTTTCTTAAAACAAGATGTGTATCATATCACAGTTCAAGATTGCCCCATTCAATTATTGAAGCAGTTATACCGATGAAAAACAAACATACTTATCCATGTCCAAATCACAATCCGGGAGTAAAGTAAAATAAAACTTTGAAACTGACAAGTTAGGTTAAACACGCGAACTTCCACCAGGGAAGCGAGACCGAGTTTTCTGGAAGGGTAAGCACCTTCTGTTAGCTAGCTACACCGGTATAGCATCCTCTTGGAGAGTGGAAGGTTTTTGGTTCCAACCTGACTTGTGTTATACATGACAATACTTCAAAATTTGAGTTACTGCTTCCTCATTTTGCAAGCCACATTTGGCCGAAAGGATAGATTATCGACTGGTTATAGAATTATATTAATTGGGAGTGGAATGCTTGTCTGTGACTCTGTTAGGCAGCACCTTTAACCCACAACCCGATATTAATACAGTGGTATGAGGGTAAGCTCCTCTTGCACCTTCAACATTCACAGGCATATAGTACCATGATGAGAATTTTCTAAAGCACAGACCATTGCAATTAACAAATGATATGATTAAAACTTGACAGGCTTGTACCGAAATAATGTTAATTTTAGCCCAGCCCCTTTAAGTTTCACTGCATGAAGAGCCCCAGCCCCGGAGAGTTGAAAATGCTTTTTCACTTATATCGAGACGGTTAATTCTAGGATGGTACCAAATTTCATCTAAATCCATCAAGCCGTTCCCGAGATATGCTTCAGCATATGGTCCTTACGGAATAATAATAATAATAAAAATAATAATAATAATAATAATAATAAGAAGAAGAAGAAACAGAACGAAAACAATATGATTCCCCACCTTCGGTGGTGGGGAATCATAATAATAATTTTATTGGAAAAACCACAACAGCAATGTTATCCATTACATTACATTCAATTATATAGAAAAATACATAATTCACCTATACAATATACATATGTATAAAAATATAAAATTAACAAAATTATCAAGAAAATTTTAGTTAAGGAATGATTTTGAAACTGATGCTTACTTTATTAGCTTACGTGGATGATGCGAACAGTCATCATTTTTTCATCATTACGAAATGAAAGTCACGGTTCTTTCTTTAAACACGCGAACTTCCACCAGGGAAGTGAGACCGAGTTTTCTGGAAGGGTTAGCACCTTCTGTTAGCTAGCTACACCGGTATAGCATCCTCCAGGAGAGTGGAAGGTTTTTGGTTCCAACCTGACTTGTGTTATACATGACAATACTTCAAAATTTGAGTTACTGCTTCCTCATTTTGCAAGCTGTAGTGTAATCTAATGAAACAGACTATAGTTTTATGTCATGATGACGTATGCTTTAACGTCATATATTATAACATGTGCGGGAGCCATCTTTAATAAAACGCTCATCATGTCAAAGATGTCTTATCGTCTGTGTTAAATAATAGAGATAAAACCCGCCCTGGCCACACAACACAAGCCACATTTGGCCGAAAGGATAGATTATCGACTGGTTATAGGATTATATTAATTGGGAGTGGAATGCTTGTCTGTGACTCTGTTAGGCAGCACCTTTAACCCACAACCCGATATTAATAGTGGTATGAGGGTAAGCTCCTCTTACACCTTCAACATTCACAGGTATATAGTACCATGATGAGAATTTTCTAAAGCACAGACCATTGCAATTGACAAATGATATGATTAAAACTTGACAGGCTTGTACCGAAATAATGTTAATTTTAGCCCAGCCCCTTTAAGTTTCACTGCATGAAGAGCCCCAGCCCCGGAGAGTTGAAAATGCTTTTTCACTTATATCGAGACGGTTAATTCTAGGATGGTGGGTTGGAGGTTTTTTTTTTTACCCCAGTCAAGATTATTCATTATTCACCTAAACTGAAATGAAACATTCTGGGATGATATACTACAAAGATGGTGCTTTAAGATTTATATTGAAATGGTTGCTTATGTGGATGATGGAGTGGAAATTGGCATTTATTCACTTATACCAACTTTTTTTTCGAGAACCAAGTCTGGGATATTGAAGAAGGTAATGTTGATTTTACCCTAGTTAAAATTTTTATAATCATTCCGAGAACTAAATTATTGGAATCCCCTGCCAGCATCGGTAGTCCAGTCGCCATCCCTGGAGGTTTTCAAGGATTCAATCCAGACCTTATCTAAGTGGATCACAACTACAGTCAGCTGCTAAACTCAACATGAATGTTTTATTATTGTTATTTTCATCACAACTTTTTGGGACAGCAGTCCATCTCATTGCACAACATGTACAGTTTCCTCATCAGTTATGTCCAAGTTAGATTTTTGATGAGTGCAGTCATTGTAGTTGAGGTCAGTTCTAGTCAGCACCTGGTCCAGCCCGATCAGCTGATCATGATATCACATGTAAACAAACAAGAGGGTTTGTCAATATTTACATTAAATTCGGAATAAATTCAATAAATTTTATCTGTATTTTCATCAAAATGATTATTGGGACGAACTGTTAATTAATTCTTTTGAAAAACGCATTTTATTATTTTTCTTAAAAATCGATCGTTTGTGAAAACGTCCTGACGAACGCCATTTTTGTTTACACTGCATTCAGCGAGGGTCACAGATGCACTCAAAATTTTGATTCAATTAGGTAATTATATGTGAAAAAGAGTTACCGTAGAAGTCGTATACTGTGGTTATGCTAACCTCGTAATAGTTTTGTGTCAGGTAACTATGGTTATCGATTTATCTAACTTGAAATCGGCAAATTTTGTATCTTCCCGCATTGTATACTGTGTGATCATGGTTGATGCACGTGGGAAAGTCGGTCGCTGATTGGCTTACAGTGGTTATCGATCTGAATTGAACTTTGACCCGATCAAAAGAATTCACGTCATCGCGAATCTTGAAACGCTACACTTGGAGATCAGCCAGAATGGCGAAAGAAACGTAAATATTTGGTATTCGATCAACCTATTTAAATTATTACTTGTTTCAATGAATTATTTTCACGATAATCGTTTCTTAGTTTCATTTCTGATGTACGAGACGGGCGAGATTTCCCCCCATATGGAGCTCACTTCCTGTCGATTTGACCCCTTCAATGGCCTTGAGAAAAGTGAGGAAAGTGGTGCACGCGCGGCGTCAAATGATTTGGACGTACGGTCTATAGAATTTTTCCACAATTTTCTATGACGTCATAATACATACGTGTTACCTATAGACGGGAAATTCCCGGCGCTTCGCGCCGGGACATTTCCCGTATTATTTAATATATCTCCGATTATGTGCTACCATGTATCTACTGTTACAGTACTTAAATTGTTATATATAGTAAATACATGGTCATTGACGGTGAATAAAGGTCGTATTTGGTGAGGGTGAGAAAACGTGTAGAAAGCGAGGCTCTGCCGTTTTCGCCCCCGAGCCAAATACGACCTTTATTCACCGTCAATGACCATGTATTTACTTTATCCTGCAACAGATACTCCTAAAATTATAATTGTAACTGCGTGTTATCCATCTGTTTGACTTGTTTGTTTACACTCCAAGCGCAAGGATACAAATGTTTACGTGACGTCACGCTTCCCCATCACACCAGTACGTTCAAGCACATGTAGTTCTCAATTATTTAAATAAATAACTACAATACGATATTATTTTCATATCTAATATATGTAACAAAATCTTAAATTCTTACAATAATAATATTAAAATAAATATTCTTTGATGAAATGTTGTAAATATCTAACAACGAAAAAGTAGTGCCGTAACTGTGACGTCACAGTTAGCGCGTGGCTTTATTGGGTCAGTGACCGAATAAAGATAAGGTTTATTCGGCAGGCTTTATGATGTCAATGTAAACGTTAGTTGCAGGATAAAATGTATTTATTGTACCAATAAGTTATATGAACTTACGGAATAAATGAATTGAATTATTGTTTACCGTAGATACTGAATGCCTTTGAATAAATTATGTCTGTCATAGACTGAATACATGTGTTGATGTCGATGTCGTTTCCTAGATTATCCACCATGTTGACCATATCCGGAATGACTGATCTAAGTGATTCAGTGAATACATCTTCTTTGTTGACGTCCCATTTTATCTTTGTGTGTGATCTGTTTGATTCAATGTCGTCTGTAGAACCTATAGATAAAGAACAAAATATTGCAGCATGATCAGAAAATTCATTGAATTTTAGTATGTCAAAATCCTTAATTAAATCAAAATTATCACCATATGTTAATATATAGTCAATCAAACTGTTACCATTTTCATTTCAAAATGTGAATTTTCCAGTTGGCCATGGATCATTATGTTTGCGACCATTAACCACTCTAAGTCCTGTTGTTTTACATAACTGTAATAGTTTTTTACCCGACACATTTACCGTTTTATCACATGACTGTCTATCAGCTAGTTTAACTTCTTGCTGTGGGTAAGTATCTATAAATTTGTCCAAGTTATTGCTCTCTACATAATCCTTTTCTTGTCCTTTTCTTGCATTTATATCACCTGCTATAAAAAATTTACCCTTTTGTTCATATTCACATGTTATATCTACAAGAATGTCGAAAAAATCAAAATCAACAACATTGTAATACTCAGATTTGGCATGTGGTATATATACTAGACATACAATATATATCATCATTTATATTTAAAAATGATTTTCTTAACTTTAATACAATAATACCATTTTGAAGTTTCTTTTTTATACTTATACCATTTACAATATTAGGTTTGCAATAAACACCTAAACCACCTTAATTTCTTCTGCCTATATTAACAGATCTATTTACAAAACTAATATCTACAAAACCACTTAAATGTACTTGTTTATTGTTTTTAATCCATGTCTCAGTTAATAGAAGAATGTCAAAATCATTGATAAAATTAAGAAAGTCTGAGTCTGTAGATTTTTGTGTTAATCCATGAATGTTCCATGTTAGAATCTTTATGTATTCCCCGCATCCCTGCTATGCCGACGGTTTGTATTCTTTTCCATTCATAAAGAGACGGTCCATCTTAAAATACGGTTTCCCGCCTTTTTTCACTAAGTCATCGAACACCGGTTGTATACGTAATTGTTTACGCCGTTCCCTAATTTCTTGTGGTAATTGTTGTGCAATTCTGTATGTTTTGCCATCCAGTTTTTCTTTATCAAGCTTTCGAATTTTTTCGCGATCACCATAAAAGTTACATAGGCAACTATTATGTACATTGTCGTACTTTACCTGTGTAACGATCTACGGCTCAGTGTCTTACGATCGGTACATAGAAATATAGAACAGGTGTACAGTTTTTGTTTCGTTAAAAAGAAACCAAAAACGATACAAAAAATGACCACATCTATTTGAGTTCCTTATTAAATTCCGGTTATTTCAGTATTTTTTGTAAAATTTTAGGACGTCGGGAAATTACTTCCATTTTAAGTTAAAAATATAGCAGTTATTTCGGCACTATCTCTTAATATTCTTGTTTAATTTTTGAAAAATGTGGTGAAAGACCTATAATTATAGGCTGTTTTTTTATGCTAATTTGATTTTTTTCAAAAATGACCACATCTAAAGTGTTAGAGCACACTTTGATAAAGGTAAAAACATAAAAATCAAATGTTGGTTTTGACGGCAAATTACTTCCAATTTTATTTAAAAATAGGGGAATTTGTGAATATCTAGTGAAGAAATATCCAATATGGCCGACACCGCACCAAGTATAAAAGTTTTATTTTCCCCAACAATATTCCGGTACAAGTTACACTGACTTCCCCGTAAGTAAAAAACGGTAAAAAAAATTATAATAATAATAATAATAATAGTAATAATAATAATAACCAAACAAAAGGTGATATACTTCTCGACCTTTGAATATACTATTAAAAGTTTTAAAAAATTAAAAATTAAAGACAGATTTGTCAGTCAGCTTCATAAATGTTCTGGTTTTTTTTCAAATAATATAACGAGAAAAGTGAGGAGAATGAAAGTGAAATAATCTCTTAAGACAATAAAAATAATTATTAATTTAGTCAAATAAGAAAAAAGTATATATTTTAATAATTTTAAAATTTCAAAATTAATTTCATTAGGTCAGCAAGTCGGTCCATCAGTAGTATATCCATCCAAATTAATCTTCTTAATTTGTTGGATTTATCTTATTAATATGGTCAAATATATCTTTTCAAAATTACAGACATAACATTTACCGGGTATCAAAGAGACTTCATATCTAATGATTTATACACACACGTGTCAATCATTTTTTGCAAATTGGACGGTAAGTTCTTTTGATTACAGGTGATAAAGGTCTACTAATAAACAGGATGTTTATTGATAATCTTTTAATTACTGGTATGTGAGATCCTACTTTAAGCAATATTAATTTATTGTGAATTTATAGTAATCAGAAACTACCTATTTAAGTTAGCCGTGGGAAGATTATACCAGAAAACCAAGACATGGATTATGTGAACTTTGTAAAAGTGATTTTATACATATTATTTGTTTTTTATTGCAATATGAGAAATTTTCTGATGCAAAAATGTATTCTATTGATATAAATAATACATTTTTTTTCTAATAATGGGCCAAAATATTATTCAAAATTTTATTTATTTATTTATTTATTTATGTATTTATTTATTTTGCATTTACCAATTAAATATTTGTTTAATGAATTGGATAAGATAGTTAAACATTAGCATTGGGATGGATGGGTGCAGTGTATCATGAATAATCACACTTATTAAAATGTGTATTAGCATTTTTACTTATATTTGTATTGCGCACACATATAGTTTTTTTTATGCAATTTGATTCATGACTGGATCAAGTTACTGTTTTTGTGTAAATTAAAAGGATAAACGTTTAATATATATCCCATTGTTTTTGCCTAACAAACAGTATATCTTCTACTTCTAAATAACCATCTACTTTTTCTTTCTCTCGACTTGTATATTTTCCTCTTCATGTAAACATTTAAATTAATATACTGTTTTGCTTGGAATATCTCTTAGAATCATTTTTACCGTCATCAGTCCATTTTAATCTCATAATGACCATGTCACGTTGTCAGTTACCCAGTGGTCATTTATCGATAGCTCTTGGTAACGAGGTTTGTGAAATTTACCTGGAAGAGTTATTCCGCCTGATCATTATACAATATTTTTGCAGTCGAATTTTGCTACAATTGGCCTCGGTTTATTTCCAGTGTATTTTCCAACTCTATGCTCGCGGTCTATTTTAATGTCTTTGGCATCGTGAATTCCGAGTTTATGTTCACAAAATTCGTGTACAACTGTAACACAATCTTCGTTTTTCGATTCGTTTATATTAAAGAAAAGTAGATTGTCACGCATTGACCTCATTTGAAGATCAAGGAGTTCCTGTTTTAAACGACCATTTTCGTTTTTTATTTCCAGAAATGACTTATCGATATCGGCGGCCTGGGTATTAATTTTTTTGGTCATATCTTTAATAACACCTTTAATACTGTCCACCGATTTCTTTTGTTCATCGAAAAATTGACTGATCGACTCTGTACTTTTTTCAATATCTTTAATTTTTCCGTCAAGTCGTTTGGTTTCTTGTTCAACTGTATTTAACTGTTAACTGCGACTTTATCTTATTTACGGTATCGTTAACAGTGTCAAGTGTCGATAATTTCGCATTCATATTCTCTATCCGTGAAAACAACTCACTGACCCATTGAGGCGTTGGCTGTTGACCAAGTTGTGTACTGGGGGTACTAGGGGTACCTGCGGGATACACTAAGTTTTGTTGCATAGGGTGCATTTGTTGAATATGTTGCATTGGTGCAGTTGGAGATGCCATCGTATTTTGTGTATAATTAAAGTCTTGTGACAACTGGTGATAAGATTGATTATTATTACTTACAGTGTTCATACTGATTGTTTTGTTTGCTTCACTCTGCTTACCCCCTTTCGACGCTCCTCTCTTTGTGTTTGTGTTAACAATGTCTTTTTTACTCTTTTTCCTCTTCCTTTTTTTAGGTGGTTTTTGGCTGCTTTCATCATTTGATGTTTTTCCTATATCATCTTCCATTTATAATAGACTTTGGGAACATATAACCATACTTTTAAACTGTTTTGTCTCTGCAATGTTCAGAGACATCCGACCCTGCCGCCATCTTGAGTCGTGTTAGTATATTATACGTGGAAAATGTACCTACATGGTGTTAATCTCATTAACAGATTAATTAATTACCTTGATTTATGATGAATATTATGATTCTGAATTACTAGTACCCACACCAGTTTTGAAACTGCCGTGAATTAATACTTCTAATTTCATAACTTCGTATAGTTTATGACTGTGTATTCAAATAAATAAATAAATAAATAAATAAATAAATAAATAAATAAATAAATAAATAAATAAATTCATTCATTCATTCATTCATTCTAAACTTACCGTTGAAGAGCACATGAAATAAAATTCTGTGACGTTGAACCAGCTACAATTATAGATGTTTGAACTATATTCTCAAAATGATTTTTAATTTTAATTTTTATTACTATTATTATTTTTTGTTAAAAAAGACTTTATAATGAAATAAAATTCAAATTCTTTAATTTCTATAACGGAAAACTTTGGGTGTAAATTCTGTAACGATATGCCGGTTACCTGTGAAATACCGGTAAAAATCCGGCGTAGAATTTTGTCATCTTTAACGCAAATTGAAAGCAAAAAGTCGTTTATACAAAAATGTAAAAATATCCTGAGAAACATCAAATGTCGAAAAATGTAACCATAATCAAGATTTTGGATACTATAAGGGAAAAAGGGTGAAATAAAGGCATTTTTTTAAAACAAAAATAGAAGGAAAGACATCAGATATAAAAATAATTTTTACACCATAGGCACGGGATTATTTCGATCTTTTATAACTTATGATAACAAACTTGATGGTTTAATGGTAAAAAATACTTTTTCAACGATTTTATTCACGTTCCTTCATAATTTAATTACTGTAAATCGGAAGCTATTCGGGGCCTATCGATGAGGAAAATTTGTACTATGGCAAGTGAGTGGTTTATTTATTTTTTTTTAAATAGAAACAATTACTAGTTTTTACTCTTAACTAATAACTGTTTTTACTTATTTATATACCACTTTATTTGACACATGGGAAAGATATATCAACTACAGATAAATTTACAAACGTAGACATCTTTTTGTTTAACAGCCGTGTCAACTTTCGGTTTCCTTTTTGGTTGCTGTAATTTAAATAATTTCTAGAAATAAAAGATAAATACACACTGTTTCACTTTCGGTATTATTTTATTTCTTTTATTCGTCATAATTGTTGGTGAAAACGATAACGAAGAACTACTAATTCACAATTTTCAACAGCGTAACCGCATCTCTTCAACAACCTGTTGGACTTGCCCCCACGAGACTTAAACGAGACTTCGGTAGACGCGAGACTTTGTGTTTTCGAAATCGTGAATACGCTCAGAAAATAACTTGACATTATATCCACCAATAACAAAATCCAATACAGACCAACAGCTACTTAGACAACACTCTGCCTAAAACTTGCCTCCTATACCCTGTACCTGCTGGGAAATACGCATCATATGCATATTATCTATATTGCCAGGTGCTACTTTTGAATTTTTATGAAATAAATACATATTATATACACAGTGTGTAGGTACAACCCTCAGTATCAGGTCGAGTCCTTTTTTCGTAGCCGTATCACTACGAGTCGCGCTTGCGCGACGAGTAGTGATACCGCTACGAAAAAAAGACGACCTGATACGAAGGGTTGTACCTACATACTGTGTATATAATATTTTTATCTAACATTTCCAATTAGGTTATTTAAAATAATAAAAAACAATACTTAATGTGAAAAAATTACATTTTACCACAGAAAACCACTGAACTATGTTATGACATTTGTTCTACATTCTCCCTAATGACGTCACAATGAGAACGTGCACGTGCAATTTACCGCAAATGTTGTATCACCACACTGTATCACCACAGTGTGGTGATGAAGATTCTGTATCATGCGTGTTTGATAAAACTTGTATTTCGTAGAAAAACTAGTCTAATGTTAGATAATACATTCGAAAGTGGCACATGAGAATAATATATCGCTGAATAAAAGCAGGTATAAGGGAGGTAATCGCCAGTCACAGTTGCATCAGATTTAAAAAGATTGTATATAATATTTGACTCTCCAGAAAAAACTAACACTAACGAGATCAGAGCGAGTGCAGTTTTGAATTATAATAGTGTTGATGTCAATATGTGTTACCTGAGGGGCACTGTTTTCAAGACATTTACTCCAGTGTTGGTCCACAGTCGGGGATTTTATACTTGTCTTGGTTAGTCAGTTATCATTTCCTTACTGCATCATATTGTTGTCACCTTATTTTATATAAAAATTAAAATTCTATTTTATCAAGACGTGACTGACCTAATGTATGAAATAAATCATGAAAAATGATTTCAGTCCGACTCATCTTTTTCAGTTTGACTGAGTTAAATTAAAAAAAAAATTCGGACTATGCAGGCTTTTTGAGTAGAGACTGGCATAGTACATTAGGCCACTTCCTAATAAAATGATACAGATAATAAAAATTGTTAATTTTTGTCAAAATAATCTCTGAAAAACGAGGTTATAGAAATAATGAATAATTAGTTCCGGTATCGTCACGTTCATTTTCCTATTTTGCAAATTCAGCATCAGCAACCTACATCACCTAAACGTTTGATGTTTACTGTTTGCACTTCAACAACGGAAATGGTAAGTTATCACAAACATATACATAGGCCTATATATATACATTACATAAATGATTAGCATAAATGATTATAGAAAAACATAAAGTTCAAGTTTCAGCTGAACGGATTCTGTTTCATAGGCTTTTGTTTTACCTTCCAACAGTGTCCAAGTTTACAAACTTATTTGACCTTAACCTTTCAGAACTTCCTGTGTCAGTGCTGAGTTAAGTCATGTTTAACGTTCCAGTTAAGAATATTTCAGTTATATCGAGACGTCGGCAGGCATAGACGAAGTTGCATAATTTTGCCCATTCCTTGAGCTGATTACATTATACAATTTAAAGGATTCTTTATCATGCTATGCATTCCGTGACATAGGACTTTGTTTATTTAAGTCCTCATTCAAAAGAACTTATTTCATAATGCTGAGACTCGGAGTGCTTGGCAAAAGAACGGTCACTACCTACTTTCAAGTCTTGGGTTGGACCAGGTCGAGGTTTGAACCCACAACCTCCCACTCACAAACCGAGCAGTTTACCAACAGCGGTAGATACCAGTGCTTGATGGATCCTTTAACTATGTTTCCATTCCTGGTAGCCAAAATCGCCATTGGCTACTAATTTCTGAGGAATTCTTTCAAAAAGTACATATTTTAGCAAATTTGTGGAAAAATACTTTAAAAAGGACTTTATTTTCACAAATTTTGGAAATTTGGCTACTAATCATTTTAAATTTATGGAAACCTAGCTTTAATGGTGGTAAAACTATGGTAGCCTAGTTGGTAGTGTCTAGGGTTTGAACCCTAGCTTGGTCTCGTCCACTTTTCAAAATAGGTAGTGACTATTCTTTAGCCAAACACTCGGCATTGAGAAATGAAAATCACAGGGTCCTTAAAGAACAGGCCTTAAAAGTCGAAGCCCTGTGTCACCACAGTTTGGCATATTGAGGAGCCCTCCCTGCACATTGCCCTGAGCTCACTGCAAAAGTAAGTTTCTGCCACTTCACCTATAGCTGGTGATGTCTCTATATAAGTGAAGTAAAACCTCAGTCAATCAATCAATCAATTTAATGTAAGATGTATTATCATAATCTACTCTCAAAATTTTAACTTTAATGGGACCACTGCATGCTGGCTCCAAAGTGGGATGTTGTGGGTTCGAACTCGTACCGGGTCTGACCCAGGACTTAAAAGTGTGTAGTGACTGTTCCTTTGCCAAGCCTTTGACTTTACAAAATGAAAGTCGTGGCTCTCAGATGAGAACGGAAGTTCCCGTGTCACCTTGGGTGTGGCACAATATACATGTAGATCATTGCTGTATAATGTCATCATCGCAACACAAAGTAAAAATTTCTGACCTTCACCTTCAGCTGGCGACGTCTCTATATAAGTGAAATATTATTGTCAACGCAACTGTAACTTCAATGGACCATGGGAGGATTAAGTTTGTTGCATAAAAGACCTTTCTAAATGATTAAGAGACATCACCAAATATTTAAAGGTATCTCAAAATATTTAAATACACAGCCAAATTTTGTTCACATGACATTCATGTAAAATGAGTTTCACGGGAAATTAACGTAAATTTCACATGAAAAATTGCACGTTTACAAAATTTGGCTGTGTATATGAGAAAATGCCCACCCATGCAGATTGGGTGACCTTGACCTTTTAATTTTTACCTTGATGACAGTTAGGTCATTGTTACTGACATACAGAAAATAGTTTGTGTTTGAAACCTTATAAATTAATAAAGTTGGTTGACCTTAATATTTTTTTGTCAACTTTTTGAAGTTGTTAGACTGAAGTTTGAACCTATCAAAACCTTTTTACACTTTACGGAGTACAAAAACTGCAGAATCTTAAAAACTTAATTCATATACAGCATCAATACATTAATTTTCTAAAATAAACATAAACTTAAAAAAAATGAATGAATTAATTTGTTTTCTAATTTAATCTAAAAATAATGTCTACTAACCTGTTACCCACCCTAAATTTTTACACTTACCCTTAAATTTTTATGACAATATTAAATAACAGGCATTGTCAAAAGTTTACATCCTTGCTCCATATAGTCAATGTAAAAAGTACTAAACACATAATATTTTTTTCTAAGTTGCCTACAAGTACCTTTGAAATTTTTCTAATACCATTAGCAGAAATGTTTGCTTTGTCCTAAATTCTTTTTTGATTTTCTTTTTAGTAGCTGAAGTATGGAGAAGATATTTAATATTGTGTCAGTGGTAATCCTGAATCAGTTATTATATTGGTTTGTAACATGTAGAGGTAAGTGAAATTTTAGATACTATATGGTAAAATATTTGTAATTAAAAATCTCATTAACTTAATTACCTCTATTTAGACTGGTCTAAAACATTGGCTACACACACCTAAAAATATGAGAAAATTTTTGCCACTGACAAATTTTCAGTTCCACACTTTTGGTTACTAATAAACAAAGTTATAAAAAAGTTAGTGTGAACCTTACCTAGCATTTACTGACTTAATGGCCCCATTAGAGACTGGTCTAGAACACTGCCTTTTGGATCACAGCAACAGTCGTAGCCTAGACTTGAATCTCACCAGGACAGATCCTAGAGTGAGTGAGTTGTGAGGTCATTTGCCAAAAGGCTGTATATGGTTTTCTTTTGTTCCCTTGACCATTCCTGAACTGACCACCTCATTGTAATGGAAATGACCTCAACTGGGGTATGAAACACCATTTAAATACGTAGTAGGAGATCATTCCTTATTTCATAAAAATAACTTACCACTGGCTGTACTTTAATGTAGGAGACTTTGAGTGGCTGAGTGGTCTAAAGTGCATGTTTATGGATCACAGTGCCTCTCACTGCCTAGGTTTGAATCCCACTCGGGACGTATCCTAGTTTAAGAAAGTTTGGAAATTCACTTGCCAAAGGTCGCTGGTTTTTGGCACTCCATTATCCTCCACCATCCATCAATGTCTGTATCGATATATGTGAAAGAATCTTGCCTGCTTCAGATTTTATAATACATATTGAGATGAACATTTGTTGTTACTTTTTATAACCTTATTACATATTTTTCAGAAGATGTATTTTCATTGAATCCGAAATGTCAGCAAATTAAAGAACTGTATTTAAATGAAAGTTGTGCCATATTAAATATACCTCAACACATCAAGACACCACAAACACAGATATGTACATACAAATTTGAAGGGCTGAAAATACTGAGAGTGTCATTAGAACAAATTAGAGAAAACTGCTTATTTGATATTAAACTTGGAACAGGAATTGAAGACACGCCTGTCAAGGTTTGTATTACAATATATAATAACAGCGATTTTGTTTGTTTACAATCAGTTGGGAAACTGGAAACACACATTTTTGTTTGGCCTATTGTTCCGGCCCAAGTTAAAGTCACAGTAATTGGGTATGGCATTGTTTCCCTTTCCTGGTATATTTTGGGAGTCATCTGACCCCAAGTCGAAAATTTGAATCCCTAGTTATAATAGGTTGTTCTCACTACAGTAGTGATAGATTTGATTTACAAAATGGGATTCGTAAATGGGAAGATTTAATTTACAAAATGGGATTCGTAAATGGGAAGATTTAATTTACAAAATGGGATTCGTAAATGGGACTTATCCATCATCATTGTTCTCACTACAGTAGTGATAGATTTGATTTACAAAATGGGATTCGTAAATGGGAAGATTTAATTTACAAAATGGGATTCGTAAATGGGAAGATTTAATTTACAAAATGGGATTCGTAAATGGGACTTATCCATCATCATTGTTCTCACTACAGTAGTGATAGATTTGATTTACAAAATGGGATTTCAGACCCTACACAGGACTTCTCCATCACCATTTTTGCTCATGTTGTACTAAAAATTTGTGCTAACTATTGTTTCCATTGGATAAATTCAAGCACATATTTGTCTGTTAAAAATGTTTCCTCGAATGGTGCAATAGTTCTAAAACAAATGTTAAAGTGTAGGTAATACTGATAACTTACTATGGAATTCTTAATGATGATGATGATGATGATGATGATGATGATGATGATGGCAATATTGTTATTAATAATGATGATGATGTAACTTCTGATGATGATTATGATGATGATGATGATGATGTCACTGATGATGATGATGATGATGATGATGATGATGATGATGATGATGATGATGATGTTATTAATAATGATAATAATGTCACTTCTGGTCATGATGGCGTGGTTGCTCCTGCTGCTGATGATTGTTTATTTTATTTATTTTTATTTACAGGTGATACCGTGTCAAAACTATGGAGTGTATTACATTTCGTGGCCATGGTCGGCAGTCTTTTATTTGTAAACTTCAAGGAGAATTGCAATGGAAATTCAAACAGATTTATTAATTTTAAATTATGTGTCAGTAATATAGAAATGCCTAACTATGGAAACATGAACAAAAACAATGGAACAGGTTAGTCTACATGGATTTAAGGATAGTTTTGACCATCATTTGAAACAAACTGCAATCTCAGAGCTCTTAATGGATCCTTTTTGGGATCCATATTCTGCCTCGTTCACAATTCAAAATCTTATTGTTTTTTATTAATTACTTTTCCAATTTTCACAATTTTGGAAATCTCAGTTTTATTATTATTCTTAATTAGTTTCCTATCACTTCAATGATATTTAGTTTCTTTTTCACAAATTTGGCCATTACGATGCTTATTTACACAAAAACATGAACCCCATTGCCATTCAACAAGGTGAAAGAGATAGAATGTATGTATGAAATAGAGTGGTGTAATGGTGTTTTACTGACCAATCAAGATGAAGACACTCATTTATGTGATAGTGGAGTACACAGGAGTACCCAGAGAATACCAATGATCTAGCATTTGGATCTGCCTGAATGGGATTTGCCATAAGTGGGAACTTTAAACCACATGGCTACTACAGCCAGCAAGGTCCAATTCCAATTACACAAATGAAAACTCCTAACTGGATCAAAATAAACTAACTTGCTTTTTACCAAATTTAAACAATTTAAATACTTTTTTGTGCTTAATTCATCACTTAACACACACACACACACACACACACACACACACACACACACACAGTTTTTGTATTGGAAAAATCATGCAATTTTGAAAAATATCATATAAAAGACAAGAAATCTTACTGTAGGAACCACTAGGTACAAGTAAGTGAAAAATATCGATCTTTATTCAAATTTATTTGATTTTCTATGGATATAAAGAGAATTTCACTGTCACAGTCACAGTGGTTCCTACAGTAGTTAAGGAATGATTGTAAAACTGAGACCAGAATAAATACCATGCTAAGTGGAATCTGTTTTAGCTGGGCTCAACATAAAATTGTTTACGCTTTAAAATATTTCTCTTTTTTCAAGCACAATATATTTTTTCAGATTCTTTCAGAAATAACCAAAATAAAAACAACATTGTAAAAAGACAATCTTATGATGAAACAATGCATAAAATAGTATCACCAGTAGCTGCTTTTCTAACTGTGGGATTAATAGCATGTTTGGTGTTTTGTGTAAGATATCAAGAACAACATGGTTTTATGAGAGGAGCATCATCTGAGCAAAGTATCAACCAGACTTCATCTGAAGGTAAAATAAAAAACATTTGCTTTTGTTGTAATGCATAAAAAGTGAGTGTTTTTCTGCTAACTAGACTGACCATAATTTTTTATGCCTACCATAAACCTTTATGACAACGTTTTGACAAGCACTTTGTAAGTTTGCATCCTTTTCCCATATGTCAATGTAAAAAAAAATGAAAAAGGCCTACCTACCAATCCTTATTTTTCTAAGCACTAGAAGAAGCACACTTAAATGTACAGGTTATTATGAGAATGGCTTGTTCAGGGTTTTTTTTTTGTTTTTTTTTTAACAAAAACAATTTTACCCCTTTCATGTCATTTTTGAATGATATTTTATACCTCTGTGAAATTGTTCACTTATATTCAGGCAGTCAGTTCAGAAATGGTTGAGAAGATCAGAGTCCCAGGAGAAAACCACCAATTTGGCAAATGAATTGACAACCACGGCCAAGGGCACTTATAACTCTTTTAATGAGTACTCCATACAAAGACTGATAATGATGTTCCATTTCATTTTGATGTGTTTTTATTTTAATCCAGAATGCTTTCTGCTTTTGTCATCTACATGTAATACACAAGGTCATGTTGGTAGTTTGTTTGCTTCAGTATTATCTTGATAGGAACCTGTTCATTAAAAATCATGAGATGGCAATTTAATATAATACAATGTAAATTAAAAGATGTTACACCAGCCATCTGCTTTATATACCTGATATACCGGGTTAGCCGTTACTTTATATACCTGATATACCGGGTTAGCCGTTACTTTATATACCTGATATACCGGGTTAGCCGTTACTTTATATACCTGATATACCGGGTTAGCCGTTACTTTATATACCTGATATACCGGTTAGCCGTTACTTTATATACCTGATATTCTGGGTTAGCCGTTACTTTATATACCTGATATACCGGGTTAGCCGTTACTTTATATACCTGATATACCGGGTTAGCCGTTACTTTATATACCTGATATTCTGGGTTAGCCGTTACTTTATATACCTGATATACCGGGTTAGCCGTTACTTTATATACCTGATATACCGGGTTAGCCGTTACTTTATATACCTGATATACCGGGTTAGCCGTTACTTTATATACCTGATATACCGGGTTAGCCGTTACTTTATATACCTGATATTCTGGGTTAGCCGTTACTTTATATACCTGATATACCGGGTTAGCCGTTACTTTATATACCTGATATACCGGGTTAGCCGTTACTTTATATACCCGATATACCGGGTTAGCCGTTACTTTATATACCTGATATACCGGGTTAGCCGTTACTTTATATACCTGATATACCGGGTTAGCCGTTACTTTATATACCTGATATACCGGGTTAGCCGTTACTTTATATACCTGATATACCGGGTTAGCCGTTACTTTATATACCTGATATACCGGGTTAGCCGTTACTTTATATACCTGATATACCGGGTTAGCCGTTACTTTATATACCTGATATACCGGGTTAGCCGTTACTTTATATACCTGATATTCGGGTTAGCCGTTACTTTATATACCTGATATACCGGGTTAGCCGTTACTTATATACCTGATATACCGGGTTAGCCGTTACTTTATATACCTGATATTCTGGGTTAGCCGTTACTTTATATACCTGATATACCGGGTTAGCCGTTACTTTATATACCTGATATACCGGGTTAGCCGTTACTTTATATACCTGATATACCGGGTTAGCCGTTACTTTATATACCTGATATACCGGGTTAGCCGTTACTTTATATACCTGATATACCGGGTTAGCCGTTACTTTATATACCTGATATTCTGGGTTAGCCGTTACTTTATATACCTGATATACCGGGTTAGCCGTTCACAATCTGATTACAATGTTTATAAACATGGTTAAGTTTATATAGTCTGTCAGCGAATTGACCTGTCAGTTTGACCTTTCATTAGAAATATTCATATAGGAGTGTCCACCCTGTACATGTGTAGTATTAGGGTTTATATATATCCTGTACAGGTAAAAGATTTTTAGCTCACATGGCCTTTGGCCAGGTGAGCTTATGGCATGGCATGGCGAGGCGTGCGTGCGTCAGTAAACTTTAATCTTCTCCTCCGAAACTACTGGGCCAAATGAAACCAAATTTGCCATGGAAGGTCCTTGACAGAGTCTAACTATAGTTTGTTCAAATCATGACGATCGAATATCCAAGATGGCTGCTGTTACTAAAAATAGACAAAACCTCAAAAAATCTTCTTCTCTTGAACCACTCATTGGAGGCAAAAACTGATGTGATATTTGGATTCTATATAGTCTTAACCTTTAAGTTTGTTCATTTCATGAAATTTGGTTTAAAAATAGGTTACGCGTTTTTGCGTTTAAATTTGCAAAAATCGTAAAATATTTTTAAATTGTTATAACTTGACTACATCACTATGACATGGGGTTTTCAGTTTTGACATATTCTTGTAATTACCATCAAAATGGTGTCAAGGTCAATTATGAAGGTCATGACCTAATTTTTTACCTTTCTTATATTGTTTATTATCTCGAAAACTATAAACTTTTTATATAGGCATGTATATTAGAATATTGTTGGTATTGATGTAATGAATATTTTGATATATAGATAAGGTCATTGGTCCAAAGGTCAAGGTCACAGATGCATAAGAATACTGAAATGGTTCATTATCTTGTAAACTATGAACCTTTTGTATAAGCATGTATATTAGAATGTTGTAGATATTGATACAGCGATCATTTTGATGTATAGAAAAAGGTCATGGGTCCAAAGGTCAAGGTCACAGTAGCAAAACAATACCATAATCGTTAATTATCTTCAAAACTATAAACTTTTTGTATAGACATGTTATTGGAATGTTGTTGGTTTTGATGTAACGATCATTTTGATATATAGATTTAGGTCATTGGTTTAAAGGTCAAGGTCACAGATGCGAAAGAAGACTGAAATGGTTCAATATCTTTAAAACTATAAGCTTTTTGTATAGGCATGTATATTAGAAAGTTGTAGGTATTGATACAACGATCATTTTGATGTATAGAAAAAGGTCATGGGTCCAAAGGTCAAGGTCATAGTAGCAAATCAATACCAAAAGGTTAATTATCTTGAAAACTATACTTTTTGTATAGGCATGTATATTGGAATGTTCTTGGTTTTGATGCAACGATCATTTTGTTATAGAGATTAAGGTTATTAGTTCAAAGGTCAAGGTCACAGATGCGTAAGATACTGAAATGGTTTATTATCTTGAAAACTATGAACTTTTTGTATAGGCATGTATATTAGAATGTTGTAGATATTGATACAACGATCATTTTGATGTATAGAAAAGGTCATGGGTCCAAAGGTCAAGGTCACAGTAGCAAAACAATACCATAATCGTTAATTATCTTGTATATTGGAATGTTGTTGGTTTTGATGTTACGATCATTTTGATATATAGATTTAGGTCATTGGTTCAAAGGTCAAGGTCACAGATACAAAAGAATACTGAAATGGTTCAATATCTTTAAAACTATAAGCTTTTTGTATAGGCATGTATATTTGAATGTTGTAGGTATTAATGCAACGATCATTTTGATGCATAGAAAAAGGTCATGGGTCCAAAGGTCAAGGTCACAGTAGCAAAAACAATACCAAAATCGTTAATTATCTTGAAAACTATAAACTTTTTGTATAGGCATGTATATTGGAATGTTCTTAGTTTTGATGTAACAATCATTTGATATATAGATTTAGGTCATTGGTTTAAAGGTCAAGGTCACAGATACAAAAGAATACTGAAATGGTTCATTAGCTTAAAAACTATAACTTTTTGTATAGGCATGTATATTAGAATGTTGTAGGTATTGATACAACGATCATTTTGATGTATAGAAAAAGGTCATGGGTCCAAAGGTCAAGGTCACATTAGCAAAACAATACCAAAATTGTTAATTATCTTGAAAACTATAAACTTTTTATATAGACATTTATAGAATATTGTAGGTATTAATACAACGATCTTTTTGATGTATAGAAAAAGGTCATGGGTCCAAAGGTCAAGGTCACGGTTGCAAAACAATACCAAAAAGATTCATTATCTCGAAAACTATGAACTTTTTGTATAGGCATGTATATTAGAATATTGTTGGTATTGATGCAATCATCATTTTGATATATAGATTATGGTCATTGGTTCGAAGGTCAAGGTCACAGATGCGAGTAGCTAGTTTCATAAATATCTAAATATCCACATCAGAGTTATTGCTCCTTAAATGTAGTATTTATTGTGTTTTTGTGCTGTTAACAGCCCAGGTGAGCGGTACAGGCCCAATTGGGCCTCTTGTTAAAAATACTTGTGTTCTCTATACGTAAATGCAAGTGGACAGATCAATGTTGTTTGCCATATTTTAGCAGAATGTTTATAAACATAGAAGAGTCTATATAATGAAAATAGGGATATTAATATGGTTTTGACAAATGAATGCATAAAAGGCATGAATATATGCATATGATAACACAGTATTAATACGTATTTCTGTAATTTATACTTATCAGTGATTATCAACACTTTTTAAAAAAATAAAGCTGACAGACTGTACCACCTGAACTGGTAATAATAATGTACTTTGTTTGTATATAATCACACCATACAAGAGTCTATTTGTCAAAATAACCACGATATTAAGCCACTGTATCATTGCCATCAGTTCGTGAATGACTTGTACTTTGTCAGTTTATGTTTTATTTCTGTTCATAGTTAAAATATTTAATGATTTGATATCGTTTCTTTGTTTTAGGGAATAATGATGTTGATGTATCTGAACCAGCATACAGTATAAGTGGTACATCTGATTTCATGAATGGAATTTCACCCTATTATTACTATGTGTATCAAATGAACAAAAGCCTTCATCCATTTCCAATAGAGCCTCCTCCATCTTACTCAGAGGTCACAGCAGGACAGACATATTTAAATGAGGATCCGCCACCATATAATATTGCCTTAGGAATGATTACTCAACATTCAGAAATGAGTGCCGAAACATGAAACATCACAAAACGTTTGTATCACTTCCCCATTTAAAATATGATATGATGTTGCCTTAGGAATGATTGCAGAAACATGAAACACCACAAAACGTTTGTATCACTTCCCCATTTAAAATATGATATGATGTTGCCTTAGGAATGAGTGCCGAAACATGAAACACCACAAAACGTTTGTATCATTTCACCATTTAAAATGTGATATGATGTTGCCTTAGGAATGATTGCAGAAACATGAAACATTAAGTAGGGTTTGCATCACTTTCCCAGTTAAAATGTGATATGATGTTGCCTTAGGAATGATTGCAGAAACATGAAACATTAAGTAGGGTTTGCATCACTTTCCCAGTTAAAATGTGATATGATGTTGTCTTAGGAATGATTGCAGAAACATGAAACATTAAGTAGGGTTTGCATCACTTTCCCAGTTAAAATGTGATATGATGTTGCCTTAGGAATGATTGCAGAAACATGAAACATTACAAAACGTTTGTATCACTTCCCAGTAAAAATGTGATATGATGTTGCCTTAGAAATGATTGCAGAAACATGAAACATCAAGCTGCCTTTGTATCACTTTCCCAGTAAAAATGTGATATGATGTTGCCTTAGGAATGATTGCAGAAACATGAAACATCAAGCTGCCTTTGTATCACTTTCCCAGTAAAAATGTGATATGATGTTGCCTTAGGAATGATTGCAGAAACATGAAACATCAAGCTGCCTTTGTATCACTTTCCCAGTAAAAATGTGATATGATGTTGCCTTAGGAATAATTGCAGAAACATGAAACATCAAGCTGCCTTTGTATCACTTTCCCAGTAAAAATGTGATATGATGTTGCCTTAGGAATGATTGCAGAAACATGAAACATCAAGATGCCTTTGTATCACTTTCCCAGTAAAAATGTGATATGATGTTGCCTTAGGAATGATTGCAGAAACATGAAACATCAAGATGCCTTTGTATCACTTTCCCAGTAAAAATGTGATATGATGTTGCCTTAGGAATGATTGCAGAAACATGAAACATCAAGATGCCTTTGTATCACTTTCCCAGTAAAAATGTGATATGATGTTGCCTTAGGAATGATTGCAGAAACATGAAACATCAAGCTGCCTTTGTATCACTTCCCAGTAAAAATGTGATATGATGTTGCCTTAGGAATGATTGCAGAAACATGAAACATCAAGATGCCTTTGTATCACTTTCCCAGTTAAAATGTGATTCTCTATCATATGAAGTAGCCTTAGGAATAATTGCTCAAAATTCTGGGATGAATGCAGAAACACAAAACCTCTGTATCAGTCCCCCAGTAAAATTAGGACCTGCCACCATATGATGTTGCCTTAGGAGTCAGGACTGATAGCTCAACATTCTGAGGTGAATACAGATACATGAGACATCACAAAGCCTTTCTATCAGTTCCCCAGTAAAAATAGAACATATGATTTTGTCGTTTGACTGATATACAGAAACATGAGACATCATTAAACCTCTGTTTCACTTTCCTAGCAAAAGTTAGTTTCCAAAGTTCTAAACACCTGTAAGGTCATCACTAATATTCAACGATGACAGTTGATCAAATGGAAGTAGTGTAAACACTGAATTCTGTTCTAGTGAACACATCGGTGAAGAGTTGTCTTCCTGTTAAATGAAAAGATACCAACAATATTCCTACAAAATTCAAGTGACAATGGAAATATTTACAGTTTTAGCCACTGCTGAAATAAAAAGAGGGCAAAATCAAATGTGATCCCCAGAATCATCGTAGGAAACACCAAGGTGATGTTACCTGATCAGGCCAAAAAAGGTTATTGAAACTTAATCATTGTTAATAATTCAAGGGTTGGTTGTTTGTTTGACATTTACCCTAACAAAAGTTCTGAATGAGATGAAAACACCAATTGGTACCAGTTTCACAATCATTTCTCAACTCAAATTTTCCTAAACTTAAAACTGGTAAATTTTAAATCTGAATAACTTTGTTAGTTTTCAGTATGTTCATGAATTTGAGGTTCATTTTGAAGATTGCTCTAAGGTTATAGTATCTACCAATATATATATATATATTGTTTAATTTGTAGTAAATATTTTCCTAAAATTTGCCAGATTGAAATTAAGGAAAATGGAAAATCTTTGTTAAGGCATGATTGTAAAACTGGGGCCAGTTCATATACCCGGTAACTCTGTACTTGTGTTGCTGGTTTGGGTAAACCACAATCATAAGTTTATTTTATTCATATATTGGATCATTAGTAGTTTGAGATGTTCTACATTCACCAGATTTTAACATGTTTTCAATATTACTTGTGCAATGATGTTTTAAATATTATGTAACAATGTTTTATTGGATTGTTTATATGTTTATAAGATTTTTTCTACATTTAAAAAAAAAATTTTTGCTTTTATTGTTATACTGTATATAAAATTATGTTTTTATACCAAAATTAACTTGACTGTATTTGTAGAAATGAATCTTAACTAATTCTTAGTTAGGGACCCAGCTCGCTTCTGAAAAGAACTTGAAATGGTAATAAATAGCCAAAAAGTGTAAAATTAAGGAGCCCAGACTATTTTAGGTGTCATAGGCCCCTGTGTCCTTGCTAACCTTATCCATGGTTTGGCATCAATCTGTATGTTGGTTCTTCCGCTGTTCTAAACTGCTTGATAAAAAATTAAAAAAGCTGCCTTTGAGCAAGGTGCTACATGGTAATTGTGATGGGGTAAATTTGTTGAAATATGATCTAATGATCAACAGATTTAGTTTTACCATTTTGTTATCATTTTTCAAAGTGAAAATGAAATATGTCTTTCTTAATTAACATGATCATGATATAATTTGACAATAATCAGTAAGTCAAGGAATGTCTGACTATTTTAATTGGTACTATAATATTGTTTCTGGACCTAGATATTTATACAAGGAACCAGAGACATCTAGATTTATTGAAATAAGCAAGTTTGTAAACTCTTTAGTCTAAATATCTGTATGTTTATGTGTAGACCACACTTCTGGCTTTTATACACAGAGAGAGAGAGAGAGAGAGAGAGAGAGAGAGAGAGAACCACTAGTCCATTGTGTATGTCCCCCACTTTATATAAGAATATATATCTCTGTGATAATATGCATATGGAATGAAGACTGTGATACTAAAATGTGTCATTATGTTCTAGAATTGTCTTAATTTTTTGTTTATGTCGGGTAATATATATTACTTGATTCCGTCGCATATTGAATCGAAACTGGTCGCCTGATTGTAAACCTAACGCCCTAACGTACCCAATAAGTTAACCCTACTGCGACAGCACATTGTCCAAAAAGTATCTTCCTGCTGATCTCGAACTATAACTAGTTGGAGTACACAATATATAGTTGATAGTTGAGACAGTTGAACAGTTCATACTGTACCATGTAGCCATATCCTGATATTGCTACATGGCCAACTTCAAGGCATTAAAAATGTACAGGCTCACTTTGTTCGACCATTACATGAAGTTCATCCATGAGCAAAATTTGTCATGCATATAAAAAAAGAAAGTCTGTGATTTACTGTTTTAAGAATCAGAAGAGACCTTAAATCCTTCGACCTTTAAAACCGACCGATTCCCCGTGTCGGACTGTTGTCAAAGAATCCCCCATGCACATTGGCTGAACGCAGTTCAAGGTAAAAATTTCTGCTACTTCGCATATAGGTGGTGGCGTCTCGATATAAGTGAAACATTCTTGACTGGAATGTAGAAGTCCATTCAATGGATCAATAACTAACACATCTATGGTGTACTACTTGATATTTAGTGTTATTTTGATGCTCCGTTGCATAAAGCGACACTGTTGGTTGTAAAATACAAGTCCTTCGGAATCACAATGCCAAAAACGTTTTCCCTTGTTTTGCGCTTCTTAGTATTGTGTTTTGTACTTATTTATTTAGTTCGACTAATCAGACCACTAAACCCCCATTTTAATGTTTTACTTGTTGGAGGTTTGTGGTCTGACCGCTTCCATTATTTAATTCTCTTAAAATTTCTGGCGAAAACGTCAGAAACGAAACGCGCGTCTAAAACTTCCAGTATTTCCTTACCTCGCTCTTGCTGACAACATGGAACACTTCCTAAAACATTATTATTCCGACCCATGCTTGACTTTTAATCATCATGCATAGATCCATCGATATCGGTACTTTTGTACGCGTGTTTTCGTTTCTGCCGTTTTTGCCAGAAATTTCAAGAATTCAGTAATGGAAGCTGTCGGACCACATACCTCTAACAAGTAAAAAATTAAAATGGGGTTTTAGTGGGCTGATTAGTCGGACTTTTATATATTGTGTTTTGACATGTCCTTGTGTCCCATGCTATCGGCAATAATACTGTTCCGAACCACCTGGTCTCACTTCCTTGGTGGAATTTCATTTGTTTATTATGTACCCCAAACATATTTGTTTTGTTGCGTTTCTTCTTCTTCCTCCTTTTTAACCCCTGTCTGGAGCGTTTCTCCTTGTCCGTATCTTGTGAAACTTCACTGGAGTAATAATGAGTGGGTGCCATGGCGCCCTTTGCTTTTTATGGTTTTGAAAATGGCAATAAGAGCTATACTTTTTCATAGTTTAATGCCCCCTCCCCCCGAAACATGTTTATTAAACTGTTATTTCTTCCTTCATACTTGGCAGATAATGTTGCAACTTTGTAGGTACATATTGTACAAAAGCCCTTTTCAATTGATATAGTGTTTTGAACTTTAAAATAAATATATTGCAAGTCAAAATCTTATTGCTTCGTTTTAGGGACTTCATAATGACACCCCATTAATACAATTATAACTTGTTATTTTATTTGTCAGTTTACAAAGTTTTTATTTTGCTTTTTGGTATTCAGAGTCAGAGCATAAACCGGCTTCAATTATTTTTTCCATCACGCAAGTACATTTTTCATGTAATAATTAATGATGTTGAAAGTTATATGATAATGAAAACGGGTAAATTGTAACAACGATATAAATATGAAATCAAAGACCACCTAGTGCTGTAAAATTACTAGTTAAATATCCTTATTATAAAACGAAACCTTTGACCGGTACACTTAATGGTCAGATTACCCTATCAACGGGCATTAACTACATGTATTCACCATGACACGTTTTTGTCACCTTAAACAGAAATCTTAATTAAACAGTACAGATATGTCGAAAGTTAAACACCAAGGTTACGAATTACTGCCAGAACAACATACTATCTCGAACCCTTGTTAGCTATTTATTTCTCTTCAGTGTTTTCGGTCACCAGCTATCCATTCTCGTCTCGACCAACGAGCTTCGACCTCCCCATCATTAGCTCGGTGTTAAACTTTCGACAGGTCTGTTCTGTCAAAAATAGACTTCTGGTTCAGCAACTGTATCAGTTCTTCTTGAAAAAAACATGAATATTCAATAAATTAATAGAGACAGTACCAATTTAAACACAAGTACATTGTCTGTTCAAACATTTTGAGTAGTTTATTAGTATTTGTCAAATAAACAAAAAATACTTATTAACCATTTGAACTTGCTATATATATTTACATGGTAAATAATACTATTAACACACTATTTTTAATGTTGGTTTTTAAAAGAAGAAAAACTATGTACGTTTTCTTAATTTTTCAACTAATTATATTAAAATTAAAACCTTTTCTATTTCTTTGTATGCGTTTGTCTCAATTTTTGTACTAATTATAGTTAAAATTGAAACATGTTCGATTTCTATTTTATTCAGTAAGTAAACTACACTACAGGTCTGTCGAAAGTTTAACACTGGACTAATTAATAAGTGCCAATCAGTGGCTCATCACGACAACTCGTTAGTTAGATATTCTTTTGCAGGTTTTTCGGTAACTGCTGTATATCTCTGGACATCTATCTATCCATATCTCTGCCATTTTACAGCCGAGCTTCGACTCTTTTTTCGTTAGGTCAATGTTTAACTTTCGACAGGTCTGTATTTTGTACCAATTATAACTCATAATATGTGTATATGGTTACAACAAATATGTGACAAGTTACCGAGAATGACAACCCTTATGTCTAGTTCTAACATACAGTACAGACCTGTCAAAAGTTTAACACTGAGCTTACAAAAAGGAATCCAAGCTAGACAGCCGAGTAGACGAGAAATAGTTTGCTAAATGACCGAAAAGTTGTCAAGAGATAGAAAAACTGTCAAGATATTTGGATATAGCTAACGAGGTGCCAAGGTGAGCTTTAGATTCGACACTTACTTGTTAGCGTCAGTGTTAAACTTTCGACAGGTCATTATTGTATATTGTATATCTTGTGTTTTAATCTAACATGCAAATACAATAAATGTCGAACTGTCGAGGATTTACATTGTAAAAGTATAACCCTAATATTTATAAAATGATTTAAATTAAAACCCAAATGTCCACATACTAGCACGTCTGTATTTGAAAGTACAAGAATTTTTTTTAAATGGAGAAAAAAATATGAAGTATTTAACATAAACCTAAATAATATGACAAAAGATAATTATTTAAAACAATAATACATATGTAAGGTTAGACTTCCTCTCGTACATCTTCGTAGAATTTTGAAAAATATTTTCGCAGAAATGTTCAAAACGGCTTGATTTCATCAATTTAATCATTTTTGCTTTCAATAAAAATTAAAATTTTAGATTGGGGTACAACTGGAAGTACTTTCAATAACAATTCTACTGTACAATTTACGTTTTTAAAATCAAAGCAATTTCTCAAAACTACAGGAATACGATCGTTCCTAATCATAATCCTGGTCGTTATGAACACGCTATTGTAAATAGGAAAATTACTTAATTTTTGCGAATATTTTCAATTCAAGATATTCACATACTTTTGATTTTGCGGATGGTGGTCACTGAAAATGCAAGTAAATTATATCAAAATTTATGCGAAAGTTTGTCATGGCTTGTTACTCTCGCGAATTTTAAGCGGTATCGAAAATTTCAAGATTAACAGCATCTCACTAATTTTCTGTAATGTTTATGTGCATGTACGTTACACCAAATTTACTTTTATCAATGTTCATACTTTTCATGGAAAAAAATTTTCTATTTCATATCAGTTTAAACTTGCATGTCTGACTAATAAAAGAACAGAATAACGCTTACTCAAAAATACAAAGTTAAAAAAAATCTTTGAAAATATTTTTTTCGTGGTGTACTATTTTAGTTGTTCTATGAAAAATGCTATCTTGTAGGGTGGTGAATTCGAGGTATGTGGTTCTATGAAAAATACTATCTTGTAGGGTGGTGAATTCGAGGTATGTGATTTTCGTTAAGTTTGTAATGTACACTATTTTGTTCAAATTTAAAATTCGTGGATAAAGGTATCGAAGAAAACAACGAAAATTAAGATTCCGCGCGACAATTTAATATTTCACGGTAATCAAACTCTGTATTTCCGAAGAGTAGAGTTTGAACCAAAAATGAATTAATAAATTTAAAAAAATAAATAAATAAAAAAATCAAACGCACTAATCAGAAAAAAGTTGTTCCAACAAGTACAATAAGTATTATTAAAGCTCAGAAAATTCTTAACTATTATTGGTCAATTTCTAATCATGTGTTATTACGCATCGCTCAACATTAGCACGGGATATTGCAATGTTCACCGCTAGGCACAGAGATTTGCGGAAACTACCGAGACTGTATATCCCTCCTTTCTTATTAGGGGCACACAATCAACCTAATCCAAATAAAAGGTAAAAGGGAACGGCTTTTTGTTTGGTATAATTAAGTGTCCTTGTATCGGTTGGGGAGATATGTAGGATGATCACCCCTTTGAAGCCAATGTTCCCGCGGGAGACATTCCTCCATATTTCTCTCAACCAAGGGCACTATTTTAATCAAGTCCAATCATCCACCAAGTACCACAAAGAACAAAATAGAAACAGTTATATTAGCAATATTGAAGAATAAAAAGTATATAACATCCATTGTTTGTGCTGTACATTTCCAAGAAATCTCTTCTGGAGGTTCTGGTGTGCCTTTTGACATTTGAAATGCGGGTTTTGCATGCTTTTTATCCATTGGACTTTTTGGGATTTCTGGTTCGACTGACGATCGATCCTTCCTTCTGCAGGTTTTGCAGCGTAGACATCTAACCAAAGCTTGTACACACCCAGGTACTTTACTCGATTCGTCTTTGTGATAAAAGATTAATCCAACTACTGTCAAAATACAAGAAAGAGTAGACATTCCCAAGTAGGCTATAAGGTAATATGTTATCTGTGCCATCGGTTTCGAAGTCTTTGGGAGATTGTCTCCAACAAGTGTCAAAAACACGGCCATAGCTAGGAGACATGTGATAGAGTAACCTACCCGTTCTCCAGAATCCGCAGGCAAAATAAACACCATAACATTTAAAAAGGCCATTATCATCAAAGGGACGAATACATTTAACACGAAGTAATCTGGTATACGTTTTAGTATTAGTGTATACGTCATCAACGACATTGATGCCCCTTTAGATGTTGCCTTGGCTGTTGCCTCTGTAACTAACCATTGTCCATTGGAGTGGTCATACATATCAAGTGTTATACCATCTCTATCTTTACCTAAGCTGACTTGAGAGCCAGAATATCCCCAAACTATCAATGATATCTTACATTCCTGTGTATCATACGGAAATCTGGACACATCTATATCACAGTTTGTTTCAAATGTTTCTCCCACTTGCCACTTAGCGGCTCCTAATGCTGAGTATTGTACCACCACATCATCAAATCCTATAGGTTGTGTGTCGGTGACGGCGTTAAGTAAAGACAGCGGTGGTTTCCAAACAAGCTTTTGTGGAAATGAAATTGAAGTTGCACCTCCGTTAGCTCCAGGAACGAACATCATCCGGGGATCTTCCCATAGAATATCCAGTTGTACAACGGTGGTCATGACTCCCTGTACTTCATCTAATCCTTTCAGATTTATCAACTTCAGATTTAGCTTAACTTGAGTAGCTTTAGACTGGTCAGTGTCAGGTCTAACGTACATATTATATCCGGTCATTATACTGGTATACAAAGATTCAATTTGTCCTCTGGACTGACCATTTGTCGGTACCAGATACAAGCAAAACAAAATTACACATGCGATGGAGAATTGTAAACTTCCCATGTTCAAAACATATACTGAAACAGCACTAGTATATAAAAATGAAAAAAATTCTTTGTTTTTGTTCAAATTTTCTCTTCTCTCGGAACTAAAACTATAACGCAATCTCGGAATTAATTTTTTTACGCAATATTTCAAAGTATACTTTTTGTTAATATTGAAAATTAACTCCTTGTTCAAATTTTCTCTATTTCACTCTAAATAAACACTGAACCCTAATTTGACAACTTCAATTAATATCTATAACGTAATGCTTCAGATTGTGTCCTCTCTTAATAGTTTTGTTAATACGGAACCTTTACCTCTCGTTCAATTTTCCTCTTTTTCACTTTAAAAGTCTGTAACTTAATGTTTGAAAATATATCCTGTCTTGATAATTTTGTTAAAACTGGTCATTATTTGTTTAAATTTGAACTGTTCTTTATTGTAATGCTTCAAATTATATCCTCTCCCAAAGTTTATTACATGTAGTTTTGTTAATACTGAACCTTTACTTCTTGCTGAAATTTGTCGATTTCAATTTGAACTGATGCGTGACAAAATGCTACAAAATATACCAAGTCTTATTAGCGCAACAGTTTTCTTACAACTTAACTTTTACTTCTTGTTAAAATGTTGTCACCATTTCACTCTGAATTAAACTGAAATGCAATGCTTCAAACTATACCCCGTCCTTATCGTTCAATAGTTTTATTAAGGTTGGACTTTAACTTGTTTGTCTGTCTTTTAAAGAGAGATTGACAGTCTTTTGATGTATACATGTAGTCATGACACACACAATAATTATCAATTATTCAATAATCAAATACATTAGTTGTAATTAATATTTTTAATACTCGCTAAAATGATTTCCGTAAAAGAGAGGTCCACTTTCAAATTAAAACACCGCTTTGATTAACAAATATTGTTTTAACTTTGACTTTACGAATGACAATGACAAGTTTTACGTCAACGGTACATTTAAACTTTATATCAACTGTTGTTTTTAACAACAAATTACTGTTGTTACTCACACATATACTGTACAGGACTGTAAAAAAAATTACACTCTCCTAAGAAATAAGTACCGAATCGACAGTCCATTTCGGAACCCCCGTTAGTTCATGATACGTGTACCTCAACAGTGTTCCTGCAGCAGCTGCTATCTATCTCTGTACAGCTTTTTGGTATCCAACTACCTACATCTCGGAGACGGGACATCCAAGTTTCGACCATTTTCGATTGGATCAGTGGTAGACTTTTGACATGGCTGTACTGTTTATGTATTTATTTTTCTAATGGTTACCAGTTTGTTGGATTTAAAGTTCATTCTGCTGATTTTTAAGAGTAGTATTGATATTACAATCATATTACCGTATGGGTGGAAAATTTTAATTCCACTATTAGTACATGTTATTTTCATTTCAGATTTATTTTACGTTATTGCACATGAAATAGGATACCTTTAAATACACATGTTTCTTAACCAATCCTTTTTGGATTGATTGGAATTAAAGAAAAATAGTTCTTATTACAAATAAAGTTCCTTAGACATAGTAAACCGACCTGCCAAAAAGTAATGTGCTGTTTTTGATTGATGCATTTAAATAGCAATTAAAATTTTCTCTATTTCACACTCATATTTAATTTCAACGCAATGCTTCAAGTTATTTCAGGATTAAAAAACCAAAATAAGATTTTCAAATAAAACTGATAAAATAACAAAAGAAAATTTCAAAAATTTCAAAATGTAAATATACCATTGAACTGTCTGGGAATGTCGATAATATTGTTATAACTTCCATTGCCGTTCAGAGCAAAATAATCAGATCGCGGTAAGATTCATTATTCGGTTTGCTTTGTGTGGCAATTTTGTTTGCGAACGACAATTCAGTAGTTCATTATAATAAAAATTCAAAACAGCGCAAGATAGAAGATACACTGCAATTCAGTTCTCTTATTACTGTAGGAAAAAACAACAAATTAGCTGTACATGTATTACAATTTGCAATGGCCGCAACAACGGTCATGCTTGTATGACATTTTTGTCTACTGTCAACTTGCCTTTCCTATGCAGCAGTATACCTGCTTCTCCTGCTTATGGTGTATTTGTGTCCCAATTGATACACTATGGTAGAGTTTGTTTCCACAATGGGAACCGGGAACCTTATACAACGAAGCAAGCTGATAACAAATAAATTGTTGACCCAGGGATATTGCAAGCCTAGGCTTAACATGTCAAAAAGTTTTATGACCGTCATCACAGTATTGTTGATAAGTTTGAAGTCTCGGTGTCCAGGATTGTCCTGGATATATATGACGTTAACAGTACTTAATTTTGATTACACACCTGCTGGATGTGCTATAGCTAAACAGGAGGTACTTACCCTTCACTTCCCTGGTGGAAGTTCGCGTGTTTAAGCTAACTTATCAGTTTCAAAGTTTTTACTTTGCTTCTGAATTGTGATTTTGACATGAATAAATATGTTAGTATGTTTGTTTGCTATAATAATAACGATAATAAATAAAAATGCATGCTATAATGGATTAAAAAAACGGAAAATATAAAAAAAAGTTTTAAAATATACAAAATATTATTAGTATTTCTTAAGCTTTTGGTAAACATTTTGCCAATAAATGATGTTACTACTATTACTCAAACAATATACTCATGAAAATATAGAAACTAGACAACTGTTAACTTCACACCGTTAACAAGATGAAGTGTACTTAATTGTAAAACATGCATTGTAATTTACAGTACAGGCAAGTCTAAGTTAAACAAGCAAATAAGTGTCTAATCGATATTTCATATCGGTTCCTCGTTATCTATCTCTCGGCAGTATTTCGGTCATTATTTATCCATATCTCGGCCTCTTGGAAGCAGAACTTTGGCTCTTCCACCTCAGCTCAGTGTTAAACTTTCGACAGGCCTGTACTGTATGTGACAGACAGGATTTAGTCTTAACAAGTGTCTATCTTGAGAGATTGGTTTGCGACTTAAAAGAATATTTTAACAATTGACGTTATATAGTTTAACTTGATAAAGTTTAAATAGACCTGGATTGTTTCATTGAAATAGTTTTTTAGTCAGTGTAGATCATGTGTTCGATTTGACCACCATAGTTCCAAGATTAAGCTTATTTATTGTTATGGAAAAATGAAAGAATTTCGTGTAGCAAATTTTGTTTCGTGTGCCAATTCTTTTATTTTTCCTTAACAAAAAGAAAGACAAAATAATTTTAATACTTCATTTTATAGAATTTGTCAAACGTAAATTCGACATTTTAAACAACAATACCATCGTAACAAGTATGGCGTAGGAATCTGTGCGTTGTCCATAACAGCCAATATCAAATCCAGTCATGAAAGAAGAGAGGGCACTTTGTCTTCCGGAACATCCGACCTCACGTCCCCTGTGATGCATGTTGTCTACGTTTGCAATTCTGTTTGCTTTTGGCATTATCGTTTGGACATGGACGGGTATGGTTGAGTTGGATACACTTTACATAAGAAGATGGCGTATAATTAATCATCGATATGTGGCATATGTGTCTCCATGAAAAGGCTAATCAAAGTTCTATTCTGATCGAGGAAAACCAGTAACCACACTGGCAAGCATAACTGTATTTTAACACAAATATTAAGATTTATGATAACCATGATTTGCTGGATGTTAAATTGTTTCAATAGTTTTTATATCATTTATGGCATATTAAAAGTGTCATAAGGAAAATATATATTGTTTCCTTTTAAAAGTATTTAACCAGGTGTTCAGATTCAGAGAAGAAACACACAAATTATATGATTGTATATTATGTATGTTTATAATGTATTTTATTTCTTTATACATGTATATTGTATATTGATGTTGAAATTGAAGACATGTAAGTAATTATTCATTCAAAAATTTTGTCAAACTTTGACAATCATTTTTTCACTTTTTATTTTTAACACTTGTAAACATTTTGCGGTATTGTTGGTAATTTCTATAAAGGTAAAAACATGACTGTATGCTATATTTATTTCACGGAGTTTGGTTTAAATAAAACATCATATATGACCTTCAAAATCAATGTATCATACTTATTATGATCTTAAAAAGATAACACAAGGAACTCTTTTCCACTACAGTAGCTCAGCCGGTAGAGTGTTTGTTCTATAGTTAGTAGGTTGGGGTTCGAAGCCCATTGTAGTCTGACCAAAATTTGAATATAAGAAACGTTGCTTTGCCAATCACTCGTCATTTAGAAATGAAGGTCCTTAAAACCCTTATCATTGTAGGAGTGGTACGCTAAAACATCCTCATGCATATTGTCTTGAGCTTACTGCAAAAATTCTACTACTTCGCCTATAACTGGTGTCGTTTCGATATCAGTGAAATATTCTACGCTGGAACGTAAAACTCAATTTAATCAACCAATAACACAAAGTATAACGCTTTCACTTGTTCGGAAGTTTTCTTTTAACGTGTCATGCTGTCTAAGGTGGTACTGTGATTCTAGGATTCTGGTTGTTTGTTTACACATGTTGTCTAAGGTTACCATGGTGATTGGTACTGCCGTGATTCTAGGATCCTGGTTGCTTATTTACACAGGTTGTCCAAGGTTACCATGGTGATTGGTACTGCCGTGATTCTAGGATCCTGGTTGCTTATTTACACAGGTTGTCCAAGGTTACCATGGTGATTGGTACTGTCGTGATTCTAGGATCCTGGTTGTTTATTTACACAGGTTGTCCAAGGTTACCATGGTGATTGGTACTGTCGTGATTCTAGGATCCTGGTTGTTTGTTTACACAGGTTGTCCAAGGTTACCATGGTGATTGGTACTGCCGTGATTCTAGGATCCTGGTTGATGTTTGTTTTAGCTACCACGTCTGTAAAAGATAATAAAACTGGTGATGAGATACAAATTCCAAAGAAACCAATGATGAAGTATTATCCAGAGTAGTGTATGTATCTAATGGCAAGCTTAGCACAATACCCATGTATAGGCAAACACCATTGACATGTTCTTTTAACCTTCAAATAGAAAAAATCATGTAAAAAACATTTGTAATCTGTTTTTTATTGTCCCAGATGTTAAATACGGGATGGTCAAGTGCCAGGGTTAGGGCCGCTAGGTTCACTTACCGGTAACAAAAGGTCAATAAAATCATGTAAGACGATCTACCCACACATGGGTAGTTTAGGATTAGTATTTAATGCAAAATCAGTATGTATTGCCCATGGGGTAGACAAAATAAACACATGTGTTCCCTGTTTATAAATATATTGGTTCACAATGAATATTTAGATTAAAGGTCAAGCGGACATGTCTTTTTGTCTAAACAGGAACAACTAGCAGGTGTAATGATACTCCATATGTTACTGTACTAACTGTAATTCCGATTTAGGTGATATGTATAATATAACGGTTTGTGCTTCCTTCAATCTAAACACTGTTCAATACAAATAACTGTTAAAGTGTTGAGTAAATTTGTAAACTTTTAAACAATGATAGGACCGTTGTCTTTATGTTAGTTATTTATTTGTGTTTATATTTGGGGCATATTGTTTCTCGAAAAAATATTTTTCGTCTCATCCTTTCTCTTTTCCTTTTTTCAATTAATATTAGCCTTTTGTCGGTTATCTAAATCATTTTGACATCAAAAACAAACATACATACTAATCCATGGTCAAATCACAATATCAAAGCAAAGTAAAAACTGACAAACAGGGAAGTAAGACCGGTTGCTCTGAATAGGTAAGCACTTACTGTTTATCTAGCTACATCTGTCACTTGTGTTATCAAAATTGAGAGTAAAATTAACTTCATGGAACAATAAAACGTCAGATATATCCAGGGCAATCTTGGACACAGAGACATCATACTTGTCAACAATGCTGTGATGATAACCATAAAACGTTTAGAGTGACCTGAGATAATATTTCCCATTGTGTCGATAAAAAACTGTTAATTTGCTTTTTTAGACAATTATTGGTGTTGAATGCATTTGAACTTATCTAAATTTGGTATTTAAGGCATGATTAAAACTGTCTGTCGTTACCATAGTAGATGAAAAGATACGACTACAACAAATTAAAGTATATCGGGAATTTCTTTATATTTCAGCTGCCAGATTGGTGCAAGAAAAATGCTGATGAAGTACAGATTTTAGTTGTTGTTGCCTAACATAGCATTTCCTAATAAAATCGAATACTGTGTACATTTACATTAACAGGGTGTTTTTGTCGATTTCATGAATTCGGGAATTTAATCCTTTGATTATAAAATCGATATTGTCTATCCCTTTTCCGATAGTCTGACACGGTCGTAATTTTCGTGCCTTGATTCAATACATATTTTATACCTGGATACAAAATTGCACGCGTATCGAATCATTTTGTTTTAAAAAAAAGACATTAAATGCCAAACATGGCTAGAGATGCAAAAGTGTGATTTTCATCTAAAGTTGAGTACCGTGCTGTATTTCGGTACTTGTATTTTAAACGGTAAAACAGGCAAGGAAATACAAAGCGAGTTAGCCGCCGATGTTTGTGGGTCTTCTGTATCAATTTATGTTCATGTTATATTCTAGATAAAGTAATTCAAACGTGGTTAAACGTCTTTAAAAGATGAAGTCAGGGCTGGACGCCTACTAGATGCCACCGACAAAGGAATGTAACAAAGTTCGGTATCTGATATACCAATGGGTACAAACCGTGCAACATTGTTTGCAGTTTTGTTCCTTTATTCTTATGAAGCAGAATTAATGCAGAACCTTGTTAAATCTGGAGAGAATCATTTAACTCAACATACAGATATATAGATGACGTTCTGTCTCTTAACAATCCTAAATCGGAGACTATATGAATGCCATCAATCCCAGTGAGCTTGAAATAAAAAATACGACTGATTCCTTAAGTTCTGCTTCATATTTAGACTTATACCTCAATTATGACGCCCAACAAACGCTACATTTGAAACTGCGTGACAAACGTAATGACAACATTTTTCTATTGTCAAATTTCCTTTTCTTTGCAGCAATATACCTGCTTCTCCTGCTTGTGGTGTATTTGTTTCCCAATTAATACGCTATTGTAGAGCTTGTTTCCACTACAGGAACGTTATACAACGAAGCAAGCTGCTTATAAATAAATCGTTGAATCATTAATATTGCTAGCCCAGGCTTATCAGGGCCCTCAAAAAGTTTCATGGCCGTCATCATGGCATTGTTGATAAGTTAGATGTCTCTGTGTCCAGCATTGTCCTGGATATATTCGACGTCCCATAGTTCCATGTTCCGTTCAACCAATTTCGATTACACACGTGACAGGTGTAGCTAGCTAAACAGGAGTTGCTTACCCTTCCGGAGCACCCGCCTCACTTTCCTGGTTGAAGCCCATGTGTTTAAGCTAACTTGTCAGTTTCAAAGTTGGTTTTTTTTTTGCTTCTGGATTGTGCTCCGGACATGGATTAGTATGTTTGTTTTTCATTCACTAGGTTTGCGCAATCTAACCGCCCGTTGGTCCCCAAATCTTTTAGAGATGAGCAAATGATAACCAGAGCATCAGTATACAGCGCCTAGTGAAGTGTTTTATGTCAACTGATTATTTTCTTTTGCGTCCGACTTTTTTTCAGTTATCGGTTGATGACCGTTGAACACTGTTGGCCTAAGTGCATCACACTAGAGGGTAATTTCATAAAAAAGGAGGGGTGGATCTCAACCGGAAATAATTTAGGCTGGTTATTTATTGACTCGCCCTCGTATGTATCCAGAGTCTGGAAATTTACAATTGAGTTAATTATGCACAATATGTATTTGTACTTTTAAAATATATTTAAAATGATTTATTAAAATTAAAAAAAAAACAATTAAGATATGAGATACCATTAATTTGACCACAATATTAAAACCTGATGTGTGCTTCATTTTCAAGAAAAACATCATTTCATCATTTTCTGTGAGTCTAACAGTGTTCATTCTCGAATTTTCTTAATGGGGTCACTTTGGCAAAAAAGGCCTGTATCAATGACCCCGTGCACCTTTCTAGAATAATCAAATAATAAGAGATTAACAACGTTCAAAAAACGTCATTGGTTGTATTTGATTATTTAATTCATCGATAATCAACGACAATGTCACAGATAAGGTCAAATAGAAAATGTTTAGGTTATTGATTAGAATTAAAATGTTTGGCTTTTATAGGAGTTTTATCAATAGATATTTGTCAACTTTTAAAGTCAACCGAGAAATATGGACAGTCTGTGAAACCTAAAGTCTATCATGATATCAGATGTAGTCCATTATAATGCTATTTAGCAAAAGTTAAAATATTGACAATAAAGTTACTTTGATCTATTCATGACTTTAGTGATGTTTCGTTTATCATTTATAGTGACCATGATATATAATTGATACTCAAATAGTATAATGGACTGCTAATGAAGATAAAATGCCTTAAAAGGTTGAATTTTGAAAAAAAAATACAGCATAGAGAAAAATAGTAAATCAAATCTTCGTTAAGTCTCTGTGTCAAGATTACCCTAAATATATTTGACGTCCCATAGTTCCATGCTCCTTTCACACAATTTTGATTACACACGTGGCGGGTGTAGCTAGCTGAACAGGAGGCGCTTACCCTTCCGGAGCACCTGGCCTCACTTCCCTGGTGGAAGTTCACATGTCTAATCTAACTTGTCAGTTCCAAAGTTTTTACCTTGCTTCTGGATTGTAATTCGGACTTGGATTAGTATGTTGGTTTTTTTATTAATAATCATGCGTTGTCACATTATCCCATTTTTAAATATTAAATTGTTTCCGTAACCACATTTAAAAGTAGCTGGTTTCTATCTAGCATGGCGTTTGTTTCTCATTATTTCTCACCATAGCCGACTCCTTATGTAAATCTCAGGCGTGTATCTTTAAGTCGTCCAGTAACTCTGTTTGGGAGCGACTTATTGTTATTGTATGTTTCTTATTTTGTCCTTCTGTAATGTTTAAGTCCAGAATTTTTCTCTTTTTACTAAAGACGACGAGAACTACAGACTTGAAACGTTCTACAAATGTACAGTGCCATATTGAATGGACCTGTTGACTTTTATGACTTTCTGTGTTGTTATGGTAACAAATACCGAGAGGTGATTCGGCGATTTACTATCCATAAACTACATACTCTTGAACGTACTGACATGTCCAATCCAACGATGATACAATATTTGACCTATGACGAAATTGGGCCCAGACCATTTTGTCATAATGACGATCACCAATAGTCTATATATATATTCTTGGTCGCCATGAAACATGTGAATCCATAAATGACAAAATTTTGGACCCAAAGCCTATTTTGGACCCAATCAATTGTCAATTGTTCCTACATTATAAAAATAATTGCCCATAACCCATTAACCCATGCATTATTATTATATATATATTTACATTTATGATGTTTGATTGTATTAAACCCTGTTTTAGACCAAATGAAGTTATAGAACTATAATTACATTTGCTAATGTGACGTCACTCATTTCTTGATAACACCTATGCCCGTGATGTCATTGATAGGCTGTTCCAGGAATTGAAATTGCATGTCGTACACGACAGTGTTTTAAATTTATTTCAGGATTCAAAAACAAAAATAAGATTTTCAAAAGATGCGAAATGTAAATATAACCATTGAACTGTCTAGAAATGGCGTTTATAGTGCTATAACTTCCATTGCCGTGCAAAGCAAACTAGTCATAATGCGCTAGCGCGCGTTATTCGGTGTGTTTTGCACGGCAATGGAAGTTATAGCACTATAAACGCCATTTCTAGACAGTTTAATGGTTAAATATATTCTTGATCACCATGTTATAACGAAATCACATATCATGTAAATGAAGACCCCGGACCTATATTGAACCCGGACAACAAAAGGAACTACCGGGATTGTAAGTTTCTTTGTGACACTCTGGATTGAACTTGAGTGGCTGGTTCAGTTTCCATGCCTTCTTTATGCTACTTTTTTAATATTGGACATTCATGGCATTTATTGTTTCAATAAGTAGCTTATCTTCTGCACGTCTATAGCACGGTACCTGAAAAATTGTATTATATATGTTGTATTATTTTGGTGTGACTGACAACTGCATTCGACTCAGTTACAAGATATATAGGTTTTATCATTGACAGTGGCAATTATACTGTGTCCAATTAACGACTCCTCAACAAGCTTACATACTATGGAGTGGAACACCTTACACACAAATGGATAAGACAGTGGCTGACAAAAAAACACAGAAGTTTACTGGATGGAGAATCATCAGAAGAAGTTTCAGTTGAATCCGGAGTACCTCAAGGAACAGTCCTTGGACCTCTCGTGTTCTCGCTTTATGTTAATGACATCGGCGAGGGAATATGACCCAGAGTAAAGCTTTTTGCAGCTGACTGTCTCCTTTACAGAGTAATTAAATCAAATGATGATACAACCCTCCTGTGAGCAGATATAGAGCACATGGTTAACTGGACCAAAGATTGGCTGATGCAAATCAACGCAAAGAAGTGTTATGTGATGAGAATAAAGAGGTCAAGAACATCCATTATAAGGCACGCTGCCTATAACATCAGTGGCACAACACTCGCCGAAGTAGAACACAATCAATAATTGGGAGTAGAGATATCCAATGACCTCAACTGGAAGAATCGCATCGACCAAATGACAGCAAAGGCAATTGGTATCGTGTCATTTCTACGGCGGAATCTGGGTAGATGCAACAAAGAGGCGAAAGACAGAGCCTATCTTTCCCTTATAAGACCTCACCTGGAACATGGTGCATCCATATCCCTATCGCCAGTACCTGATTGATGCCATAGAAATGGTCCAGCGTAGAGCAAAGCCAGGTTTGTCACAGGACGCTACAACCGCACTGAGAGCGTAACACCAATGGTTCCGAACCTCCAGTGACCGTCACTTAAGCAACGCAGACAAGACCAGCGACGTGTGCAATTTTATAAGTGCGTCAATAGAAATGAAGTGCTCTGCTTACCCGCAAGGACGTAACACCGTCCATAAGACAGACAAGGGGGCACAACCGCATAAGCTTTACCCCAATCAACTGCAACTTCGACACCTATAAGTATAGCTTTTTCCCCCGCACCATCCCAGAGTGGAACACACTACCAGAGAAGGTTGTCACACAGACAACTGTGGAGTCATTTAAGATCATGCTCTACAGTTCCAGTGCAGAGTAGAGGGAAGTGGCAACTAGTGTAAAAAGCCTAATTGTTTTTAACCTGTTTTGAAAAGTCCTTGTAAGAAGCCACGTCACACAAGTACTCCTATGAGTTGATGCTGATAAGCCCTTCACAGTATTCCAGTAAATGTAAATGTATCATCCAATTAACTTGCAATGCTAGGGGTGTCTACTTACTTTGTGTTGCCTGGCTCTCTGTACTTATAGTATGTGTATTGGAGTGGAGAAATATTTAATATTCAGGCTTTCCTTTAAATATGGAGGCGGTAAGCCTCAAGTTCATGGATAATGAAGAAAACCAGAGGGTGTGGAGAAAACAAGCTTTAACTTCGGCAAGCAAACTTACCGTTGAATTCTCACACTAGCTCAACTTCGGCTCGGAAACAGCGCCCACCCGTATACCGTGCCAAGTAATTGTCTACACTTTCGGAACAGTGAAAGATCAGTCGTACCAGTTATATAATTAATTTCTGAAACTTGTTGGTCCAATGACTATGACGTATGAAATTTTGTTTCTTTGCGTTGTCTGTACTTTTGGGTGCTCCATTTATGGGGAGAAAGGCGGGCACAAAAGCGAGAAACTTACCTGGTGTCCGGGGATAGTGTAATCCTACATAAAGAGAGCCTAGTTAGTCTATTCATAGCAGGGTCTCCGTTTATATCGATTCGTTTCCGCCAAATTTGAGAAATCAAAACTATACACGCTAGAGGAAAACAACAAGCAAGGTACTAATTGACATTGATCAGATATCGCAAGGATAAATCAGTTTTAAAACAGTGATTATTTTAATCAACGGAATCAAGTCCTTTGATCATATGTAACATCCACCTGCTCGAAAAGTATTTGATGATACAGCATACCGGCAAAAAATTGTTTAACACCCCCCCCCCCCCCCCCCCCGTTTACAAGTAAAGTTACTTCTTGTTTTTGTTTCGAGTGAGGTGTAGTTCATCGACACCTCTTTAGTGGATCCAGATTTACTCCTGACCACCCTTTGGAAGAGAACTCTTGGAAAACATCAGAAACTAGAAAATTTGACTGGTTTAATTTGTTACTGCACTTTTCATTTCAAAGAATGATTGATTAAATGGGGTTTTAAGTCCTATTGAATATTCACTTATATCGAGATGTCACCAGCTATAGTTGAATTGTCAGAAAATTTGCAGTAGCTCAGTTGTTAAGAGTGCTCGCTCCATAAGTTGGAGCTGGTGGGTTTGAACCCTGACTGGGTCTGACCCCAAGTGATAAAGAACCCTGCTGTATAATGTCATCAGTGCAACACACAGGTAAAGTTTCTGCATCTTCATCTATAGCTGGCAACGTCTCAATGTAAGTAAAATATTCTTGACTGGGACATTTAACACCATTACTCAACTCAGAAATTAAATTTTGACTTTTGCAGTCAATGCAGTTTGCTTGGGCAATGTGCAGGGTAGGGGTGGGACGATTCATTATTACATGGATGAATCTGGATTTTATAGTTTTCTATACACATATCGATGCAAAAAGTGAAAAATCAATACAAAACAACATATATTCCAGGTTATTGTTGCTTCCAGAGTGAGTTTTAGTTACCACCATCTGTAAACAACATGACAGCTGCCCCATACAAATCACATGTGGGCATATTTACACTGGCAAATTGAAATCGGTTGTGTGGTCTCACTTTTGGCATCAAATTTATGAAAAAACAAACAAAGGATCACAAACAATTTGTAAAATTTGTTCAGTGTCTGTAAAATACATGGGAAATACCACATTTATGATATAAGTCATTATCCGACGACAACATTAAATTAATTTGAGAAAGTTAACTGTACTATTGATAAAGTATAAATAAAACCTGTTATTCCAGCGAAACCTAACAAAATTTAAATGAAATTAAGTAATATGCAAATACATGTATACCCTGTGATGTCGGCTAGGGTATTATCCATTATAAAACAGATTGGCATTTAAATTTTTGCGACCAGATACTCTGTGACAGTCTATGTAACGTATGTTGATATGCAAACTTTTAATTTTATATTTGAAAGTTTTAGTCACAATTAGTCTTAATTTTAATCAAACAAATTTCTTTGTTCTGAAAAAAATATCGGGGATGATCTTAACTATTTTGGGTTAGGGGCTCAGCTCACTTCAGAAAAGAAGTTTGAATAGTATTAGTAATAAATAGCTAAAATGTTTAAACATTTAGGGGCCCAAACGGCAATCCAGTATAATGAAGCTAAAGATGCTGGTAACAGAATAACTGGAACACTATATTGTCTTAATATATTGGTCATTTTCAATCTGAATACATGTAAATCATGGTGTAAAATGTTGTGATACTTATCTTTAAACATTTCTGAAGATACATATAGTTTTGTGAGGTTTGTATCATCCCATCCCTAATGCAGGGACTTGAATGTCCCATGTCTGCTGTGACACAGTGCATAAGTTTTTAAAGTCTCTTCTGATGGGACCCAATGGACCATGCTCCTAAAAATCAGTCTGTGCCCCTATATTTTTACACATTTTAGCTTTTAATTACTATTACAACTGTTTTTCTGAAGTAAGTTGGGCCCCCATCTAAAAAAGTTGAGCTTTATTCCTGAAAACTAAATGCTACTTGTGTAGTTTAATGACTAGGACATTATTTCAATTAATATACCAGTAAAATATTATTATTAAATCCAAGCTTTTTGTTTTTTCTAGATGGGTGAAACACCAAGTGAATTTAGATTGAACAATGCTCCAACAGATGGATATCAGCAGTAAAGTTTGCTCCTAATTCTAGCCAGTTTCTGTTGGCATCATCCTGGGACTCAACAGTTCGTTTGTATGATATTATGGCCACAATATGAGATGAAGTTCATCATTCTGCTCCAGTACTGGATTGTTGTTTCCATGTAAGTTGTACTAACAGATGTACTAACACAAAGATATAAAACAGTGCTTTTATATGACTCATCTATGTGAAGAATTGGGGACAGGGGTCTCATCGAGCAATATTTGTGGCCCCATTCACAATTGTAAATCTTATGGTCTTTTCACAAACACTAAAGCGATTTTCACAATTAAATTAAGAAATATATCTGAAAAATTGACTGTAAAAATGACCGAAAAAAATGAAATTAAAATTGAATTCTTTTCAAAAATTAATCTGGGAACAAATAAAACCGATATACATGTATATTATTACTTAAGTTCATGAAACATGTTTTAAAATGTCCATTTTAGAATTTTGTAACAATAGTAGTATTTTTCATTTTCACAATTTTATTTGATTGCTAAATTTTACAATTACAAGGGTCCTGACACCATTCATAAAAGATTGAGAGATCAAGTATAATAGGCCATTCCCAATGCCAAAAAGTGCACATATTTCCAAATTTTGTAGGCAAAAATTCCACCATTGTCTTTGCTTAAAAATTGAGGGTAAAAGTGACAACTTCATATTTTAGAATACAAATGTAGTGTGTATATCTTCATAGTGATAACCCTCATTTAGACATACAGCGATGTGTATTAAAGTAATTATTACAAGTAAATTAATCTATCTTTTTTTTTGTCTCAGTTACTTGAATAAAACACATATGTAACAAAAACCATTAATTTATCTAAACAAACAATACTGCAAAATTGTCATTAGAAAATGCCAAAATGAGTAACTTCTTTTCCCCATCATATGGATTTTGACAATTGTTTGTCCAAATTTCACCCAAAGGTGGCAAGAAAAATCACAGAGAATGTTTAGCCAAGGAATGTATTTAGACAAAGAGCACATGGACTTAATGATGATTAAAAAAACTTTGAAAACATTAATGTAATAAAATAAGAAATATACTGAATATTAAACAAAATTGTAACATACATTCCTATATAATTTTTAGTAAAAGTGACATGTAAAATATAAAAATCAGAGAGAAATTAGAATAGATATATTGATATGAAAAATCTCAATGACAAAAGAATGATGTATAGATGTATTTTAAATTTTTTTATAAAAAACTGAAAGATTATTGATATTTTATAATTTTCAATTACCTGAATGATAATTGTATGATGTACATGTATTTTCTAAGCTTCATGTATATGAAAAACTGAAAGGAGGGATTTTTCTGGTCATTTTGGGTTGGGGAACGGGACCTTGTAATTTGAAAAAAAATCACATTTGGGGAAAAATAAGAAAACAAAAGATAATACCGGTACTCAGATTTACTAATTTTGACATCTCTTTATAATAATAATCTTACGGCCCTCTTTGTACAACTTTGTTTCAAACAAGTTGCCTCCCTTGTACCAGACATATTGAATACACATCACAGTACAATTATGGAACAAAACAAACTTAGCTGAAAATTTGTCACTTTTTCTTGATTTTTATGCAAAATCGACTTTTGAATTTTTACCTACAAAATTTGAAAAAATGTATGATTTTTGGCATTGGGAAAGGGTCCTTTATAGGAGACTGTGAGTGGCCAAAAAATATTCCCCTGAATGATAATGTTTAAGTTTATATAAATTACATTGGTAACAATATAGAATTTGTTCTGTATGTAAAATTGTTAGAACTGTAAGTTTCTGTTCTATACATTGTAGGATGCTGTTCATGTTTACAGTGGTGGATTGGAGAATACTTTGAAAATGTTTGATTTAAATACTGGAGGAGGTAAGAAATACAATAAATATAACATTATTTTAAGATTTGTGGTGCTAACCACTGTTTAAAAATATAGCTATTTTATTTTGAATTATTTTACTGTTCAATGAAACATTTTAAAATATCTTCACTTAAATTCAGTTGACAATATTCATCTTTCTTATGCAATATTTTATTGTATTACCATTCCTGGTAACCAAATTTGCCATTGTCTACTAATTTCTACTTATAAAAACTAACCTATTTTAGCAGATTTGCTAAAAAAATATTTAAAAGGACTACTACATAATCTGAAATTTCTGAAATTTGACTGCTAACAATTTTGAAATTGTGGAAACCTAGATTTAGTTACCAGTTTTTGAGGCCAGGCAATATTACTATATGTTTGTGATTTCAGTACATTTGTATTAACTTGTACATTGTATTTGTTTTCTAGTTTTTAGTATTCAGTAGTTTTATATAACAAAATGTACCTTATTTATTTACATAGGTTCCAATGTTGGTTCACACGACGCTCCTATAAGATGTGTGGAATATTGTCCGGATGTAAACGTTATCATAACTGGTAGTTGGGACTCAACTGTCAAACTTTGGGACCCTAGGACTCCTTGTAGTGCAGGATCTTTTAGTCAACCAGACAAAGTAAATTGCTTATAAATTATTATATATATATATATTAGTAATAACATTTTTAATCAGAAATTTCAATACAGTTAAACTTCATTTTAATACACCTGATGGTTTAAATTACATATTATACCAGTGTTAATTTTATGGTTTTTGCAATTTCGGAATACAATTTCTCATCAGTAGTATTATATTAGGGAAGTGGGGTATTTGTTTCTAAAGAGACTTGCCTAGGTTACTTAATCATATTTTATCTGTCTATTACAGGTTTACACATTGTCAGTTTGTGGAGATAGATTAGTCGTTGCTACTGCTGGACGACGAGTACTGCTCTGGGATTTAAGGAACATGGGATATGTACAACAGAGACGAGAATCCAGTTTGAAATATCAAACCAGATGTATCAGGTGTTTTCCAAGTAAAGTTGGATATGTTTTGAGCTCAATTGAAGGTAATTGTCATCTCCCATGTTTTTAAGAAAGGGAAATATTTAATTTGAAGTTCTCTGCTTTCATCCACCTGTCCTTCTGTTTGTCTGTCCAGTAATTCAACAAAACTTTTAAGCACTATTTTACAAAACTTGGTACAAAGCACCAATTTTAATAAGAGATGCATATATCATTAGCCAAAGTTAGTTAGCTCATTTTCCTGGTAGTTATGGTCCTTTGGACATAAGTTCAAATTAATGAAAATACATTGCCAAATGGTGGGGAACCCAAAAAAGTACCACCGGCAAGGGATCCCAATTAACTTAATTTACTTGTATATTTTGTGTGTGGGTGGTGGTGGGTTTGAACCGTGGCTAGGGTCTGACTAAGACTTGAAAATAGATATAAACTGTTCCAGGGTTCGTACAGGCCTGGAAAAGTCCTTAAATTTTGAGGTTTGTCCTAAAAAGACCCCAAAAACAAGTCTGGTCCTAAAAAGCCCTTGATTTTATCCTGAAGGCCCTAAAAAGCCCTTGAATTTTGCCAGTTGGGTGTCTGTATTTTGATATGAAGTGGGTGAGAATAAACTCAATAAATCAATAAGTTATGTTGAAATGAGCGATTCAAAGGTACCTGGCCCTCCAGAATGCCCAACTTCAACCTCCACGTCCAAGTGTCCCTTACTATAGACAGATACATAATTCTTTTGTTGATTTAATTGCCTTTGCACAAATTTTTTTTTTGTTGTTTCTAAAATTGTCCCTGTGATTAGGCCTTAAATTTGCAAATAAGACCCTGAAAAGACCCTAAAAAGATTTGGAGTACAAATGTCTGTACGAACCCTGTGTTCTTTCACCAAGCACTTGACATTTACAAATTAAAGTTACAGTGTATTTGCAAGAGACATTAAAAACCAATGCCCCATGTCACAGCAGGCATGGCACATTAAAGAACCCGCCCTGCACATTGCCCTGAGTGCACCACAAAGGTAAAAAATTTCTGCTATGTCACCCATAGCTGGTGATGTCTCAATATAAATAATATATTCTTGACTGAGACGTAAAACCCCATTCAGTCAATTATTAAACCAATCATTTTATTTTGTTGTTTTAGGCAGAGTAGCAGTAGAATATTAGACCCGAGCCCTGAGGTACAGAAGAAGAAGTTTGCTTTTAAATGTCATAGAATAAAAGAGAATGGTGTGAGATGATTTACCCTGTCAATGCCATCGCATTTCATAATGTTCATAACACATTTGCTACAGGAGGATCTGATGGCATTGTCAACATCTGGGATGGATTTAACAAGAAAAGACTTTGTCAGTTTCATAGGTATGAATATTACAACAATTAGTGTTTAGTTTAATTTCAGTAGTAGCACTTGTCACCTAAATATTGTTCTGTGTGTAAACAAAAAAGAGAAAAAAATGCAGGGTCGGACTGGGAATCTAACTAAGGACCGCCAACACTAGGCAAGTGCTCTACTGAGCTACTCACTGTGTTCATCATGATAAGTCTTATGTAAATCTGTCCGGGGATGGGGGGAATTTTACGAAAATACCAAAAAATACCACAACATGAAAACAACCACATTTACAATATATGTATATTTGTATAATTTCAGGTACCCTACAGGTGTTGCATCACTTGCTTTCAGCCACGAAGGATCAGTTTTAGCTATAGCTTCATCATATATGTACGAGACAGACGAGATAGAGAACATGCCCGAGGATGTTATTTATATAAGGAATGTCAGACACGGAGACGAAACCAAAATCTTAATTATTATAAATACAAATATCATTAGACATTAAATATTGACATTCACATATAGGCAAACAAGATTGACCTGTCTGCTTGACCTTTAATTTAAGTATTTATTATGGACCAGAAGATTTATGTATATAGGGAACACAGGTGTTTATTTCATGTACATAATAGGAACCATCCCTTGTTCATGTATTAACTGTCAATCTTTAAATTTCTCATGTATTGGGAGGTTCATCCTATATGGATATTTCTAATGAAAGGTCAAACAGACAGGTCAATGTTGTTTGTGTATACACTGCCATCCATAAATTAAAATCAATGTTTATAGGTGGTCATATCATTACAGAACATTATGTCGCAACCATTGTTTGTGACATAGCATGATGCCACAAGGTTAAGAAAAAAAGTTTATCATTAAAACAGACGAGCCATGGATGGGTATATCATTTGTTTACTATTGTTGACCCTCTTCATGTTTTAATATGAAGGAAAACAGGTTATGTATGTTAGAATAGTAGTTTAATCTTAAAAGTTTATATTTTTCCTTATATTTTTATATTTTTACCCAAACTTTCAAAAGATTGCAAGAGAATTGTTTGTCAAGAGCAGCACATTTTCGATATTCCATTCCTAAAAATGAAATTTGACATGATGATTATAATATAAACTTATGACAGATATAAATTTGTAGTTATTTATTTATTGGCAGTGTATTGGATTGTGTACTAATTTAATCAATTTTCATACAAGAAAAAACACAACATTAAATCAGTTTTCATTTTACTGTGTATATGTGTGTATTATGATGTCACCCAAATGAAATAGGGGTGGGGATGTGGGGAAATTTAGGGCTTACTCCATTTCATCTGCCCACATTTTGTCCGACATTTATGTTGAAAATTGCTTAGCAGATCTTAAGCAGATGTGGCCATCAAATGGCACTAGTTGCAAAGTTTTGCAAATAAATTTATATATCCCTGACAATTTAATTTGAAACAACTTGCATATGTAAATGAAACCCGGTTTGAAATGTTTGAGCAGTTGGTGCAGGAGTATTTTAGCAATAGATTTTTCATATGCTTGTCAACAGTTACATGCCTAAATACACAAATATAGATATATATTGACAATTTGTGAGAGTTCTTTCTCTTTAGCCCTCTTGGAAGTTAAATGTATCCACAGTCTGCCAATGATCTTTCAATAGAATTCTTGGTTACAAGACTAAAAGGTATTTTTGTAAAATAAATTAAAAATCCAAAAATTGACTGTTGAGATTAAAAACATTAATTGGTGATGTTGACTACAAAACATATGTGATAAACTTTTGATGATATCATACTTATTCATATTGTGAATTTCAATTTGGTACTGTCAACATTGAATTGAAATTCAATTGTTTTGAAATTTAGCTTTTGTAGCAAGAGGGTTAATAACTTAATAGTCTGTGAATTCATCAAACAATTATGTTGCACAGCCTATCTTTAAAAAATCTGGTCTTTCATATGTTAAATGGCTGCACATTGGTCATAAATAGCTACAGTACAACATCACAACCAGCTGGGCCAATGATTCCAATACATTCAAAAGAAACTCCCATTGGCATTTTAGATTATACATTTTGATATTTGTATATGAATATCTCCAATCAAAATTGGAGATGATATTTGTTTGATCAGGGGTTTTTGCACTTTCTACCAACTTAAAGTTTATTTTTCCAAAACCTTTTCTTTCTTTGGCATTGTAAATGGTTATATATTTTTAAGTTTCGCAGACCTCACTCTCTCAGAAAAAGCATTCAGTTAAATTATCAAATTTGTACGGCTAAAAAACCAAACTGATTTATTTTGGTGTTTGTGCAAGATTTTTTTTTAGCTTTTGAATCGTAGTTCTTTATTTTTATTGTAAATACCTGAAAAATGGAACTAAAATATGTTTATTGAAATTTACACACACACACACACACACACACACACTTAGAGAGAGAGAGAGAAAAGAGAGAGAGAGAGAGAGAGACATACAGGGAGAGAGAGTTTTATATCAACTGAAATATGTTCATCTATTATACCCAATATGTGTTCAATTAAAGTTTACTTCAGTTAGAACACAGTTTATTTATCATTTAACAATAACAGGTTTAGTAATAATTACATATTCATCACAAGTGTAAATAATCATAAATAATCAATGTAAATTTGGATCTTTAATACACATTTAGTTTGTACATTGAATATTTAAAGTAATATTGGCGATATTTGACTTGTAGTTTTCTGTTAAGCAAGAGGCTCTTCGATGGACCAATATTTCCCTCATCTTTGTTTTTAGCCAATCAGATCACAGAATGCAGTTTTTCATTTTCATTCCACCAGTAAAGTGCTCTACAGACTGTGGGCCCTAAAACTGACCTTTGGCTTTTCACAAAACACACATTGAGAACACTTTACCAGTCTAATAACATATGTGAAGCTGTTTTTTATTCAAGGGAAAACTACCAGTCGAATACTTCCATTTTATGTAAAATGGTTGACATAATAAATATGATGTAAAATTATTATGTAGCTCTTTTATCATTATTTACACTTCAGTCAAACCTGGCTCAACGGCCACCTCTATATAAGGTCCAACTGCTTTTACAGGCCAGAAAAAATTATCCCCATAGCTCTTAATTAATTTTATTTGAACCTGTTTATAAGGACCACCTGCCCAAAAATTTTGGTTTTACTGGTTTCCTTAGGTGGCCTTTATAAACAGGTTTGAATGTTGAGTAAATTTGTAGATTTATAAATAAAAAGGTAAAAGGATAAAACTTGGTGTATTTATACATCAGTTAATTTTGCTACATTTCAATACATTGACATACTTTGATTTTTGCATTGTCAGATAATGGTCAGTGCAACTGCAAGTGAGTTATATCAAAATTAAGTATTCGCCAAAGTTTTTTGGTTTTGTTAAACTTGTGTAAAAATTTCTTGATTTGCAGTCATATGTAGCAAGTTTAATGGCTAATGGTTGTTTTGTTGACACAGTAAGGTCATGATAATTTAATCCTAGAGCTTCAAACTTGTCAGCTTGCCTGCTCTTCTTCTATAATGTACCCAGTGTTAATTGTGTTATTCTGATAAAACTGGTATAATATGTAATTTAAACCCCTGAGCCGATATCTCTGCTGGTGGCTGGTGCCCCGAGGATATCACAAACTCAGTAGGCAATAATTTCGTATTATTGTCAGAAATATACTATAATTGTCTAAATTTCCTGCAAGTTAAAATTTGAAATTTCTCAAAACTAAGGTATACTCCCTCATGCAAAGTATTTCCTTAGCTTAATTTGGTAAAATATATTTTGGTCCTTTGGGTAGCTTTTCAACATCTTCAAAATAATTTTGGTTTCATAATTTTGGCCCAAGCACTACTGATGAGGAATTGTATTCCGAAATGGCAGTCTAGTGCTGTAAATATAAAACTGGTATAATATATAATCAGACTCTGTTTAAGTTACTTGTCGAAGTTGACATGGATTGCATTTTAAGCTCATCTGAGCACAAAGTGCTAAATGAGCTATCTTAATAAGCCTCTGTCGCCCGTTAGCGTGATGCACACCATTTGATTTATAATACTCTTAGAGGCCACTTTTCACTCGATGTACATCAATTCCGTCAATGGCTATTCGGGAAGGTAAGCATGCCGGGTAATGTAATAAATGCCCACCTTGTAGTGTAATGATTATTTCCGTGTAATGAAGTAACACCTTCCTATGTAATAAAAAACGATGTGTAATGTAAAAATGAAATTTTGCAAAACATACAGTGCAATACATTGTATTAGAAAATACGTGTAAAATTTAAACTTTGAATGAAAGATACATGGAACCTTGTGGCGTCAAATATATCGTGGATATTTTATGATACATACACATCATAAATATCAACAATATTGTGATAGCGAACATAAAACATTTTGAGGGCCTTGATCAGACTTTTTAAAAATTATATTGATTGAGCCTCAGATAAGAATTCCTACAACTTGTTGATGCACTATTTTTCTATGACTGTCTTTTTGACAAAAAGAAGCATTTATTTTGGCCAGTATCCGTCATTTCTGTTGTGATGTTTATAAACCCACTGAGAATTAGTCTTTATGATAACAAATGGAAAACAATTATTTCATTGAAAAAATAACTTGCTATTTAATTTACTGGCTTGGTAAATCACTTTTTGTACGATTGATATAGTATGTTTTACTTGTATAATGCAAAAATAAACATGTTTGTCCCTGCCACAGTCACAGTCTTACAAAACGAAGCACATTCTGTTAAATAGGTGACCTTCCACCAAGGTAGTGAGTCGATGTTCTTCGGAAGGGTAAACAACGTGCCGTTTAGCTAGGTACAAGCGCCAGGTGTGAAGTATGCAAGGTAAACAGGAAGTACTAAGTCTTCTGAAACACCGACCTCATTTTTCTGATGAAATCTCATGTTATAAACTAAATTCGCTATTTTTCAATGTCTTTACTTTGCTTTTTGGATTGAGACTTAAACTTGAATGTACCCTTATGTTTGTGTTTGATGTGAGGTATTGTATTCCGAAACTATCGTCTAGTGTAGACTTAAACTTGAATGAACCCTTATGTTTGTGTTTGATGTGAGGTATTGTATTCCGAAACTATCGTCTAGTATAGACTTAAACTTGAATGAACCCTTATGTTTGTGTTTGATGTGAGGTATTGTATTCCGAAACTATCGTCTAGTGCTATAGTAGTGCTATATGCAATATGACTTGCTTCTGAAGGAAAATAGGCTAAGTATTACATCAATCTTAAATTCCAATAATAATTGGAAATTTTCAGCAGGCTAGAACGTACTTGAAATTCTCAAAAACTAAGGTATACTCCCTCATGCACATGCAAAATACATGAATTTCCTTAGCTTTTGCTAAAAAATGGTTTCACAATTTTTGTCCTAGCACTACTGATGAGGATTTATAATTCGAAACGACAGTGTAGTGCTGTAAAATTAAAACTAGTATATTTATGTAGCAACAACCAAAATCATTGATAACACACAGATTTAAAACGCACACATAATTGTAGATACATAGTTGTTAAATTTCAGACTTTGGACGGATATTATTGTAGGATCCTAACTATTTCTGTACTAGTGATCCTGTGATATGAATTAAACACAAATATATAAGGGTTCATGTCCAAATCACAATCCAGAAAGTGAGGTTATAACTGACAAATAAGGCGAAACATGCGAATTTCCGCACGAGAAATGAGGACGGCTGTTCCAGAAAGGAACATGTAAGTACCTACTGTCTAGCAAGCTACATCAAGCTACATCATTCATGTCCGAAATCAAAACTGAGAATAAAAGGAACATGAAACTTTGAAATGTCAAATATATTCAAGATTATTTTGGATACTTATCAAAATATTGTGATGAAAACATTTTTCAGAACATAGTTACATATTTATCACAAGACGTTCCTCTGTAGAACTATCATGTTTTTGGATATTTTACTCCATGCATGGCTTTTTACTGCTAGAAAACACTGCGGTAGCTCAGTTAGAAGATTGCTTTTTGTATTTAGGAGGCCGTGGCTTCGAACCCTGGATGGGTCTGGCTAAGACTTGAAAATGGGTTGTGATTGTTGTGATCAATTTTACTGCCAGAAGAAACGTTCAAAGCCTCAACGAATTTATTTTAAAATCAATCCCAGGTTTGAAATTACAATTCTAAATTGACTTCGATACATTCTACCGTGCCTTTTGAAAACAGATAACAGAGATCTATGGGTTAATTGACCTTTAAAACAACAAAATTATTGCAAATTCCAAAAGGTTAAAAAAGGCAATTTAGAAAGACTATAATGAATGTATACTAATCCATTTATTCGGCAGCGTAGGATGTTATGATCTGAGTACAAATAAAATGCAGAACATCAGCAGAGTTGTATCAGCGTTTCTCGGTGGGGTTTATAGACAAAGGTTATGTTATTTTCCTCTAATGCTGAGACGTTTACGGAATGGGCATCTCCTTCTGATATAATAAAATCAATTATACTAAGAAGTTCATGAACATATGTTTCTGACGGAGTTTATTTCCGGGGGGAACGAGAGCATGCTACTATACAAATAAACAGGACGAGTTGAATATTATATTACAATTGTAATTTTAAAGATGTTTTTATTTATTTTAGCAATCATAGGATTCTGTGATTATACAGGGTTATTGATAGTTTGACAATCATGTGTCTGCCTTTTGTTCTTGCTTAACTAATGCTTCTCCAGTCCACGTTTCCTGGTATAACGTGCGCCTTATATAGTTCTAAAGATACCAATGTTTGTGCAAATCACAATCTTAAAAACTGGCAAATTAGTTAGTTAGCACGTTAATTTTTATCAGGAAATTGAGGCCGGGTGTTTTAGAAGAGTAAGCACCTCCTGTTTAGTTAGCTACAGCCACCAAGTCTATATAATCATAATTGACAATGAAAGGAACCCAAAACAAAAGTACGTCAAAAATATAGATGACAATTTTGGATACTAATACAGAAACATCATATTTATCAACAATATTGTGATTAAGGCCATAAAGCGTTTTTAGGGCTTTAATAAGCCTAGGCTTACTGATATTCCTGCATGACCAATTTATTTATAAGCAGTTACCTTCCTTGTATAAAGTTACCGTAGTGAAAATAAGCTATTTGTTGTCGAACAACTTCCGTTTGTAGTGCTTAACCGCCGATTTGAACACTGTTTATATTGTACAATGTCCATAAATGTCAGGATATTCTCTGCAAATTTTGGCATGTCTGTTGGAAGTCGATCTAGCTGTTGATGCAGCTTGTTTGTTTAGCAGCAAAGTGGTTGTCTGTCCTTCATCAGACATACTACAAATGAACAATTATCTGAAATTATATAAAATCTTTCTTGTAATTTAACGCTGCATTGCACAAAATATTTCAGAATACTTGAAGTTTATAGAAAGTTAAAGTAACTGACTATCACGTATTAGTAATTGTCGACGAAGCCAAAGCAAACAGAAATTAAATTACAACATTTAAAATGAAAGATAAAGAAAAAAACAAGACAAAAGAAAACCTAAACACATATTGAGGTGCTCACCGTTCACGAGCACCCGGCCTCACTTCCGCGGCGGAAGTTCACGTGTTTATTAAAAAAATTCCTTGCCTATGATTTGTTATTTGGACATAGATTTGTACATTTGTTTTGATTGAGACAGTCGTTAATATCAAGATGAGATTTTGATTTGCTCTTTATTCTTTTGAAGGTCAGCTACTCTACATTAAGCGGTATTCTTAAATTTAAATAAAAGATTGTATCTAAATATGACAGTTTTATAAGATTTATTTAAGTATGATTGATGATGATGGTTAGTTAGATGAATAAGATTTGATGTCACAAAGAGGAATCAATATTGGACTTCTACTACTTAAAGCTGGTATATATAATAGATAAATTACCACCCCCAATAATAACCCAAACATTAGCTGTTAAAAGGGGATTGGTGAATATTAACTTTACACTGAGCTAGACGTTATTAAACACAAACTTTCCGATTGTGATTTATACAAACATCGCGATCTATGTTGAAATCACAATCTGATTAAAAAAAACTAGTCAATTCAGTCCGTGTACAAACGCACATTTCCACCAGGTCTAGGGAAGTGAGACCGGGTGTTCCGACAGGGTAAGTACCTTCCGTCTAGCTAGGTACACTCATGACGTGTGGAATCGAAATTGAGAATGAAAGGAACATTGAAATATTGTACGTCTATAGACCAAGAGTAAGTCTGGACACGGAGAACCCGACAATATTGTACGTCTAATAGATCAAGAGTAAGTCTGGACACGGAGAACCTGAAATATTGTACGTCTATAGACCAAGAGTAAGTCTGGACACGGAGAACTCGACAATATTGTAATGGCGGGCATGAAACGTTTGGAGGGCCTTGATAAGCTGAGGCTTGTGATATCCTTTAGTAAAGAATTTATTTGTAAGCAGCAAGCTTCAAGTTTCCATAGTAGAAACCAGCTCTTCCAGGACGTATTATCTGTGAACGAACGAAATACACTATAAATAGGTGAAGCAGGTATATTACTGATTTGAAACGGAAAGTTGACAGTAGAAAAGTTGCAGTCAACAAGTTTGTCATCTTCAAATATAGCCTTTCGTTAGCGTCGGTATTGATGTATAAGTCCACCTATGAAGCAGAACTTGAATGATCAGTCCTATCACTGTTGTCACCACATACATGTATATTTCTTAAAGCAAGGCACTTTTTTTCTTTTGGCAGTATGTATTGGTCTTGTGATTCATCAAGACTTGCTCACGTCCAATAAAATCAAATATGCTTATAAATAGTGTATTTGTTTCACAGTTAAAAGCTATTGATAATATTATACCCACTGCGGAACTTCAGATAACGAATCATGATTCTTGCAAATAAATCTTCAGTTTGACATGCAATTATTGTTGATAATGTTCAACACAGATTTGTAACAGAGTAGAATAGAGAAATGGAGTTTTACGTCAGGCAAGATGCTTTCACTTATCTATTCGCTCAGTTCGGGTATGATGGAGGAAACCGGATTGTCCGGAGAAGAACACCGACTTTCGGCAAGAGAACTGAAAAGGCTTTCAGCTAGACTGTGAGAGGTACTGTGACCCGTAAGCGCACAGCTTACTCCACTCGGCCACCGAGACGCCTTCACTTTCAGACAGGATTATAAAAATAATAAATAAATAAGTTTCCTACATTATATTCTACAGATCTTAGCCAAAAAGTAGTAACGACAATATATAAAATTGAAACGACCAAGACAACTCATTTATCAGAACCAATTGATTCAGCACAAAAAACTCTGAATTTAGGGCAAATAGAACCTTGATCGATGTTAGCTTAACGATCTGACTTTGCAAATTAAGAGCATTGATAGACGGTCTCGCTTCACAAAATAAGTAGTTTTATTTTACGACTAATGGCTTTAGAAATGGTAACGATAGACATTTATCTTTATTTTAGAAAATCTTGTTTGTTCGTATCCATTTTTGTTATATAATCCAATGGTGTAAGGCGATGCCAGTTTTTTCTTTGTTAAACTGTCCGCTGGCGGGTAGGTTTTGGGACTTCAAACGTGAAAAAAAATTAAATGTATTCTGTTTTATTTATGTTGTTTCGTTACATAATTTTATATTCTTCCTGAGTTATCATTTTATCTCATCTCGTCAAGGTTCGTGTTTGTGTTGTTGTGTTCCCATTATGTTTACTTTAACAGCTAGGCCGTACTCGTTTTTTCTTTGTTAAGCGTTCACCTTATCCTTAAAAACTTACCTACCTATAAGGCAAAAAATCTCGTGTTCAATTTTACAAATTGGACTATAATTACCACTGATAAAATTGTCAATAATATTTTGCTTATGCATATTTTGTGACGTCATTTGTTGGCTTTTCCAGCGACGGGGCCTGCATGTTGTAAGCTCTGAGGTAGTAAGCACCCCTGATTAGCTAGCCACATCCGACATGTAATGTAATTAAAACTGACAACGAAAGAAACATGAAACCATGGGACACCAAACACATTCAGGACAGCCCTAGACACATAGACATCACACTTAATTATAACGATACATGTGTTGTGATGGCAGACATGGCATTTTGAGGACCTTAAACATTCTAGGCTTGCAAAACCTTCAGTCAACATTTAATTTGTAGGCAGCTTGTTTCGTTGTATAAAGCTACGGTTGTGTCATCAAGCTCTACTATAGCATATTAAATTAACCAAATACACCATAAGAAAGAGAAGCAGATATATCGGTGCATGGGAGAAAATGACAACAGAAAAATTGGAGTCATTTGATTCATGTTTGTCATACAGCTTCAAAGGTAGCCTTTCGTGTATATCATAATTGAAGTATTATTTAACATATGAGACAGAGCTTAAAGAATCAGTAGTATCTTATACATTATTATTATTTAAACCAGAAATATATCCCGAAGACATGCTCCTTATTTAGATGTATTTATTGCAAACAAGATCGATATATAACTCTCTTACTGCACTTTGTTTATACAGTACTATATGGACCTGTCAAATGTTTGACGTCGGGCCAACGTGTAGAAGTCCAAGTTCGACTCCCCCACTGTCTGAGATATGGATATCTGGTGGTCCAAAACCTGTTGAAAGATAGATATAACAGCTGCCAAGGATCTGCCGAGATATAGCTTTCCGGGGACAAGATTAGATGTCAGTTCGACACACATTCGTATGATTTGTATTATGTACTGTAGCAAAAACAACAGTTACCACACATAAGGCAACTGTTTCACATAAAAATAACATGATTTACGGATCTTGTAATTACATAGTCATTATGACAATTATGGAGTCCAATCTTTATTAATTCTGGTATTTAGATGCCAGAATGTGCAATTACAGTATAGACCTGTCCAAAGTTTAACACTAAGCTAACAAATCGGTGCTGTATCGACAGCTTATCTTGACTCCTATATATCTTGTTACCTTTTCAGCAACTGTTATTTATCACTTGACATCTCATCGGCCACTACTAGTAGCTATCCGTATTTTTGCCGCTAAACAGCTGGACTTCAACTCTTTTTGTAAGCCCGGTGTTACACTTTTGACAGGTCTGTACTGTAGTTATCTAGTATTTTAAGAATTAATTTCCATGCGCCTGAAAATAAACAATAATCATCAATTTCCTAGATAATTTCCACATTAAGGACAATAAGCTTTAACACGTTCAACAATTCAATCAATAGGGGGTCAGGATCCAGTTTCACAATCATTTCTTAACAAAGACTTTCCTCATATAAAATCTGGTAAATTTTAGGTTTTGATAATTTCATTAGTTTTCTAGATATTTCTGAAATCAAGGTGCCATATTAAAGATCGTTTTAAGCTTATTGCATCTATATTCCAATTGTATGGAAATGTTTTATTTATAGTACAATAAAATATTATCAAAATTTGCCAAATGGAAGTTACGGAAATTCTTAGTTGAGGAATAATTGTGAAACTGGAGTTTGTTCACGAAACAAAAACCTTAACCGACACTTTGTTAGTTATGAGTAATGACTTTCAAAATTTGCCTCAGATGAAACTAGTAACAGTGTTCAAGGTGGCGGGTGTAGCTAGCTAGACAAAAGGCGCTTACCCTTTCAGAGTACCCGGTCTCACTTCCCTAATTTCAATTAATGCTTTTAATTATTATTAAATTGGTGCCTTCTGTATGCTGTATTTTGAAATTTTGATTCGCCATGGAAAATGTTTACGTTGAAAATTCTCGAAATAAAGTCGTTTTTTGGAAAACACCAACTTATGCGATTTTATATACAATGGGCATAACAATTCCGTTGGAACTTGAAGGGTTATTACCTATGCTGTAGATCAATATTGTAACTTTATATGCGATAATATCGAATTTCAAATCTATTTTATTGAAGTCAACCTTTCTCTCATGCTTTCACATTTTATCAGCAAGCAAATACGACAAAGTTTTATTTAAAATCGTGCATTATCTTTTACGACTATTTAATCGATTTCATGCCATCTTATTTCTATACCATAACAGTCATGTTAATTGTAATGGCGACATACAGAACAGACCTGTCTAAAGTTTAATACTTAAGCTAATAAAAAGGAGTGGAAGATCAATTACCGAGGAGTTGCCGACATACGGAAACACTGTCGTAAGAGGGACAGATAGAATCTGTCGAACAGCTGTCGAGATACAGCTAACTTGGTGTCGCGGTTAATTGCTGACTAGGCACTAATTCGATGTTTGAAGTACCAACTTCATTTATTTGGACAGTTTTAGGTGTACCGGGCAGACATGTTGTTTGACATATATTTTTTTCAGTTTCAAGTGAAATTTAAATTTTTTCCAAGTTTACAGACTTTTTGAAGTAAGATTATTTTGAGCGGAGACTGACAATGTACATTGGGCCATTATCTAATAAATGGATGACTGTAACAACTCCTAATGAAGTCCGACGCCTAATGAAGTCCGGACTTCATTAGGCGTTGACAATTTCGACGCCTAATGAAGTCCACAGATTGGGTCTCAAGACGAGGAGACTTTTTGATATTACCAAAAAAAAGTCTCAAAATTTTACGACTTCGATTTAGACCAACTAGCAATAGCAACGTACATTCAGGAACATACATCGTGTGCTTTGTCCAACCGTACCATACCCCGCAAAAATTTTTAGGGGGTATTTATACGAATCACCCTGTCCGTCCGTCCGTCCGTCCGTCGGTCCGTCAAAATATCGTGTCAGCTTTACATATGCTTCCATGTCTAAGAATGGATTTTAATCAAACATGGAACCAAAGTTATTGTCCGTCTGTCTGTCCGTTCGTCCGTCTGGATGTTGGGAAAGGGAGGTATTTGTCTCTCCTAAGACCGTTATAATCTTAACTCATTTTGGGGAGGCATAAAAGGTACCAATCGAGAACTATTGTTTAAATAATTGTAATCTAAGAGTTTTACGGATGCAACTTGATTGACTGATTGATTGATTGATTTATTGATTTGTTAAATTTTTTTTTAGATCTAGTCAAGAATATTTACTTAAATCGAGACGTCACCAGCTATAGATGAAATATTTGAAGTTTTTACCTTTGAGGTGCGTACAGTGTACAGGGAGGGTCTCCAACGAGCCATACTTTCTGTGATACATTGATATCATGTAATGCATTGGTTAATCAAGTCTTTTCCGAAGGACCCCGTGACTTTCATTGCTACATGTAAATGACATTAGCAACACCCTGCTATTGTTTTGCATTTTACAATATTTTAATTTTGCGTGCATTACCATGCATGTAAAAAAGTGCCCAAAAATAATAATATTTATTTATTTATTCTTATTTTTATCTATCTTCTCCGCTAAATTTCTCAACAAGGTTTCTTAGAATCCATCATACGTACATGTATATGAAATCAAATGTGATTTTTTTCCCTCAAACTTCCGTGCTTACTTTATCATCTGATGGATTTCATTAAGCTTCGAGGCAACAACACGGATAACGATGTCCCATACTATTTCATCTTATTAAAAGTCTCCGTTTTAATCATAGTTTTTGTGCAACAGATATATATTTATTTTTATCATGATAAAAAGTTTTGCAGTGGCCTTTATATCAACTGTTTTAATAAGTTTAACGCGGAGGATCGTTGATATAGATAATATCTTGTTAGCAGTATTAGATTAAGTAGTAGTATACCTTTCTGAAGCTGAACTTCATTAGGCGTCGAGGTAACATAACGCTTAATGAAGTCCCTTACTATATCTTATTACACAGTGGACTTCATTAGGCGTCGAGGTAACTTAACGCCTAATGAAGTCCCTTATTATATCTTTGTACATAGTGGACTTCATTAGGCGTCGAGGTAACTTAACGCCTAAAGAAGTCCATTACTATATCTTTGTACATAGTGGATTTCATTAGGCGTCGAGGTAACTTAACGCCTAATGAAGTCCATTACTATATCTTTGTACATAGTGGATTTCATTAGGCGTCGAGGTAACTTAACGCCTAATGAAGTCCATTACTATATCTTTGTACATAGTGGATTTCATTAGGCGTCGAGGTAACTTAACGCCTAATGAAGTCCATTTTGTAATAAAATATAGTAAGGGACTTCATTAGGCGTCGAGGTAATGTAACGACGCCTAATGAAATCCACTATGTACAAAGATATAGTAAGGGACTTCATTAGGCGTTATGTTTCCCCGACGCCTAATGAAGTCCACTGTGTAATAAGATATGGTAAGGGACTTTATTAGGCGTTAAGTTACCTCGACGCCTAATGAAGTCCACTGTGTAATAAGATATAGTAAGGGACTTCATTAGGCGTTAAGTTACCTCGACGCCTAATGAAGTCCACTGTGTAATAAGATATAGTAAGGGACTTCATTAGGCGTTATGTTTCCCCGACGCCTAATGAAGTCCACTGTGTAATAAGATATGGTAAGGGACTTTATTAGGCGTTAAGTTACCTCGACGCCTAATGAAGTCCACTGTGTAATAAGATATAGTAAGGGACTTCATTAGGCGTTAAGTTACCTCGACGCCTAATGAAGTCCACTATGTAATAAGATAAAGTAAGGGACCTTATTAGACGTATGTTACCCCGACGCCTAATGAAGTCCACTATGTACATGTAACGAGATATAATAAGGGAATTCATTAGGCGTTATGTTACCTCGACGCCTAATGAAGTTCAGCTTCAGAAAGGTATACTACTACTTTATCTAATACTGCTAACAAGATATTGTCTATATCAACGATCCTTCGCGTTTTAACTCATTAAAACACTTGATATAAAGTCCACTGCAAAACTTTTTTTTCATGGTAAAGATAAATATATCTGTTACACATAAACTATGATTAAAACGGATGAAATATTATGGGACATCGTTAGCCGTGTTGTTGCCTCGAAGCTTAATGAAATCCATCACATGATAAAGTAAGCACGTGAGTTTGGGGTAAAAAATCACATTTGATTTCATATACATGTACGCATGATGGATTCTAAGAAACCTTGTTGAGAAATTTAGCGGAGAAGATAGATAAAAATAAGAATAAATAAATAAATAAATAAATAAATAATAAATAAATAAAAATAAAATGCAAAATAATAGTAGAGTGTTGCTGCACAGCTCGGCATTTAGCAATGAAAGTCACGGGGTCCTTCGGAAAAGACCTGATAAACCAATGCATCACATGATAACAATGTATCACAGAAAGTATGGCTCGTTGGAGACCCTCCCTGTACACTGTACGCACCTCAAAGGTAACAACTTCAAATATTCCATCTATAGCTGGTGACGTCTCGATATAAGTAAATATTCTTGACTAGATCTAAAAAACCCATTCAACAAACCAACCAATCAATCAATCAATCAATCAATCAATCAATCAATCAATCGGTCAGTCAGTCAGTCAGTCAGGTCAGTCAAGTCAGTCAAGTCAGTCAAGTCAGTCAAGTCAGTCAGTCAGTCAGTCAGTCAAGTCAGTCAAGTCAGTCCAGTCCAGTCCAGTCCAGTCCAGTCCAGTCCAGTCCAGTCCAGTCCAGTCGATAATTCTCGATTGGTACCTTTTATGCCTACTCAAAAAGAGCTAAAACTATAACGGTCTTTCGAGAGACAAATACCTCCCTTTCCCAACGTCCAGACGGACGAACGGACGGACAGACGGACAATAACTTTGGTTCCAAGTTTGATCAAAATTCATTCATAGACATGGAAGCTACATATCTAAGCTTACACGATATTTTGACGAACGGGCGGACGGACGGACGGACGGACCGACGGACGGACAGGATGATTCGTATAAATACCCCCTAAACATTTTCGCGGGGGTATGGTACGGTTGGACAAAGCACACGATGTATGTGCCTGAATGTACGTTGCTATTGCTAGTTGGTCTAAATTGAAGTCGTAAAATTTTGAGACTTTTTTTTGGTAGTATCAAAAAGTCTCCTCGTCTGGAGCCCCAATCTGTGGACTTCATTAGGCGTCGAAATTGTCAACGCCTAATGAAGTCCGGACTTCATTAGGCGTTGCAATTTCGACGCCTAATGAAGTCCGGACTTCATTAGGCGTCGGACTTCATTAGGAGTTGTTACAGATGACAATAGTGAAATTTACAAAGTTTTGTAAAATGTTTCTACAATTCAACAAAACGAAGTTTTCATAATAACGAATCTAGTTGATCTCGCATCGATAACTCACCTCGGCCCCTCGTTAACTATATCAAGACAGATTTGCGGCAGTTGGTATCTATTCCTCGACAGGGTTTTGTCCATAAGTTTTCCATATCTCTGCCACACAACAACCGAGCTGCTGTTTCGACTTTGTTAAACGTTCGACAGGTCCGTACTGTTGATTTAAATCTTGTTTTATTCAAATGCAATGCTTATACAGTGTCATTACACTAATGAACAAAATAAACATGAACTAATTGGGCTTTTAGTCAAACATGGTATCTTCGTATGTCTAGTCTTAAATAGCCATAAACAAAGAAAATATCAATTCAATTCGTTCCAATACCCTGTAAAAAGTAATTAATGCTACATCAATTGAGGTTAGTTGTAAGAAGTAGATTCAAACATCATTTGAAAAGACGGTACAATCCTTTTTTTTAAATTGTTTTATCAATTCCGTGAAAACTGAAAACCAAACCTATATATTTTAAGGCATTTTAATATAAATGAGTTAAACCACAGTCAAGATTCTTTCACTTATATACCAGGCTGTCAGTTCAAGGTGGACAAAAACGTAGTAAAAGATTTCTGGCGATCAATTCTGCCTTTTTTGCAGAAAAAATACCATTACCTTTATGTTTTAGGCAAGATGTTAAATTCAGAATTATTTGCTGCAATAGATACGTTAATACAGACCTGTCGAAAGTTTTACACTAAGCTAACGAACAGGTGCTGAATAGACAACTCATCTTAACACTACAATAGATACATTTTCACAGTTACTGTCTATCTCTCAACAGTTTTTGGCCACCAATTATCCATATTCCAGTCACTCGGTAGCCAACTTCTTCTTTGTAAGGCCATGGTTAAACTTTCGACAGGTCTGTTTACTGTAAATACAAGGATTATAGAAGACTTTGTCACCAAGGAGCCATAATCTGAGTATCTAATAAATACAAATTGGCCACAAACAAACTTGTGCATTTTTATGTATATTTTAGCTGTCCATTATTGATTACCGATTATTCCCCAACAATTACAGACAAGCGTACCCATTTAGCTATACAGTACAGGCCTGTCGAAAGTTTAACACTGAGGTAACTACAAGGAGTCGAAGCTCGGCTGCCGAGTGACCAAAATGTAGATAAGTAGTAGTAAAAAATGCTGACAAGATATTTATAGTCGCTGTCGAGATTTAGCTATTGAAGGGTCGAGATAAGTTGAAGGATTCGGTGCTAAATCATTAGGTTAGTGTTAAATCTTCGATAACCCTGTACTGTATACATAGTGTTCAAAATAACGGGAGTTAAAAATAAATCTTTTTCCTCTAGGACAATAAAGAAAGGATAAAATATGGAAATTACGTGAGCAAGTGTTCTTGCTAGGCTTTTTAAAAATCTGGCAGACATTTATTGTCGTTTCTGTGGGGTTTGATATATTTATGGGTATTATTTTGTTTAAATCATTGTAAAACAAACGCAGATGTGATTGGATGATTATTGAACCTGTCAATATATAAGCATGTAATGATTTAGATTTGAAATTGTACCAAAAACATTGTTAAAAAAATAATAAAAATAAACCCATAACGATCTATGTTTAAATTAATATGCAATTAAAAAAGGCAGAGCAAATATTTTGAATCTGGCAGATTAAGTTTTAAAAGCATCTGAACTTCTAGCAGGGAAGTGACGTCAGGTCTCGTTGTAAAACCTGGCGACACGACAATACTGTCTTTAACGCGCGCATGAGTAAAACATTCCTAAACTTTATTTTAAAAATGTTTGCATAAACCCCTACTAATCAAATGTTTCAACCGAGCAAGTATATTCACAATGGCATCACTACAGAACAGACAAGTCGAAAAAATGAATTTGTGCCGAATCGACAATTCATATCCACCTCATATCCCCAGTCATTAGCTATTCATATCTCGATTAATCGGCAACAGAGCGTCGACTCCTTTAGTTCAACTCAGTGTTAAACTTTTGACAGGTCGGTACTGCATATCTAATGTGTTCTTACCAAAAATACTAATGTGACCTATAAATTAGAACCTTTATTGGATTCTGGTAACTTGTGTATTGAATAAAGATTAGGAGGTTATCTTTAGCAACACCAATCCATCTTGTTAAGCCCCCATAGACCCCAAACTGATCAAAATAACAGACAATGTCCATCTACTATTATATAATCGATCGTTATCTTCTCAGAAAACATTCTCCAGACCTGATTCTTACTTTATGAGACAGCGACACAAATCGATTGTAGTAATGATCTTTTTGTTATGTTATTTATCCAAATAATGTAAGCACGAAATTTGTTTTTGTTTGCCAGACTACGAAGACCGTAAGATGACATAAAAAGTAAATTCGTAATTTTGTATACCTGCAATAGTTATTTTGTTTATTTCCAAAAGTAATTTCGTCTTTTCGCAATAGTTATATCGTCTTTTCGAAATGCTATTTCAAATATTCAAAACATTAATTGGAAAATTCGAAATACTATTTCGAAATAACTTTTTGACACATGTCACGTTACTGACTCTGTACCAGACTGTTTATAGATATCATAATGGTTATATCTGCTTCTATCTTGCAAATATCATATCTTGTCATCCCAGTATTATTGATAAGTTTGTTGTCTCTGTGTCCAGGATTGTCCTTGATATTTGACGTTCCTTAGTTCCTTTCACACAATTTTTATGACACACGTAACTGGTGAAGCTAGCTTAACAGGGGGTGCTTACCCTTCCGGAGCACCCGACCTCACTTCCCTGGTTGAAGTTCACGTGTCTAACCTAATTTGTCAATTCCAAAGTTTGTACTTTGCTTCTAGATTGTGATTCGGACATAGATCAGTTTGTTTGTTTTTGATTACAGCTTATTCTAGGAATCACTTTGCCATACACACCAGTACGGGGGTTAGTCGGTAAAGTGCTCGCTTCATATGTGGGAGTTCGAATCCCGGTCGAGGTCTGACCAAGACTTGAGAATAGGCAGTGACTGGTCTTTTGGCAAGCACGTCGTAGCAGGCTGGCGCCTAAAAGAAGTCTCTATGCACATTGTTCAGAGCCCACCGAAAAAGTATCTGATGATGTCTCGACCAATCAATCAATCCTTGTCAAATATGTTTTTATCCAGACATTAATATTTTGTTTGCTGGTATTGAATAGTGTTAGTACAGTAACTATGGCCATTATAGTGGTTAAGGTTTCCAATAGTTATTATTTGGATGGTGGTAATCAGAAACATCAAATTAACATTTGATCTTCCTATTTTTTCTATCCATCGACGTCTTTGTAAGCTTTTGTTGATGCACATGTCTTTTTATATTGTCTTGGTGCTTTTGTCTACCGGTTGCGCAGGATGTTATTGAGTAGCAGTCAGGATCAATCTTGTTTGGTATATTCTTTCAGTCTTTGTTTAGTCGGGATTTGAAGGACATTAATGTTGGAGCAGTGACCTGGTCTAATGATAAGTTGTTCTTATTGTCTATTACTCTTACACTGAATGTGTTCCTTGTCTGGTTTAGTCTGACTCTCACCTTTTATGAAGTTCTTTTTGTTGTGACCTCTAGTTGTAGCAAGCGTTGCTGGTATTCCTACATTTAGATGGTTTAGTATGACTCTCCCCTTTTATGAAGTTTTTTGTTGTGACCTCTAGTTGTAGCAAGCGTTGCTGGTATTCCTACATTTAGATGGTTTAGTCTGACTCTCCCCTTTTATGAATTTGTTTTGTTGTGACCTCTAGTTGTAGCAAGCGTTGCTGGTATTCCTACATTTAGATGGTTTAGTATGACTCTCCCCTTTTATGATTTTTGTTGTTGTGACCTCTAGTTGTAGCAAGCGTTGCTGGTATTCCTACATTTAGATGGTTTAGTCTAACTCTCCCCTTTTATGATTTTTGTTGTTGTGACCTCTAGTTGTAGCAAGCGTTGCTGGTATTCCTACATTTAGATGGTTTAGTATGACTCTCCCCTTTTATGATTTTTGTTGTTGTGACCTCTAGTTGTAGCAAGCGTTGCTGGTATTCCTACATTTAGATGGTTTAGTCTAACTCTCCCCTTTTATGAAGTTTTTTGCTGTGACCTCTAGTTGTAGTAAGCGTTGCTGGTATTACTACATTTGGATGGTTTATCCTATCTTAGTCCTGTTAATATTTTGTATTTTTTAACATAACTGAGTTAATAGCCCTCGGTCTGATTTTTGTTCTAGGTCCAATATGACATATGATATGGAATTCATCATGTATTATTTTTACATTACTGTGATGTCGCTAAAACACATGCTGGTGTATTCAGTTTGCCTGGATTAGCTGTAGAATTTAAATACAGACATAATTACACTACTATATGTAAAAGATCAATGTTTAACTGACGCACATTGATATTATCTCTGGATGATTTCATATTTTACGTCATTGCAGTTTGTATTCGTGTGTGTTCATTTTATTTAATCTTCCTTTGACGCACGTGTGACATATTGCTCTGTGGTATAAAGTCCTTGATAGATTAAAAGTGACACAAGTAAAATGGTCATGTAATGAAATTAGAAATCATGTAAAAATAAACCTAAGATTTTTTGGTTTTTCAAAACTTCAAAACTTTCGGCTATATTTTTATATAAGGTTATTTACTCAAGTAATTGAAAGGCTTGCGCTTTGTACTCGTGTGCATTTTATTTTATCTTCCTTTGACTCACGCGTGACATACTGCTCTGTAGCATATAGTTTTTGATAGATCAAAAGTGACCTCAGTAAAATGGTCATCCTAAAATTGATCCTTCTATTGCTTTGGTGTGTGTTTAAGTTATTGGGAAAAATGTAGTTTCAATTTTCCTAACGCTGCAAAAACTCCTTTGCAACCACTTTGGTGTAGTATGGTGTATGACAAAAAAACCAGGCATAATGACATCTTATGCAAAATACATAGCTAAATTATACATTCATTTCCTTTGAGTGAGGGAGCAACCCGCAACAAGTCTCGTTTTCCGAAGGCTAAATGAAATTTAGCAATAGTAATAATAAGAGCATGTTTTGTTATCATTAGGAACGACCATAAATCTCTCTCCCAGTCATTTTTCTCCTATCGGAACTTATCAGAGGAAAACGCTAAAACGTCGAGGCCTACTCTATCAATGGCGTCATATCATTGTTACGTTTTGGTGCGTTCCAATTAAGGTATATATACATGAACACTTGATTGCCTGAGGGAAATTTGATATTACTATCATGGCCATGTGATTGCGCTCGTCCAATCAATTGTCAGTATTCAGTATGAGTGAAGTATAATAATACGTGTTACCAAAACATTATGCACTATCCACTGGTAGTAAAATTAAATCTGTAGCTCATATTACAAAGAATTACATCTCTGTACCAATTTGTAGTTTCAAAGTATATAAAATGTATCTTTGTGGCTTAGATAAAAATATTATACTAGAAAACATTGCTGATTTCTTTGACTCAAGTTTCCGATAGTTTTCAGTTCATTTCTTCTTGAAAGCAAAACAGTAAGATTTTTAAATTTCATAACGATTATTTCAGGAATAAAACAGTTTTATTTTAGGCAATATAACTATAGCTTTACAAGGTTGCTAAAAAGAGTTTTATGAATCAAACACATTTGATGCCTCAAGATGTGTACTACAGTGTATTGATGTTAAATGTGATATTTTACGTCCAATTAGTAACAACATCTTCAGTTTTTCGCTATCTTAAACAACACAAACGGATAAATAATTGTCGTATCTTTACCACAGGGGTGTTAGAACACGTCTTCTTACATTGATTTAACTGCCTAGAGACTGTGGGCGATCACACCAGAATTCTGAGCTAGTCAAGAATAGTTTATGGCAACAGTAACGAAATATCAACGCTGATAAAGGCTTTAAAACATGTTTTCTAAACTTGGCAATTATTTTTGTACCCGGAAATTGCGCTGGTCACATGTCCTCTTGAGACCACTGATTTATTATCGACGTTCCAAATTTAGACGAGCAACTGATTTAAAGACAAAAAGGTATCCAATGATATACAATCAACATGGCAGTTAATGGATATTATATTTAGTATCGGAATAAAACATTTGTCTTGTGTTCTTTATCTGTCTCTTAATATAAGATTTTTAATACAGAAAGTCATCCATATATCTGTACGTGGAGAAGAATTATTTGACTAGCGTCTTCACAAGTTTCTGCAGAAATTATGTGTCACATGAATAAGGAGGCAGTTTGTACCCATCGGTATACCGATTTTTGTTTAAAAAGCAACATACGTGTAAATGTTAGGTATAGAAATGCTAACATTTTTGTTAATGGTATCTTCAGTATATTTTTGCATTCTGTATGATGGTTTAAAAACAGAATCCCTGTTCAAATTAGATATTTGTGTCTTGGTTTAAGGTTTTCTTAAATAAAAAAAATGAAACGTGAATAGTTTTAGAAATGTTTTCAACTAAGAATGAGGGATAATGGTACAAAGTGTAAAATGTTTTTATTATACTTTTTGCACGAGATAAAGTGATAGCCGAAAAAATTCTTTAGCATTCTTAGAAATTTAAACCCATATTTGATTAATGCCAGATATAGAATATACTTTAGGACCAACCAAAGACCATCTTTAGCGATAGTCAAAATTTGTGTTAGAATAGCTGATAATGATTTTGTACAATTAGTGGAAACTGAATCAGACTGAAGACTTTCTTTGACGACTGTCAAAATTTGTGTTAGAGTTACTGATAATGATCTGCTATATATCTTTTCTTGTGTGGATTATTGTAAAGTTAAGGAATCCAATACAAGTAAGGGTAGTCAAGTTCTTCTTCTTTAAGATTGATACTGACAGAATAAAGAACTCCTCTATGGTTGGAAATATTTTCATCTTTGTTTAAATTAGTTCTTTTAAATATAGAATTCGCCGAAGTTTTATCCAAACCAAGCTCCTTAATAAGATATTGGAGATAAAACATTTTACAATCGAGAATAATGGTGATGGAAGCTTCATCATCTGTGGCTACGATTTGTTTTTTATGTATTTTCCTGTGAGTGTAGCAGAAATCTCAGGGTTCTTATGTACTGACAAAGGGTTAATGCTCCTAAGACCTATCTAGATTTATGATTGGCAGATAGTAAAAGTACAGTATGTATGATTAACCGTAAATAGTTATATATTTCCATTAAAACACGTTTCTTGATAGCTCTGGTATCGCTAATGGTATTAAAGAACAGTTTCCTACTGTTAAAAAGATTTTAAAATTTGTACAAAATATAACGCATCATGTGATGCCAAATCTTAAAAATGATACGATAATTGAACCACAAATTAGCAGACAAGATAAGACGGGTGTTGTCTACAGTAAAAGCGTGTTGAAAGATTAGCACTGAAACAACGAATTAATGCCGAATCAATAGCTCTTCTTTGCCCCTCGTTAGCTATATGTCAACAGTTTATCTACATTTTTGTATCTTATTAGCTTTTCTACTACTAGCAATTCATATCTTGATTACACGTTAGCAGAGCTTCGAGTCTGTTTTGTTAGCTCGGTGTTAAACTTTCGACAAGGTATGTACTGTGTATTAGAAAAAACATCATTAAAGAGAATCTCGACACCTATAGATCTCTGTGTTATGTATGACTCTATAGATCTCTGTGTTATGTATGACTCTATAGATCTCTGTGTTATGTATGACTCTATAGATCTCTGTGTTATGTATGACTCTATAGATCTCTGTGTTATGTATGACTCTATAGATCTCTGTGTTATGTATGACTCTATAGATCTCTGTGTTATGTATGACTTGGATATGTTGCTTTATCTATTGCATTGAAAATATAACAAACTCAGGATGACACTTTGATCTCTTTGGTAGTCTTATAGGTGTGTACACTGAGTAAAATCATTTATTGTGGCTGTGTATCTTTCGGCAAAAAATGCCATTTCGAGGTGGCCCAATATTAATAATTAAAATTCTGTTTATGACAACATCAACATAAACATAGACAGGCGTTATTTTTAATTTATACTTTACCAGTTTTGAGGTAAAAACTTGAATCGGTGACATTTTACTATGAATCAATTTCATCAAAATTATTAGAATAACTGATTTTCTTTCTGAACAATAAGTATATGTTGTTAGTTATGACAAGAAAGAGGCACATACAACCAAATAATCGAGACAAGAATTAAGAAGAACGTGTATTCAAGAGACCAATGATAATATCAAATTGCTTATTTCAATCACAATACTAGTGTTGTGAAATATGATGTTTTTGTAACCAAAATTATCCTGGATATATTTGATATTCCATAGTTCAATGTTCTTGTCATTCTCTATTTTGCCTTCACATTTGCTGGATGTTGCTTACTACACAGGTGGTGTTTACCCTTCCAAAACACCCTGTCTCACTGACCTGGTGAAGGGTCTCGTGTTTAACTTAATTTGCCTGTTTACCTTCCTTTCAGAATTGTGATTTTAACATGGACTGGTATGTTTGATGCTAACGTTTAAAAGACAAATTAACAGAACGGCATTCATTTGGATTGTTATATGTTTATTTATAGACGAAATCAAAGTAACGATTTTTATATTGATGTTTTTGGTACCAATATTTGGTAAATAATCAGATCAAATCGATATAAGTTGTAATTATTGAAAGTTATTTGATTTGTTTGTACATTGCGTTTATCTTGTAAGGAAATCATACCCTCAATATTTAGATTAACAGTAAGGCATGCCGAAGTTTAACGATAATCTTACGAATTGGTGCCGAATCAAAAGCTCGTCTTAGCCCTTCAGTAGCTATTTCTCAAAAGATTGTCAGTAACATTTATCTATAACTCAGTTTCTCGCTCACTAACTATTTATATCTCTGTCATTCGGAAGCCAAGGTTCGACACTTTTTCGTAAGCTCAGAGCCAAACGTTCAACATCTGTAGAAGGATTCAATTGTAAACATATCATAACAAGACAACAGCGTTTGTACATCCTTGCTGTATTAATAACATGTAGAACTTACATTCTTTAAAACCTCATTTAATTTTTTTAACTTCATTTAATGCACAAAACTATTTTCACTTTATGATCACAAAACGATATATATTTAATATTTTTGCCAAGTATTGAGCATTGAGAACTATTGTTCCCATCATACAACTGTCCAGATATTACATGATCGTAAAACACTTTATTATCAACTAGGCGGAAGCTGTACGTGACTTCGAGATTTGATTTTCTCAGTCTGAGACATTTTAACCGTCTGAAGCCATTTTGAACACTTATCTGCTGTTCCACCTGTCACTCCTGGTCTCTGTTGTTTATCGTCTGCAGTTCCATTAAATTTTACTCTAGAATACTTTTTATCACGTTTTATAAAATGTTTTCCATCCTTACCAAGGACATCGTTACTTACGTCAACAGAATCAGACACAAGCTTAAGCATTTCAAATGACCGTTTTGCACCAGAACCAGTTAGACTTCTAGAAGATACTGACTCATCATCTTCAAAATTCTCGTCGGAAAAGAAATCGTGTTCATGGTCATTTGTATAACCAGCACCATGTACGGGAGAAGAGACATTTGATTGACCTTCAACAGGCGTCTGACATGATTCTTGAACAGACGAATTTCTAGCACTTCTTGGAGATGACGGAGGTGTTGGTGTGGAAGAACCCGGCGACTCTGGTTCATACGTTTGTATTCGGCCAGTATGTAAAGAAAATTTTCTACGATTAAAGGCCATTAGATCGGCTGTGTCGTCTGTTGTAGACTCAAATGATTGTGAAAGGATTTTATTTTCCTCAAATAATTGCGGACATGAATGGTACCGCGAGAGAGATTTACTTCCCTTTAATTCATGGGCTGTATCCTCCTCTTCTATTTCCTCCCATAATTCCTCCATATTGAGATGTAATAAGGGATGTAACGTCAACCCAATTTCATCCATTTTGTTATGTAATCAGGTTGTTTTATTTATAAATATTATATTCAATTCTTCGATTTACACATTTACTTATATAAAATCCTTTTAATCATAACAATTAAGCGTTGAACCGTTGTTATTTCTAAAACAGGATTTTTAGGAGAACTCCCTACCTGAAAATACAAAATTAAATAATATTAGTTTATTAAATAGCGATACATAAAACGTATAACGGATATAGTTTAGCAATGTTCAGCTCTCTCTCTCTCTCTCTCTCTCTCTCTCTCTCTCTCTCACACACACACACACACACACACACACACACACTGTGGTGATGTGAAAGCTAAGATAACTTAGCCGGATGATACAACGATAGAGACGGGGAATAGTAATTACTAAATCAATTTTTAAAATTTTAAATATCACTGTTTTCATTATATTAATTACTAAAGACAAATAATTATGTACCAGTGTTGACAGTCAAAAAAAATGTTTTATTACACTATACGCAAAGGGTTTATTGACGAAAAGCAGCTTGTCTCCATCCCTCGTTATATATATATATAATATATATATATATATTATATATATATATATATATATAATGCTTATAAAGGCCAGTAGAATTGTATCCCAATTGTTCTTTTTTCATATTGTTTGAACCTGTATATAAAGGCCATCTGCCCAAAGGCCACTTTTCTGGATCCCTTGGGTGGCCTTTATAGACAGGTTTGACTATATAATGTAGGAACCTTTTGACAGCCTTTCGGTCACTGCCTAAACATATCTCGGTCACCGAGTGTCGAATCGACTTCTTTTCGTTAGCACAATGTTAATCTTTCGATACGTCTGTTCTGAAAAAACTAAACACCGCCGACTTGCACAAAAATCCTATTTTTCTCAGTATTTATGCATATTATATATATATATGGGATTTACTGAAGGAGATTTCAGTATCGTTTATATTTATGTCTAGTATTGATTTGTTATTTCTGTTATTTCTGTTTTACATCAAATTGTATAATATAATAAATACCACGAATCATGAAGATTTGAAGGATTTTACGGATGTTAAATGTTGACAATTGGAAGATTGAAGCCAACCATAAACCCATACTTTTAATTACAGACAGCTATAAATGTGTAATTTGTTACCCAATGGTCTTTTAAATTTATTTATTTCCTTTAAAGGTTTCGATCGATTTTTTGCGTTTTACGAGTTGGAACGGTACAGTCCTGTTAAAAGTTTAACACTGAGCTTAAAAACACGTGGCTGCTGAGTTACCAAGACATATATACATGTAACTAGTGACCGAAAAGCTGACGAGAAATAGATAACAGCTGCAGAACATATGGCGTAGGTATAGCTGACAAGGGGCTGAGATAAGCTGTCGATTTTGGAACGAATTCTTTTGGTTATTGTTAAACTTTGGACTTTGTCTGTACTATATTTCAGAATTAAAAGCCAGATACCATTTGTATTTGACTATAAATCTTTTAGTAAATTAAATAAATGGCCACAATCCATTTGATAACACACAATTCATGATGGTAGTAAATGGAAATGTGACACTATAAAATGATAAAATATGCAAATCAATCAAATAAACGTTACATCTAACCTAGATTTAAAAATCAAACATCACAGTAAACTGCTTGAACATAAAGTGTTGGTTCAGACATATTGCAATTAAGAAATATCAAAGCGCTTAAATGTTTAAAGAGATAAGTATAGCGTCTCTATAGATATATTTGACCTCCAGTAGTTCCATGTTCCTTTTACTCTCAATTTTAGTTTCACACATGGTTGGTCAGGAGGTGCTTACTCCCCCGTACCACTCGGTCTCACTTACATGATGTATGTTCACATGTTTGACTGGATATGCCCGTTTTCAAGCTTTTATATGATTTTGATATTGTTCTTTAAACATGAACAGGCGTGTTTCGTTTGACTCTAAATATAGTTGTGTGGACTAATATAGCGAATGTTCTAAACTGCCCAACGATTTGATAATCACAATAATAATTTTCTCTTTGTCAATTGATGTTTATATGTTACTTAAAGTACATGACAAAATAATCACATTTTTAAAATCAAACACCAATGTTTTGAAATAGCCAAACAAATTCATAAATAAATAAGTGAAGATTTCCTCTTTGTCATTTGATATAAATATGTTGTTAAACATACAGGACGAAATGATCACAATAGTAGTACACCATATGTCTCAATATGTCTATAATACTCGGTTATAACATTCTATAAGATGAATCATATTATATTTTACATGGTAATTTACAACATCACGGATGTTTCTTATAAAACCAATATGTCTCATACTCAGGTTATTTTATACAAGATTTAAGACTTCAACAAACATACATATATCAGGAAAAACTGGATAAAACAACACGTGTAATGTTTAATGTCAATAATAAAACACATCTTAAAACGTGTAAATAAAGAGTTATATTTGTATAAAAGCTTAAGTTTATGTATCTTCATATTCAGATTCTGCGGATAACATGCTAAGGAGAAGGTGATATCGCTGTGTGTTTGAGTGGTGTGTAGAATGCGATAGTGTGTGTGTGTGTGTGTGTGTGTGTGTGTGTGTGAGGAGAGAGAGAAAAAAGAGAGTATGTGTGAGACAGATGGGTGTGTATGTGTGTGTGTGTGTGTGTGTGTGTGTGTGAAGAGAGTGTTATCGTTTGATAAAAGAGAGAGGCAGAGAGAAAGTGCTGTGTTTGTGGATACAATCTACCTACAACCAACCAATAAGACTTTTTAATCAAGGTTTATGAGAACACAAGGCAAAAACAAATATCAGAATGACAATTACAAAAGTCCAATCAGCCATTTTCGGACATTAGATTTATTACAGTGTCTTTCAATGTGTATGTAGTGCTCTTAAAGTCTTTTATAAAAGGAGTTGTGTTTTTTAATGTGGTGTTCTTAGTTCTAGAACGCGCATACGACAAATAATTACAGTTCTAGTACTGTCAGTATAGGGATTGGGTTGATGACAACTTGCATTTCGAGAAAGAAAAGAAAAGTTATAGATTTTGTTTCATTGATCAAAGATAAACATACCAATCCATGACCATAACTTACTTGCATGGACGTTGATTTGATATTTTCACTTCACTGGTGGAATTTCACGTGTTTTATTTATTGTGTGCTTGTTTCCAAAACTTTTGCTTAATATTGGGATTGTGATTTGGACATGGATTTTTATGTTTATTTCTATGTAGTAACTTTATTCAAACAAATGAGTAAGTAATGAACACTTGTGGTTGGTATATGAAGTCTTATTTCTGTCTAAAAATTGACGGTTAAATTTTGGGCAAAAAAGAATAATTAATGTATCAGTTTGTATTACTATTAAAGATAAAAAGGTATAGTACCAAAATATGTTTATTATTCAAATTATTCATTTTATCTTGTTGAACAAAACGAAACCTAATACAAAGCAAAATCAAACATACTAATCCATGCCACTAATCCATGCCACTAATCCATGCCACTAATCCATGCCACTAATCCATGTCACTATTCCATGTCACTATCCATAATCCCAACGCAAACTAGGTCATACACGTGAACTTTTACCAAGGAAGTGAGACAGGGTGTTACGCAAGGGTAAGCACCTTCTGTCCTGTTGAACTAGCTACGTCCGCCGCGTATGTAATAAAATTTCAACTGAAAGGAACATGTAACTATGGGATGTCCAATATAACCCTGAACATAAAGACATGATATTTATCAACAATTGGTGATGGCGACAACAATAAAATGTATTGAACACAATCGTATAATTTATTATTATTGTCTCGTACTCTCGATTAGATGTAAATTAACCACTAGTTATCTGGTAATTGATCTATTTACTGTCATTACATTCCTATTATAGCATGTACTTTAAATATATACAGTACAGACCTATCGAAAGTTTAACACCTAGTTCACGAAAAAGAAGACAAGGCTAGACTGTTGATCGGCCGATATATAGATGGCTGGTGACAGAAAAACCGCTGATATTTGGATACACCTGCAAATCAGATGCCGAAATTTATTTAAGAGATGGATTGCCGGTTCGACATCAATTCTTTAGCGTATTGTTAATTCCTCAGCAGTCCTGTACCGTAAAGTCCAAAGCATTTATATCTGTAAGATGGTGTTTCTTTGGTGTTATCATTTATAAAAGAAGAAAACATCAAGCGCAAAAAGCTGTTATTAACAGATAATTATGTTTACAATTGTACGAAGTAGACAACAAACTGTCTGAAGTACAGATTACGACGACTTAAACACAGTTCACTCTCTCTGATCAATCATTCTAAAGCTTTCCAGACATCACATGGTTTTACACTGACACAAACACCTTATAATCTGATTACTAGTAGTAAAACCGCGTTATAATGCCCCTCCATACCCTCACCGACTCGCTTATTGCCACACTTTTTGAAAGTCCCACAATTGTTTTCTCCAAACTTATGTTAAAATTTTATTCTAATCCGTCGTCTGACACTTGTCCGACACCGTTTTATACAGGACACAGGGAATTCGTCTTGTTATGTATGCCATTTTGAAAAATCACGTGACCTCTCGAGTTGACATGTAAAAAGAGGATTTTTGACCATAGACAAAACCTTTAGACAGTTTAGTAAAATGTATTTTGGATAAACACGCTCTTAGTCATTTTACGGTTGTTTACTTTTTTTTATCATTAACAAAAAAAATTCTATATTACATAAATATATATGTTCAATAGTTCGAAATCCTCTTTTTACAGGTCAACCTGAGAGATGACGAGTCACGTGATTTTTCAAAATGCCAGGCATAACCAGACCAGACGAATTAACAAATAACAGACGGTGAATTTTTAGGTTAAAGAAAAAACGGAATGAGACCGGGTCTTTGGGAAAGGGAAACTTCTGCTGTTTAGCTAGCTTCACTCGCCAAGTGTAAAATAAAAATTGAGAATGAATGGAATATTGATCTATGGGACGTCACATATATCCAAGCTAATTTTGGATACATTTTAGTTAGTGTTTTGGGGTAGTATATTGCGTCGAAAAACATCAATGTGTATACAAAACATATTGCAAAAGTTCCTTATGTTTGTCTGATATTGTAATTGTACAATGTTTATTTTTAGACAACGTAAACATGGGAACATGTAGATTTGATTACTCTCATGTTTGCTAGTCTTCATTTACATATACAAGTTGTAAACAACAAGACACATGACAGATGTCTGCATAATCAATAATTTATTTCAGATTATAAATAAATTGAATATTGAAGTTGTAAATGAATTTCTCCTATTATATGATTGGAGTGAAGCAATGGTTTTTGCTCCAATTTTCTTAATTTTAATTTTACACTACCAGAGCAGGGGCCACACTTCTCGAATAAAAGTAAAATATTATGTTTTTAACCCTTTTCGTTAGCTACAAACATGTAATTCGTGACCTTTTGCTAACGTAGAAAATTTAGCCTACTGCAACAAAATCTCCGATAGCAACAGATAACAAACCATTATAGAACACATCAGAATCATTATGACAATCATTTAATACAAATGGACATACAAACTGGTACATGAAACCGACACTGTACACTGTCTGTTGTATGGACAAACAACATTGACCTGTCCATTTAACTTTTCATTAGGAATATTCATTAAGAAGGATCCACCCAATGTACGAATTATTTAGGATTGGCAGTTAGTTCTTGATATCAATATTAAATTATAGGTCAAGTGGACAGGTCAGATTTGTTTGTCTTAACCCAGAGTTTGTTTATTGAATTGCTCAATTTGGCAATATTTATATGTTCTAACTGTTTTACAATATAGTTACAGCTGAGAATAACAAAAGTAGTACACGGATGATTTTGTAATGAACATATTGCATGTATACAAATATCAGAAGAATACTAAAAGCATGATTGAATCAGACAGCTTAAAGATTTGCTAATATTATTTACTGAATATTCAATTTCCTTCATAAAGACACAAATTACATTCCAACTCCAGCTTATATCTGCATGGACAGAAAATACAAAAAACTTAAAAACCAGACAAAGGCTGAATAAATAGTGTATTAGCTAGAAATACGATTTCTATTGATTTTAGCTGTGTTCTGTACAGTACAGACCTGTACAGTTTTTAAACTCAGCTAAGGAAAATAAGCCGAATCTGGGCTGCTGAGCAGATGAACTATGGATCTCTAGTGACAGAAAAAAGTAATAAATATATAATAACTATCAAAAAACCACACAGATAACGAAGATGAAGATGGGCTGTCTACCCGGCACTAATTCGTTAGCTTTTCGGCAGACATGTACTGTATAATCGCCAGAACTATTTAACTATCAGATTTATTCATAATCGATAAATATGATTGTTATTTCGTAATGATATATGTAGAGAGCATGTTGCTTGCAGTAAAGGTTTTCTGAAATTCTATACAAATCATAAATACTTCTAGTGTCCAGACACACCTGTTAAGTTCTTTTGGGAATTTATAAAACAAAAAACAATGTTTTGATGATTAACACCACTTTGTATGATTTATACGCCAGACGTTGGGCTAAATTAAATGTGGAGCTTGATACCTTATCCGACTGGATAAAGGTTGTGAGATCTTTCGTTAAAACGAGAATTGCCAAACTAAAAGGGTCTATGAGTACTAAACCGTCTTCAGCACTCAGGAATCAAATATTTAAGGCAATTCTAACAGACATACACAACAAATATGTTGTTGTCCCAGCTGATAAGGCTTCCAACAACATTATTCGAACTAATTTTACCAAAGGTTCTTTCCAACCATAGGGGAGTTCTCGAGTCTTTCGGTACCAATCTTAAAGAGGAAGATCTTGATTTTCCTTACTTAAATTGGGTTCCTAAGCTCTATAAAAATCCATGCAGGGAAAGATATTTAGCAGGCTCATCTAAATGTACTACTAAATCATTATCAGTAACACAAATTTTGAAAACCGTCAAAGTTGGTCTTCAGTCTTGTTCAGAAAAAGTATATTATACATCCGGAATCAACTAAATGTCGATTCTTAAAAGTTCTAAAGAACTGCTTGAACATCTTGCTTCTAATACTTTATCTCATATAAAAAGTATAAAAACATTTTTCTACACTATACACCACTATCCCTCATTTTAAATTGAAAGGACGTCTTGAAGAAATTATTCACTTGTCATTCTTTTACAAAAACGATCAGCCAAGATACAAATATCTGGTACTGATCAGGGATTCTGGGTATTTTGTCGAGCATCACACGGATTCCAAACAAAAATATGTACTGTATACTTAAGATACCATCAACAAAATGTTGGAGTTTTTGATAGATAACATATTTGTTGTGTTTGGTAATATAGTTTTTCAGCAAACAATCGGTAAACCAATGGGTACAAACTGTGCACCATTGATTGCTGATTTGTTTCCTTATTCTTATGAAGCAGAATTTATGCAGAACCTTGTTAAATCTTGAGAGAAGACTGTCGACAAATCATTGATATATAGATGACGTTCTGTCTCTTAACAATCCTAAATTTGGAGACTATGTGAATGTCATCTATCCTAGTGAGCTTGAAATGAAGGACACGACTGCTTCATATTTAGACTTATACCTGAAGTATGACGCCAACGAAAGGCTACATAACTATATAACAAACGTGATGACTTCAATTTTTCTATTGTTAATTTTTCTTTTCCATGTAGCAATATACCTGCTTCTCCTGCTTATAGTGAATTTGTTTCTCAATTAATACGCTATGGTAGAGCTTGTTCCTACTACAGAAACTTTTTACAACGAAGCAGACTGCTTACAAATAAATTGTTGACTAGGATCAAAATTAAGATATTGCAAGCCTAAGCTTTTCAAGGCACTTAAAATATTTTATGGCCGTTATCACAGTATTGTTGATAAGTTTGATGTCTCTGTGTCCAGGATTGCCCTGGATATATTTGATGTCCCATACGTCCGTGTTCCTTTCATACAATTTTGATTTCACACGTGGCGGGTGTAGCTAGCTAAACAGGAGGTGCTTATCCTTCCGGAGCACCCGGCCTCACTTCCCTGGTGGAAGTCCACGTGTCTAACCTAACTTGTCAGTTCCAAAGTTTTTGCTTTGCTTCTGGATTGTGATTTGGACATGGATTAGTATGTTTGTTTTTGATTATGTTATTGCGGGCTGGGGAGCTCAGTGGTACAGTGGTCTTTAGTGCCCATTAGGGATCACAGTGCCTCTCATCGTCAAGATCCTAGTATGAGAATGTTGTACAATTCACTGGACGAAAGTAGGTGATTTTCACAGGTATTTTGGTTTTCGCCACCATCGCATAACTCATCGCCTAAATATAAGTGAAAAAATTTTGATTGGGCATTTTGATTCAATATATTTTAAAGGATGACTGAAGAATGCCTAGGGCAAGTTGGGTAGTTTATGTAGATGGTAAACCATTTTTACCATTCCTAATAGCCAAAATTGCTATTGGCTACTAAGTTCTGAAAAATTCTTTCAAAAATGATCATATTTCACATTTTAGCAATTAAAAACATTACAAAGGATCATATTTTTCACAAATTGTGAAATTAGGGTACATCATAAAATGATGTAAAACTAAAAAGATAAGGAGTTTAAGGTATAACCAAAACAAACACACAATCCCAAAATAAAAAAGTAACGTCTACTCCATCAAGCAAAGTACATGTATTTCCCGTTTTAAATTTGGTAAATAATATTTTGGTTCCTTGAATTCAAAACTTTTGTCCAAGAACTACTGATGAGGATGGTATTTCGGTACTGTAAAGTTAAATATATATGTCCCGTTTTTAATTGCAGTATGTTCTTCTTAAATATCAAAATTCCTCAAATAACTAAGGTATGATGTGTAATCGTTCAAAGTATCGAGTTAAGCGAATTTGGTAAGTACATTTTGGTACTATTTTCTGAATTCAACATCTTAAAAATATTTGAATTTCCGCAATTTTGAGCGGGGTTGAACATTGGCAAGCCTCGTCCATGACTGAAATGTTCAACCCCTCGTGTGAGATTTATCTATCCTACATGGATACTCATAATGGATTCTTATATTCTAGTGCTGCAAAATTAAAACAGGTCTAGAAATAATATCGACGAGGTATTTCTTTCGTTCCATAAAATCATTTTTATTTATCTATAGTTTTTGTAAAAAAAAAAATATATCAATCGGAAAAAGTTACATGGTGTTTTTGTCGTCAACTTTTATAATTATATTATTCATACAGTAGGCAGCTGTTAATTTTTAGTCTCTTGAAGTAAATTAAATGTATTAAGATTCCACACAAGTAGATACTTTTGTGATTTGCACTTAAAATCAAATGACCATAAATCCCAGGAAAATAAGCAAACCATGGCCAAAATGGGTTAATAATATGCACATCTCCTCTCAATGTTGATACTTTTCGTAACAAAGTAAATCGTTTTGGTGATTTCATCAAGTCAAGCAAGAAGTGTTTGGACGGACGGAAGAACCAAAAATCGAATTTAACATCCCCTACTTTCTTCGAATATCGCGGGATAAAGATAAGGACACATTAAAATGAATCATTATATACATGTAGTTGCATTAGAGTTTATCAGTAATAACCTGGAGGTGTTATTAAAATTACACGATACATGATATAAGCATAGGCAAATAACATTGACCTGTCCATTTGACCTTTCATTAGGAATATTTATATAGACGGGTCTACCAAATACATCGGTAGTATAAGGGTGGTGTTAAGATTCGCTTTAAATACATAAACAACATACGTTTCCCATAATGTGAAATAATGGACACCTGTGTTTCTTATACAAAAATTCCAGGTCCATGATAAAGCATTTTAATTAAAGTTCAAGCGGACAGGTCAATGTTTTTCCGTAATTCTAATATCAAAGTGTTTTGCAAATTAAATTAAGGTTAAATAGATCTATGCAGGCGATTATCGCCTTTTACAGATAACACAATATAATATTTCACAAAATGCGTCATTTGATAGACATTTTATATAATAAATACATATTAATATTTATTATTATATCATTGTACTTATTCCAGTTAGGGTTATATGTTTATTTGTTTCTAAATGATATACTGCAAATCTGTTAATTAATTCAGAAATGTAGCCGTAATGTTTAATTTGATTACAATGAAAATCACAAGTCTTTAAAAATTGATAAAACTTATTATTAAATACTGAAGCATTAAAAACAATTTTCCAGTTTTCAATGTTGTTTTTCTTTTTAAAATGTGATTTGAACATATGTCATATACCATTTTTTTAAATTTAATCATAAAATACGTTTACAAATATAAAACAATGTATATAACACATGGATCGGTATGTTTTTGCCTTATTGACTTGATAACAAGAAGTGCAGGTGACTGTTATTTACGAAGAATTTAACCAAGCCGTCGTTTGAGTTTCAAGTGTAAAATAACAATCAAAAGCAAACACATCGGTCCATTTTCGAATCACAATCCAAACAAAAAAGTAAAAACTTAAAAAATGACAAATTTTGGTTAAAAATGCGAACTTCCATCAGGAAAGTGAGACTGAGTGTTCCGGAAGATAATCACCCCCTGTTTAACTAGCTTCTTCCGTCACGTGTGTAAGGGATATGGACATTTAATGCAAAGACATGGTATTTATCAACAATAACTTATGAAGGCCTTTATACGTTTGCAATTTTTCTCAATAATCAAAGTCCATATTTTAAGCAAAACTGAAGGAACCAATAGTTGGTATGTTTGTTTTTTATTATTTCAAGCTCACTTGGATAGATGGCAATCCATTATAACGCCATCTATATATCTGTTATATATCTATGTATCTCATTATTCGAAATTAAATTCATAAATCTAAATAACGACTTTCATAGTAGCAATATAGCACGCAAAGTAATTATACAAACGAAGACAAGAAAAACACAAAAAATGAGAGAGAGAGAGAGAGAGAGAGAGAGAGAGAGAGAGAGGTACAGAATTTTTAGTCACACACACACACACACACACACACACACACACACACACACACACACACACACACAGATAGATAGATATGCATATCGTTTTTATAGTGTTTGGAAATATTAGTGCGTTAACATAGCCAAACAATTATTAGTCATAACACGACTGATAATCAGTAGTCTAACTAGGGTTTTAACCACCTGCAGGTAATTATCAACACATTTTTCATTTTATCTAATGCTTTTCAGCAATATTATATCATTTAACACACTATTCAGCCTATTATCCTTATCTGGAGATTGATTATTGTTTTTGTAATTCGTGTCGGCTATTGAATTAATGCAACGGCACCAGATTTATTTCTTTTATATATATTTGTTTCCTTTTGGCATAAATTCATAAATCACATATCATACAAACTATAAGGAAGCTAAGTGTAATTATTTCGGCAAAAACTATTGTGTGTCAAATAATTGATGTCATTTGTGATAAGAAAAAAGAAAAGAAAACGCAAAACAGAACAGACAGGAAAATGTGACACAAAAAATGTCATAAAGTATTACGTAAAGTGAAGGCTTGCAAATAAATGCAAAAAAAACAGGTTCGTTGAAAATCTAAGAATAAATTCAATGTATTACAATATACAATATACACTCGAATGATACAGGTTAGGAAAAACATTTTGTGTAAATGCTAAATATGTCATATAAGCAATACAACATCTTGTTTACTAAAACTAGTAAAATTAACATTACTTAAAAGTTTTAACATACCACTGGAATTAAATGTAGAACTTTTATGGAAAAATACGAATATTCCATATAAAATATTAAAGTTACTGCACAAAAATATTCAGATGTATAGTTTCAGTACTTAAATCCACCAATTTAATAATGAAGACACTTTTTAAAAAGCATAATTTTAATTATTTGGTATCACATGTAATAATATACGGTAACATGTGTTATTTTCACATAAATAAAGATATTAATACTGTAATTGTACCTTTAATCACGTTTTATAGTAAATTTTGCAAAGTTTAATTTTCATGATAAATTAGAATTTATCAGATTCATAGGAAATCTTACGTATATCCCTACTTTCAATATTGAATATTGGTGTTACAACACTTTTAATCAAAAACAAAATATACTAATCCATGTCCGAATCACAATCCAGGAGCAAAGTGAAAACTTTGCGACTGACAATTTAGGTGAAACGCGAGGACATCCATCAGAGAAGTGAAGTCGGGTTCTCCGGAAGGATAAGCACCTTCTGTCTAGCTAGCTACAACTGCAACGTTGAGCGAAAGAAACTTGGAACTATGGGACGTCAAATATACCCAGGGCAATCTTGGACAGAGACATATACTTACCAACAATACTGTAATGACGGCCATAAAACTTTTTGAGGGCCTTGATAAGCCTAGGCTTGCAATATCCCTGAGTCAACAATTTATTTGCAAGCAGCCTACTTCGTTGTACAAAGTCCCCGTAGTGGGAACAAGCTCTACCATAGCATATTAATTGTGAAACAAATGCATCATAAGCAGGTATATTGCTGCATAGAAAAGGAAAAGTGACAATAGAAAAATTGAAGTCATCACGTTTGTCATAAAGTTTCAAATGTGGCGTCATTATTGAGGTACAAATCTAAATATGAATCAAAACGTAAGGAATAAATCGTATCTTTCTTTTTAAGCTCACTAGGATAGATGGCATTCACATAGTCTGTCTCCAAATTTATTTAGGATTGTTAAGAGACAGAACGTGATAAATATATCTGTATATGAAGTTGAAGCATTTCTCTCAAATTTAACAAAGTTCTGTAAATATTGACTATTGGTGTTACAACTGCACAAATTCGCGTATTGCCCATTTTCATAACATTATTAAACTTCAATATTTAATATTGGTGTTACAATGGGACCAGATTCATAAATTCATACGAAATCTTACGTGTATTGCCTATTTTCATAACATTATTAAACTTTCAGTATTAAATATGTACAATACACTTAAATTCAAAGAAAAAGTTACACGCATTTTCTATTTTGATAACGTTTTTGTACTTTCCCTATTAAATATTAGTAACATTTAACAGAAACATTACGATTGATGTTCAAATCACAATTAAAAAAGCAAGGTACAATCTTTAAAAATTGGCAAATAAAAATAAAGACTTCTCTAAGGTTAGTGTGACTGGATGTTACGGACGAGTAACCACCTTCTGCATAGCTAGCAACATCTGTCACATGTGAAAGAGAGTCGTGTTTCTTTCTATTAACGGTGTCCTAACTCAAAATAAGTGGTATCTCTCGAAAGAATAAATATCATTATTTGTCGCTTTGTTTAAATAAGAAACAATACATGCATTTGCTGATTATAGCTGCAGCAGGTATTGGACTTTCCTTTTTATCGAAATGCTTGAGGCCATAAAAACCTTTAAATCATAAATATATTGTATCAAGCTAAGTCGCAATTAGGTCTTCAATGATTCCGATAATGCCATAAGGCCGATAATGCCCTGCACCTTTGAAAAGCATTAAAAGGCAGATGTACCTCAAAATATAACTGGGATTAGTCGCAATTTGATCATAAATAGATTTTTAAGTGTAATGAGAAGCCGCGTTCCTGTATCTACGAACAAGAACATTCCTAATTGGTGCCTGAAGTGCACCAAAATCAAGTCTTAATCAACGGAAAATTATCACCATTAGTCAAAACGATTTTTTTTATCTAAAATAGCGTAATTACAGTAATTTTCCCCCACGCCACATGGGGTAATTGTCAAACGATTTTTTCTTGACAAGCAACTAAATATTAAACCATTCAAAAATCCGTCATGGCAAAAAACATTTTTATTTGGCTTCCGTTTCAGCGAAGATCGGCTGTATTTCTTGCACCACAAAACACATCAATTCAAATAACATTCATTCCAACAGGCTTTCAATCATGGATATACTCTAATTCCATTGATTTACAATACATTATATAGGATATTTTGCACGGGGTGCAAGATGGGAATATCTTTCAACCTTTTCATTGATTTTTTTATCCGAGAGAAAGAACCCCAACGTATAACCACTGATTATAAATCTTTTTCAGAGTTGAAAACAAGAAACAAACATACTAATCCAGGCCCAAACCAAACCCCAAAAACTAAAGTTAAAACTGTTAAAGCTGGAAAATTAAGTTAAACACGTAAACTTTCACCAGGGAAGTGAGACCGGGTGCTCCCAAAGGTCAAGTTCCTCACGTTTAGACAGTTAAACTCTCAACGTGTGTAAAAATAGTACAAACTAAAAATCGATTTATATGGAGTTCAACGTGCATAAGAAACAACAAGGTAAGTAAGATAACGAAAATTACATAATATTTTGAATAAACATTGGATTTAGTGGTGAGACATTGATCTCTTAAATAAAACAGAACATTACATTTGACGGTTATTTATCAGGAAGTATTGTGTGTTATCGGCAACAACATTGGCCTGTCAGATTGATCTTTTATTAGGAATATCCATACACGATGACCCACCCATGACCAACACATGGGAAGTGTTACGATTTACAGTTAATAAATAAGCAATGAATGTTTTACAGACGAAAAAACACCTGTGCATCCTATATATGAATGTACTGGTCCATAATAAATATTTAAATTAAAGGTCAAGCAGACAGGTCAATGTTGTTTGCCTGTACATATATCGTGTATTTTACCTAAAGACTGACATTAACGAGGATAGTAATGTTTTATTTGAAGTAAATGTACTCTTTTACTCACGTTATATAATCAATAAATGTCTCTAGCATTTAAAATATAACACTTTTAGACGGAAAAATAAAAGTAATTTTAGTGAAGAAGGAAAACTTATCTAAAACACAACTTTTATGAGAATTTACAAAAAGTCTAGATTGTGTAACAAGTGAAATAAAACCAATGAAATGGTTATCCAAAATAGAAACTGGCAAGTGTAACGATCCAATCACAGTACAGGCATGTCTATAGTTTAACATTAAGCTAACGAATAAGTGCCGAGCTGGCAGTTCATCTCGTCCCCTCGTTAGCTATATCGACAGATTTTCGACAGCTGTTATCTATCTCTCGATACCTTTTCGACCACTAGCTATCTAAACATCGGCCGCTCAGCAGCTAAGCCTTGACTATTTTTTGTCCGTTTGGTGTAAAATTTTCGACATGTCTGTATTGTAGGTGTAATAAAAGAATAAAAGAGAATAAAACGCTAGTAAATATTCAGATGTCTAATAAACATGACAACATTGTATTGAAATGAAACAAAGCGTGACACTCCAGTTACTGATATAATATCGAAATAGAAATTATAAACGCCAATAGTAGCCTTCGACTGTGATAACTAGAACACTCTCTCCTCCTCTTGTACCTACAACTTTGTCGATTTATTATTTCAAAGACTTAATCTTGACTTATGCTTCAAAATTTGGTGTTTCCTACACTCCATAGGAAATTATTTAACATAAAAGTCAAGCGGACAGGTCATTGTAGTTTGCCTTTACTATTCGTGTGGTATCATTGATGCTTTAATGTGAACACTGGTTGAAATCGCTGGAAGGAATTTAACAACGGGTCCAACGTATTGATCTACGGAATTGGAATGCACCGGTTTACTAACCCACCCACCCACCCAGATCAAATGGGTACAATACACATAGGATTTGTTGGTTTGTTGTTTAGTAAATATGAACACATATAGTTTGGTGCTATTGGTGTTAGTGATATGTATAAAATGCGAATTCTGACATAACCCCAATATTGGGCGGATTCTCCTACATAATTTCCCTGGTGAAAAGTCAAGCAGACAGGTCGAGTTTGTTTGCCTATATGGTATACTAAGGACCAATTTATAATCTTGTTAAGAGAATGATTAAGGACATACAATCATGAGTTAATACATGCACAATAAATGATTGGTTTTGTGTGATATTGCGTAAGTTTTCTGTACGCACTGCGGGTTCAAACAAACACAGAAACAATTTATGTATTTACAAGCACTGACTTACATATTTGTTAACTTCCAGAAACAAGTCTGTAATTATTTACATTGTGATCTAAGACTATACAATGTAGACCTGTCGAAAGTTTAACACTTAGTTGACAAAAAGGAGTCGAAACACGGCAGCCTAACAGCCAAAATATGGATAGCTAGTGACCCAAAAGCTGCAGAGATATCACCTACGGATATATTGTTACAAGGGGCCACTATGAGCTGCCAATCTCGCGCTTATCGTTAGTTTAGTGTTAAACTTTTGACGGACTTGTACTATATAGGTCTACTTAAAATATAATGGACCAAAAGTGTTTACAGTGACTTCATAATCTCATGGCCTACTTTATCTATTTCTGTATCTGGACTTGCTAAATGTGGAAAATTTAAAAAAAAAATAAACCTACTGAAATATAAAAGACTTGTATAGAAATGCTTCCAGCTATAGTTGACGTAAATAAGAAAGCTGTTACTATAGCAGCTTAAGAGTTCTTCATTTTAAAAGGCGGCACTGCTGTTTTATTTGACTGAATAATATTATGACGCTGTCAGAAAAAAATAATGAAATGTAACCATTGCAGTAAAAGAAATGTTGTTTCTTTTTTATAACTTTTTAATAGGTTTAATGATAGTTCCCTGTCTCTATAACATTATTTTATTTTTTTGTAGATTTGAAATTTGATGTGATGCACATTCGAAGTACCAATATAGAAAAATAAGAATACCTTTAAATCCATGTACATTAAGGAAATAAACAGAAAAATAAAAATGTAAATACACAACAAGTATTTGTGAAGAATTTGGATCGAAATTGGCACAAAAAGTCATAAATAAAAAAGTCAGAATAGTAAAAGGTAATACATCCATTTCTCATTATTTTCATGAAGTTTCGAAATGTTTGACAATACCTGTTCTAGAAAACTCTGAAAAAAATTTGTTTGTAATCACTAAGCCAACGAATTAGTACTGAACTCTCGGCTCATATCGACACCCTTGTTACATTATTTATATATACAAATACTGTATGTAATGATTGTATGTATAATGTAAGGGCGCGAGGTTATTAGTATAGAATTACTTCCCTTGGCTTTGACGTCACTTAGACGTCACAACCATGTGGTAAGCGCGGAAGGAGTGCGGCCATGTTACTGTGTAGTTGTACATGTATGTATCATGAATAAAAAGTACATAATAAGTTTGATCAAAAAGCCTCCAATATTATAACAACCTCCTTATCTATATCTCGACAACTGCTATCTATATATCAGCAGATATGAAGTCATTAGCTATTCATACATCGAGCACTCTGCAGTCGAGCTTCGACATCTTGTCGTTAGCTCTATGTTAAACTTTCGACAGGTCTGTACTGTAACTGTACCTATAATTATATCACGCGGTGACTCAACTGTTAATATTTTCTTGCTTCATCATTAATGACGTCATACGGTTGAGTACATGCCTGTCGAAAGTTTAGCATTAGGCGTCTAAAATTCGTTATTATTATTGCCGAATCGTCAGCTAAACTCGACCCTTCGTTAGCTATATTTTCGACGACTTTCCGGTAGTCACTATACATATATCGACAGTCTCTCGACAACTAGATGTTCATATTTCGTTCACTCGGAAGCCGGACTTCGACTCCTTTCCGTTTGCTAAGTGTTAACCTTTTGACAGGTCTGTACTGTAATTAAATGTAATTGTTCATATGATATTGTGTTTATTTTCACATCTTTTTCTCTCATAACTTCGAAATATTTCGCAGAATGCAAAAATCCATAACATTAACAGGATGAAAATAAATCGGATTAAATTAAACATAGGCGTTTGTAATCATCTATATCGCTTTGTTGTAACAATAATTGCAGACTCTACAGAAACTACACACTCGATAATTTAACAGTTTTATGTCTATTTTGAAATAGAAAGCTTCTAGAAACTGTGAACACCCGGTTTATAAATTGTATACGTTGGTACCGTATGTACTCTAAAATGTTCACGAACTTAAATATGTTGAAACACTACAGAAAACAAATGAATTGAAAGCAATGGATAAAATATTTGAAACAATAATAAAAAACAGATTGGATGAAACATGTGAAATAAGACAAACTCAAAATATCTGAATCGGCATAAAGAAAATGTTGTTTAATGTTTATAAAAGTAGTTCATCTCTATACATGTGCAATCTTAATGTGTAATACTAAGCTACATTACCACAATTTTAAAATTGTTGTCAGCCACATTATATTCCTTCAAAAGTACCTTTCTTAATTTTGCAAAAATTGGTTTCTTTTTGAGAAATGTATCCAAAATAAGTAGCAAATGGCAATTGTTACTATCATGATTGTTAACATAGCCTAAATTTTGTATTTGTTTTTTTTTAAAAAATCAAACATTTAACAAATTAATTCTTTTATTTATTAATTCAAACCGCAGCATAGTCGATATCTTCCAACGATAATAAAAAGCATGGTGCAATTCAATAATTCTTTACTAATAATAAGAACATCATATTTTACATGTTATATCAGTGTTGATTTTACAGCATTTGACGGCGTTCCGGAATACAATTCCTCCTCAGTGGTGTTTGGACCAAAATGTGAAACCAAAAGTTTTACAAAGGGATGAAAAATATTCAAAAGACCAGTATATATATATTACCAAATTAAGCTAGCAAAATTACTTTGCATAAGGTAGTATGCTTTAGGTTAAGAGGATTTTCAGACTTTAACTAGCAGCATTTAGACAGTAGTATGTTTCTGGTAAAAAAAGTATTGACAATAAGCTAGAAGTTCATGATCATAAGCAAACATTTAAAAAAAAACTTTCCCATGGGAAATCCTAAAGTGTATTTAAACACATAACGGCCATTATCATGATTATTGGACACTTTTATCGTTTAGTTAAAAGGTTTTAACACCTCCTTCGATCAGTGTTGATTGTCCGGTGAAAATTGTGATTATCCAGAAACTGATTTAATGATTTTTATTTATTTATCTTCATAATTCAATGAAATCATATAAAACAACAACATTGACCTGTCCGTTTGACTTTTAAATATTTACTCAGATCCAGTAAATATATGACTATTTGTATAGGAAATAAAGTGTTAATTTCGTCTACATCAAAATGCATACATTGTTTGTGTATTAGATACAAACCCTATCACTACCCATATATTTGATACATCATCATATATGATTATCCCTAATGTAAGGTCAAACTGACAGGTCAATGTTGTTTGTCTATACCGTTTTGATTACTGGACGGTACAAAACGCTATCAAATCGAAATAAATATAATAATTTTTGATTAAACATGAATTTGTCTGGTTTCAAAGCAAAGAATGCTAAATGTAGAAAACATGACAAATATTGCTTTGAACATAAGTCTGGCAATACAAATCCAAAACAGACCAATTCATGTCCAAATAACAACCACCCCAAAGCAAATTAAAAACATACAGATCAATCCATGTCCAAAGCACAATCCCAAAGTAGAGTAAAAGCAAACATATCGATCCATGTTCTAAGGCAACCCAAAAAATATACCAATCTATGTCTAAAACACAATCTGAAAGCAAAGTAAAAATATACAGATCAATCCATGTTCAAATCACAATTCCAAAGCAAAGTAAAAACAAACATACCAATCCATGTCCAAATAAACTCCAAAGCAAAGTAAAACAAACACGTATCAATCCATGTCTAAATCACAATCCTAAAGCAAAAACAAACATACCAATCCATGTCCAAATCACAATCCCAAAGCAAAGTAAAAACAAACATGCCAATCTATGTCCAAATTACAATCCCAAAGCAGAGTAAAAAAAATACCAATTCATGTCCAAACCACAACCCCAAAGCAAAGTAAAAACAAACGAACCAATCCATGTCCAAACCACAATCCCAAAACAAACATGCCAATCTATGTCCAAATTACAAACCCAAAGCAAAGTAAAAACATTGAAGCTGGCAAATTAGGTTGACAAGTGAACTTTCACCAGGGATGTGCGGCCGATGGGTAGGCATCTCTTTTTATCTAGTTTCACCCACAATGAGTGTAAAACAAATTGTGTTACTCGATGTAAATAGATATAAACAGATTAAGTCAATTATATAAAGGATTGTTTTGAGAAATGCAGAGTAAAAATGTTTTTCCAAAATCATTAACATTGAAACTCGAAAGAGTCACTGAACGCGAGTAAAACAAGACACGGATAAAAATATGAAAGATGTGTTCTTGGAGTCCGATTACATTTTAATGTTTAACTTTATTCGCACAATCGGGTAGTTAGTCTGTCACCCCACCCTTAGCTCACATTCACATTCCTTAACTTAATTTATTTTAATTCTGGCTACTTTTGACATTATTTAATGATACTACAACATAAAAGTTTCAAAACAATTGGAATATAGTTTTAATAAGCCTGAAGTGATCTTCAAAATGACAAATTTATGAATATTTCGAAAACTAATAAACTTTTTCCGATTTCTTTGACAGATATAAGTTAAGAAAATTATGATAAAGGCATGATTGTGAAACTGAAGCCTGGACTCCAATGTACACTACAATTGATAGATAGATAGAAAACACTACAACAAATGTCTTAAAAAAGTTTAACACTCAACACAAGAAAAGAAATTGAAGTCGAAGCTTAGCTGTCGAGCGACCGATATGAATAGGTAGTGACCGAAAAGCTGCCGAGGGATAAATAATGATGGACAGAGATAAACTCCAGCAAATTTTTCTTAGTGTAAAACTTTCGACAGGTCTGTACTGTATTTCATCAAAGAGTAATTTACTTGAAAACCGATCAAGTAATTTTGATCTAATATACAGAATCATCGACCACACAGATTGATGATGTCTATATATACATGTTAATGGGAAAATAATCAAATTGATTCTAATCCATTCCTAATCCATTTGGAGTAAAAGCCTGTAAAATGTTTTTACATGTGCCGAACCGGCAACTTATCTTGGTTCCTCTTTAGCTATCTCTCGACAGCTTTCGGTAGCTAGCTTTCCATATCTCCGGCACCTGGCAGAAAAGCTTTGGCTCCTTTTTCGTAAGTACTGTGTTAAAGGTTTTACATGCTTGTGCTGAAGATGTAGCTTGTTGACAGAGATTTATTCTACAACTTGGTCCAGTGTTCAATCTAAAATTTGTCAGAAGGGAACATTTTCAAAAACTTTCCTCTAAAACACCATTAAGTCAATCTTTTTGCATTCATGTGATATTAGATATTGCGCATCAAGGCCTTATTAATGGGGTGATTTGGCAAAATAAGGAATCAAGGCCCCTTTCCCTTCATCGCTAAAATAAAGACCTCATTTATATTAAAAGGAGAACAACCTTTCCAGTGTGTCCCTTGTCAAGGTCAACAATTTGTCCAACACATTTTGCTGGATTGTGTTGACTTTGCACTACAAGGGATACTTTTTATTCAGCAATATCAATGCAAGATCTTTTTAGTAATGTCAGTGGACATCAAATTGTAAAACTTCCTTCGGGAAATTAACTTGTATAATAAAATATAATTGTTTTTTGTTATTTTTAGTTTTACATTTTAATAGTTTGTGTTGTTGAAACTATTGTATCTTTTACTTTTTCTGGTCGCGAATAGCTGCAATATTGCTGATGCGGCTTTAAACAATAATTCACTCACTCACTCTATAGCTAAATCCACTGTTGGTCTCCACAAAACGCATTTAAAAATGTATGTCTTTGAAGCAACAAGATATATCAGGCAATCAAAACAGTGGTATTTATGAATATTTTATATGAGATACAATCACTGAGGGAAACTCTGTATCATCTAGTATAATCATAACAAGATAAGTATTCTTAAAACTCTATTGAGACACAAGTAGTCTTGTAGATAAACAACATTCACCTGTCCAACTTGACCTTAAATTTAAATAATCATTATGAGCCAGCACACTTACGTATAAGGAACACAGGTGTTTATTTTGTCTACATTACATGGGAGGCCTGGGTTGTTTATTTATTAGCTGCGAATCCCAATTCTACCCATGTATTGGGTGTATCATGGTATATAAATAATTCCTGATAAAGGTGATTAAAGGTCAAGTGGACAGGTCACTGTTGTTTGTCTATACAATGTATATTCCATTATGTGTTCACATTCCAGAAAATCGGATATACATTTAGATAATTAAATGTGAAAATATTTCAGTTAAAGTCCATAATATATCAGCTTTTGTGACCTAGTGGTGTAAAGCTCGCGCTTACGAATCACATACACCTAGGCTCGAATCTTACTCGAGAAAGATCATAGTGTCAGAAAGTGTGTCAGTTCATTTGACGGTAGACAAAGGTTTTCTTCGGAGACTACGGTTTTTTCACCATTCCTGAACTGGTCGTTTAATATATGACAAAACTTCGAAATAAGTGTGAAAAATCTTGTCTGGACACCATTTAAAAAATAAACTTATCACCAAATTTAACCATCCTACATTCCATTCTTCTACATGCTACATGCAAAGGTATGGAATAGTTGAGAACAGCAAAAACACAGATGATCGGCATCATATAACATGGCTACAAAAAGAAGTTTTAAAATAAATTGGAATGTTTTGGAGCAGTATATAGAGTTTGTCCGATACAATCTCAAAGATTTCTTTGAGTAATCCACTTTTATAGTAAGAGATATCATTCTGATCAGAGAACCGTTTAAAGATTTAGCCTAGATTAATCTGCATTAGCCTTAACCGTTGATAAAGAAATTAGATCAAGATACAACATATGATAGTTCCAAAACCTTGCTCGTTATTCAGCTTGCTTTTGTACTACAATGTAAGTTATAGCACTGTAAACGCTATTTCTAGATAGTCCATTGTTAAGCAAACCCTGGTTATTGCCATCATAACTAACATATAATGTATATATAGCTATAAAAGTCCTCTCGGGTAACGCCAGACATTGATTTAGATACTATGAACGATCAAAATACTTGGAGGAAAACTGTTTTAACATCTGATCATATAAAACATGAATAAAAAATAAATCAACTCAAAAATGCTCATTATTGTATCCCGGGAATTGGAATAAAATCTATGAATCTGCCCTGAATCTAAATTAAAACGAACCACTGGTGTATTGGGATTTGGAAATCGTTACCAATGGCAACTTATGGTTTCTATTTCCTAAATTTCACATCTGACGGATGTAGCTACATATTACCCGTCCGGAGCAGCCGGCCTCACTTCCTATTTGCAAAACTTGTAAAGGTCACACACGTGAACTTTTGTCAGGGAATTCATCATTGAGCAATCAATTGAATAGATAACACCACTATTTATAAACTTCATTGACTTTAAAAAGGCATTTGACAGCATACACAGAGACACCCTATGGAAAATCATCAGATCATACAGAGTGCCAGAGAAGATTGTAAACCTTGTCAAATGCCTCTACACCCAGTTTGAGTGTGCCGTCTTATTGAACAACAAAGAGACAGACTGGTTCACCGTAAACTCTGGAGTCAGACAGGAATGTATCATTTCTCCCATGTTATTCCTGGTAGCCATCGACTGGGTAATGAAGAAAACCACAAGCGATATGAAAAGAGGAATCACATGGTCCGTTTTCTCCACCTTAGAGGACCTAGACTTTGCAGATGATATCGCTCTATTGTCATCTAGACGTGACCACATACAAGAAAAATCACAGAGACTCAGCCACTATGCCAGTTAAGTTGGACTTCAATTAAATACCAATAAAACTGAAGAAATGAGATTCAACACAACATCTAATGAAAAATTAAAAGTTGATGGAAACGAAATTAAGAAAGAAGACAAATTCACATACTTAGTCGCAGTTGTAAGCACGGAAGACCCAACACAGAAAGACATAAATAACAGACTATCCAAAGCGAGAACAGCATTCCACAAATTACAACCTATATGGAGATCAAAACAATAAAGCAGAAAGACCAAAGTCAAACCCTATAACAGCAATGTTAAATCAGTATTGTTTGTTTGGAAGTAAATGCTGGAGGGTTACCAAAGCAGATATGAGATCTCTATCTAGCTTCCATCATAGTTGTGTGCGTCAAATCTGTAAAATATCCTGGCCGAACACATATCAAATTTAAACTTACTGAAAATGACAGATTCAAAATGTATCATTGACGAGATCACTCAAAGAAGGTTTAGATGGCTTGGGCATGTTTTTAGAATGGAAGGGAAATGCATAACCAAAGAAGCATTAAGATGGACACCCCAAGGGAAAAGACCTCGCGGAAGGCCAAAAACAACATGGCGAAGAACTGTAGAAGGTCAACTGAATGATATGCAGCTGACTTGGGGAGAGGCTGAGACAAAGGCAAATCAAAGTACTGAAAGTACTAAAATTCGCGAAAGATTAGAAAGACAGGGAGTTCAGTGTCTCCATCAATGTAGTGTCAGGTATATGAAGTTGTCAGGTAACTGAAAGGAGGTTGTTATGTTCACCTTGCATTGCTCCCAACACAACATAGCGGGTTCATGTAGTGTGCAATGTGCAGACTATGAGCATGGGGCTGTTTTAATATTCACACATTGGACCAATATTAAGGATTCATGTAGGAAATAGTTCAATCCGAATAAATGCATGTATGGAACCATCAAGGATGGTCAAAGTTACTTCCATCGTCATGGAGACCCTAATATTAAACAAGAGGTCCATGAGCCTTAATGCTCACATGCAGCTGAGTACATATCTCATGCAGAGGTTCAATGGTCATTGACATTAATTAAAGAGAATGTCCAAATAAATTTTCAGCAGTAAGGGCCAATTATATGTAAGGATTTTTTGCAAATGTATTATAACATAACTAGTCATAAGAGTGCTACATATAATATATCTGAAATCTAGCTAATATATTGTTTATAAACAACTAAAAAGGTAAAGAAAAATTTGAACCCATGACCTTAATCTAAATATCGCAATGAATATTAGGTCAATATCTACAATTTAGAAGCCTATACAAAAAGTTTATAGTTTTTGAGATAATTAACCATGTCAGTATTTGTTTGCATCAGTGACCTTGACTTTTAAACTCATGTCCTTCATTCATATATCAAAATGATCGTTAGGCCAATACCTACAATATTTTAACATATATGCCTATACAAAAAGTTTATAGTTTTTAAGACAATTAATCATTTCAGTATTCATTTGCATCTATAACCTTGACCATTAGACCTATGACCTACATTCATATATCAAAATGAACATTGTGTAAATGCCTATAACATTCTGATATACATGCCTATAGAGAAAGTTTATCATTTTTGAGATAATTCACCATTTCAGTATTTGTTTGCATCTATGACCTTGACCTTTGAACCTATGACCTTCATTCATATATGGAAATGACCGTAAGGCAAATGCCTACAATATTCTAATATACATGCCTACACAAAGAGTTCAAAGTTTTGAGATAATTAACCATTTCAGTATTCGTTTACATCTATGACCTTGACCTTTGAACTTATGACCTCTATTCATATATCAAAATGACCGTTGTGCAAATGCCTACAGTATTCCAATACACATGATGATGATGCCCATACAAAAAGCTTATAGTTTTCAAATATATTGACAAATACATTAATTTTGCAATTTCCCCTCAAGTACCTTGCCATTATCTCATTTTGGCCCCTAAAGCTACAATATGTGCAAATCTAAAACTAGGTGCCCATAGTGTTTTACATGAAATATCTAAGTTATATCTCTTGTAGGTTCAGAGCAGATGATTTTTAAAGATTTTCACAAATTTCCCCTTTATGGGGCCCCAAGGGGACATAATCCTTGCATTTGTGCAAATCTGAAAACCCCTTACTTGACCATTACTGTCAAATATCATCCAATTTGGCTCTGTAGTTTTGGAGGAATTGATAAAAAATGTGAAAAGTTTATACATGACGCACATCGGACGAAGATAGATGGCAATTGCACATCTGAGCCTTTGGCTCAGGTGAGCTAAAAAGTTTATACAAGACGGATGAAGATAGATGACAATTGTTCATCTGAGCCTTTGGCTCAGGTGAGCTAATAAGCTTCTGATATCTTTCATGTCATAATTGAGGATATTTTTAAATAAATTAATAACTTGAAAAAATTAACTATTATTTTATTATTATTTATATCACCAGAGTTGTGTTTTAAGAATTCGATAATTTTTGGAAGACTTTTTATTCCCGAGACCAGCATAATTTTAGTAAATCTTGTAAACAACAATTTTTTCAATCGGGTGGCCGTTAGGATCCCCGCTGACTGGGTTTGACAGGTGACCCCTCTACAAAGGTTCTGTACATGATAAAAATGTAGTTGACAGATGACCACTCTACAAAGTGATCGCTATCCCAGATTTCACTCTAATCAATTTATAATTTTTTAAGGATGACTTCACGGAATGCTTTGAAAAACGGGAAAAGCAGTATGATAGCACAAAATTCCAAAATTTTTGTCTTAATATGGGGAGACTCCTCACATCAGCAGGGATTGAGCTTAACTTTTCGATGAGCCATACAATGAACTGTCAAGAGTGATGGTTGATCTGAATATATCAGGCATATACATTTGGATTATTCTATCCCTTGCTTTACTTTTCGATATTCAACATCTGCAATTACATTGACGAATGGTTTTGCAGAAAATGTTGATCTATAGGTACTGCCAATGTCAATGACTGTATAATTTTGGCAGATTTTGATTTATTAGCAGGAACTTGTTTTGCATTACTAAAGGCTTGGGCCTGTTTGTGAGATTCAGAAATGTCATGTTTATTTACACTGTCAAGTTTATAACTAGTGCAACCCTCGGTAAATACAGATTTTTTTCCTGTCGAACTCTACACAATCGGCACACTTCATTCCGTCCTGCGTATCATACAACCAAGGCCTGCCATCTTCCCATGGCTTTTTTATATGCTCCGATGCGTTTGGACTTATCATACTCTTGATAGTACTTTCGTTTTTCCGCAGGTCCTTGTTTAGCCTTTGGAGTCGATGCTCCTAAAAATTTCCACATGGCAGAAAGCCGGAAGTATCATTTTATACATAAATATCAGAAAAGGAAACGAAATGGCACCGTATTTGAATTCCGGTCGGAACACCGGTCCATTTACACTTGTTAACTATATGATACCCATTTTTCAATTTTACTATTATTGTCGCCAGTCAGAAATATAAACAGGAAATCGGTAAACGGATCGGAATGTCAAATACACCGAACTGAAAATTCTAATCGCCACCTGGCAGCCCTGGGCGACCTGTGTATGATACATTTATCGCCCAGAGCGAAAAACTGGGCGCCCGTTAATCTCAATCCCTGATCGGGAGGGTTGGCAGGTATGATAAAGCGGAGAATATAGTTGGGGCGGAAAATATTAATATTGGGGCGAAACGTCCATAACCCGCATTCAAAATTTGAGTTATCTACCTTTATTTCAACTTTGAACCTACATACGAGAGAGAGTTGATTATCTGTAACGGAAGAATATTCGGGTTGAGAAATCTGCATGTAACAGCTAAATTCGAGAATGATCAAGATCATTCGCGAATAAAAAACCGATCTGAATGGCGAAATCTTGTATTGAGGATAGGTAGGTAGGTATATCAAGGATAATTGTGGATAGAGGCTATCTAGGTCCCTGGGTCAACAATTTATTTGTAAGCAGCTTGCTTGTTTTATAAAGTTCAAATAATGGAAACAAACTTTGTTATAGCGTATTTACTGTGAAATAGGTGCACCATAATCATGAGTTAAGTTAAGTTAAAGTCTGTCCCGAGCCATTAGGCCCATCAGGCCGGAGCTTATCCCGGTTTCCGTGGCGTTAAGCGACTGAGAGTACAAGACTCTCCCCTGAATGGGACGCCGGTCCATCGCAGGGTTAACCCCCAGCATTTTGCTGGTACTCATTTATTTTTCAGCTGAGTGAACTGGAACAACGTGAAATTAAGTGTCTTGCTCAAGGACACAACACATCACCCGGTCCAGGGATCGAACCCACGACCTTCGAATCATGAGTCCAACGCCTTAACCACTAGGCCACGCGCTTGCTTGTTTTATAAAGTTCAAATAATGGAAACAAACTTTGTTATAGCGTATTTACTGTGAAATAGGTGCACCATAATCATGAGAAGCAGTCATATTGCTGCAGAGAATAGAAAAGTGACAATGAAAAAATGAAATCATTGCGTTTGTCGTAAAGGTTTAAATGTAAAAATACTCATAGAAGATCTTACATGAGTTAAATAAATTCAATATTACATAAGCACAAATGTAAATTCTGTTTATTATAGAAATAAAGTTAATTTTTCTTTTTGTTATGGAAGTATATGAAAGAATTAGACATTTTGCACACTGAATAATTCGCGTAGCGAGTTATGTTACATGTGCAATTTCCAAATCAGTTCGATGTTCGTTACATTCTTAATGAAGCTAGGAAATACCCTTCCGGAGCATCCGGCCTGACTTCCCTCTTTGAAGTTTACGTGTTTACATTTTGCCAGTTTTCAACGTTTTAACCTCGATTTGAACAAGTATCAGTTTGTTTGTTTGTTTATGGCATATCCAAAATCTGCGCTTTAAAAGTCATTAATCTACACATGTGGACTTCCATCTATGAAGTGATGCCGCATGCTCCAGAAGGCTAAGAATATTACCTAGCCACACCTGTCCCTTGTGTAATCGAAATTTGGAATGAATGAACATGAAACTACGTGAAATTTATACATGGTAATTTTGAATAAAGATAAATTTAACAACAATATTGTTTTAATGACGGTCATGTGAATACCATGTGTTTGTTAGTAAACTCAACGAGACTTTTTCTGGAATCACCGAATCATCAAAACAAACGAGGCCGTGTTATAATTTACGGAAGTTATCCATTGTGCGACAGATATTTCTTTCCGACTTAAACGATAATTGATCACGAAGTTCCTTGTTGAGATGTAAACAAAATATATCGATATGTGGGATTGTACAGTGTTTTATAACATGTGTAATGCGATTGGCAAACGTGCTACATTAATACATTAGAAAAAACATATACATGTAATTTGTCAAGTGATTTCTATAAACACGTGCTTAGAGTTCTGTGGATTGGTAGTTTTTAGCTCACCTGACCAAAGGTCATGTGAGCTTATGGTATGGTGCGGCGTGTGTATGTGCGTGCGTGCGTGCGTGCGTGTGTGCGTGTGTGCGTGCGTCGTTAACACACATTTTCGACTTCTCCTCTGAAAGTACTTGGCAGATTTCAACGAGACTTGGTCAGAAGGATGTCTGGGTCGGTGCAATTTAGATTTGTTCATGGCGTTGCCATGGCTACTAAAACTAGGTCACAGTGACCTAGGGGTGCAAAAATCTTGAAAAATCTTCTTCTCTGAAACCGATGATTGGAGAAAAAATCTGATGTGATATTTGGCTTCTCTAGGGTCTTAAGCCTGTAGTTTGTTCATTTCGTGAAATTCGGTTGAAAAATGGGTTACGCGTTTTTGCGTTTAATTTTGAAAAAATCGTAAAATAGCTTCAAATTGTTATAACTTGACTACTTGACCAGATAATTACATGGGGTTTTCAGTTTTGACATCTTCTTGTTAGTATCTTCAAAATGAGGTCAAGGTCAATTGTGAAGGTCGTGACCTAATTTTTTTTACCTCTGATTATAATTATTATCTCGAAAACTATAAACTTTTTGTAAGTCATGTATATTAGAATGTTGTAGGTATTGATACAACGATCATTTTGATATATAGAAAAAGGTCATGGGTTCAAAGGTCAAGGTCACAGATGCAAAACAATACAGAAATGGTTAATTATCTCGAAAACTATAAACTTTTTGTATAGGCATGTATATTAGAATGTTGTAGATATTGATACAACGATCATTTTGATGTATAGAAAAAGGTCATGGGTTCAAAGGTCAAAGTCACAGATGCAAAACAATACCGAAATGGTTAATTATCTCGAAAACTATAAACTTTTTGTATAGGCATGTATATTAGAATGTTGTAGGTATTGATACAATGATCATTTTGATGTATAGAAAAAGTTCATGGGTTCAAAGGTCAAGGTCACAGATGCGAAACAACACCTAAATGGTTAATTATCTCGAAAACTATAAACTTTTTGTATAGGCATGTATATTAGAATGTTGTAGGTATTGATACGACGATCATTTTGATGTATAGAAAAAGGTCATGGGTTCAAAGGTCAAGGTTACAGATGCGAATCTATACTAAAATGGTTAATTATCTCGAAAACTATAAACTTTTTGTATAGGCATATATATTAGAATGTTGTAGGTATTAATACAACGATCATTTTGATGTATAGAAAAAGGTCATGGGTTCAAAGGTCAAGGTCACAGATGCGAAACAATACCGAAATGGTTAATTATCTCGAAAACTATAAACTTTTTGTATAGGCATGTATATTAGAATGTTGTAGGTATTGATACGAAGATGATTTTGATGTATAAAAAAAGGTCATGGGTTCAAAGGTCAAAGTCACAGATGCGAAACAATACCCAAATGGTTAATTATCTCGAAAACTATAAACTTTTTGTATAGGCATGTATATGAGAATGTTGTAGGTATTGATACAATGATGATTTTGATGTATAGAAAAAGGTCATGGGTTTAAAGGTCAAGGTCACAGATGCGAAACAATACAGAAATGGTTAATTAACTCGAAAACTATAAACTTTTTGTACAGGCATTTTATATTAGAATATTGTAGGTATTGAAACGACGATCATTTTGATGTGTAGAAAAAGGTCATGGTTTCAAAGGTCAAGGTCACAGATGCGAATCATTACTGAAATGGTTAATCATCTCGATCTATAAACTTTTTGTATAGGCATTTATATGAGAATGTTGTAGATATTGATACAACGATCATTTTCATGTATAGAAAAAGGTCATGGGTTCAAAGGTCAAGGTCACAGATGCAAAACAATACCCAAATGGTTAATTATCTCGAAAACTATAAACTTTTTGTATAGGCATATATGTTAGAATGTTGTAGGTATTGATACAACAATCATTTTTATGTATAGAAAAAGGTCATGGGTTCAAAGGTCAAGGTCACAGATGCGAAACAACACCTAAATGGTTAATTATCTCGAAAACTATAAACTTTTTGTATAGGCATGTATATTAGAATGTTGTAGGTATTGATACGGCGATCATTTTGATGTATAGAAAAAGGTCATGGGTTCAAAGGTCAAGGTCACAGATGCGAATCAATACTGAAATGGTTAATTATCTCGAAAACTATAGACTTTTTGTACAGGCATGTATATTAGAATGTTGTAGGTATTGATACAACAATCATTTTGATGTATAGAAAACGGTCATGGGTTCAAAGGTCAAGGTCACAGATGTGAAACAATACTGAAATAGTTAATTATCTTGAAAACTATTTACTTTTTGTATAGGCATGTATATTAGAATGTTGTAGGTATTGATACAATGGTTATCATGTAGTAAAGAAAAAAGTCATTGGGGTTTAGTATTTATGTTTTCTTTAAATCTATCAGCTAGCCATTAGTTATCAGGTGAGCGTATAAGGCCCATGGGCCTCTTGTTTATTTTTGTTAATTGCACACACACACACACACACACACACACACACAATAGTATCGCATTTTACACACCCACCTTTCTAAGAAAGATGGAAGCTATGTCATTCCGTCCGTTCGCCATAACACTTGTCTGGAATAATTCTCCAAAACTTTGAAGCACTATTTTACGAAACTTGGTGCAAAGCATCAACCTGGATTGGAGATATGCATATCATTTGATATTCTGATTTTCCTGGGAGTTATGACCCTTCGAACATAAGATTCAAACTGGCGATGGATCCAAATTCATAAATAAGTAAGCCCTTTTTTAACTAAGAATATGATTTTTGTTAACACTAAATACAGAGGACATAAGCTTGAAATGACACCTTAAATGCCTGAATTCTTTAACAATTAACAAAAGTATAATGGTATCATTTGCGAAAAAAACTTAAGTTACGGAAAATATTTGTCAAGATTTGATTGTGGAACTGAAGACTGTGCTTCTTAATTAACTAAGATTTACTTAAATTTAGCTAATTTTATCAAACTCTTTTTGAAACAAGAGTGTCTAAATGCAGATGTTATCAGCCTGCATTGATCTTTAAAAGCAACACCTTAAATTCCCGAATATCACAAACACGCATAACAATCTATGTCCAAATCAGAATTGAATTCGAAATCAATTAATTTTTTGTTGAAAACTGACAAATCAATTTTTTATGCGTGAACTTCCTCCAGGAAAGTGAGACCGGCTGTTCCGGAATGGTAAACACCTCCTATTTAGCTAGCCGTACACCCGCCACCTATGTTATCAAAGCTGATGGGACTATGGAACGCAAAATATACCCAGTGTAATTTTGGAATCAAGAAATCATACTTATAAAATATCTTAAATCTTCTAGAATTAAGTTAATCAAAAGCTTAGTTCATAAATGACTGTAATAAGAACCAGGTTCAAAGTAGTATCTTTTTAGCTGTCGTAACAAGTTTTTGTCAATTATCACAGATAAAGCACAGACTAGCTCAACTTCTAATGCTTAAAATCCCCAATGCAATGTTTTTACACGCGCACGGAACATATTCATATACGGATAATCTAAACACGTTAAATAACTACACATTACTGTTCTGTCATACGATAACATGGTTTTTTTGTATATATTTTATAGATATAATTAGCAATATTACCAATTAAAGTTTATTTGCTTGATTTAATTTAAATGGAGATGTATTGTCTCATTAGACATTACGTTATATCTGTTTTAAAACTTTAATATTGTATATTATTACACCTTATGTAAAAATCTAGTAATTTTATTGGATAAGAGCTATGCAACAATTTGCAATCGCTTCGGCAAACAATGCTTCCTTGAGGTGACAATATGTACTGTCACCCTGTCAGAAATGTAATATTTATATAATGTGAGACATGCAGCTAAGTTGGTAGTCGGGCTCTTGCAATCAGTTGTTAAAAGCTTGATTAATTTAACTACCAGTGATTAGCACAAATTTAAAACACCAATAAACTGTTTTAAAACATTCTGTTTGAATTTGGTGAAATTCCTGTTTTCAACAAAAATTCCCAAAATACTTGATATAATGCAAAAATATTTTTCTTTAATAAATCAGTTGATTACACTGATCAAGCTTTGAAAAGACTGATCTAGAGGCAGAGGGTTTGAATCCCAAACGGAGGTATGATTCAACCTTAAGCAAGTTACTTCATTTAACATTATTCCTTGTGCCAGGATAATTGATCATTTTGACTGCAACCTCTGTAACTGTTGTCTTGATGAAATGACACCAAAATGTCGTCCTGAATCCATATACATAACATGGTAGTACATGAAGACATAAACATAATATACACTGCCAGTACTAGTTTTGGTCACATCAGGGTTGCCTTGTGTGATCTACTTGCCTTGTGAACTTTAGCACCACAGTGCAAAGACATAAAATACGCCTTAAAATAAAGGTTTTCTAATACGTTATTTATTTTTACATTCCTCTTTCAAGATTCTTGAATCAAAATTATCTCACTTACATTACCATCACAGTCAGAGATTATTTTTAATAGATTAAAATACGCCCTACAAGCCTAAGGCTTAATAAAGGTGTCTAATGTAGTTAATTGTTTTTCATTTTATCGTTATGATTATTCATGATTTGGTATTATATCATAAGTTACGTTTGTAATTGGTGGTAACGAACAAAACACAAACAGAAAAAACAAAACGAGATGTCTGGAGAAACCTCTCAACTCTGAAGATTCTGATATCATTTATTTCCGTGCTTCTAAAACAAAAACAAAAAACCATTTCATTGGGTGACAAATTCTTTGTTTTTGGGGTTACCGTTTAATGTAGGATTGATATATAAAGTAATACTGTTTCGTTGACATGTAAATACGTGGTTACAGGATTTCCATGAAAACAACAAATATATTGGGACACCACCACGAAAATTAACGATTTCGCACTACACACTGGACGTTATGATAACATGGTATTTAGTGATGTGGTTCAACTATTTTGTATGGCCATATAACCATCTCACTTAACATACAACACGGGGTTCAAACCAAACTAGTTGTTGTTGAAGTGACGTGTTTGTAGGTTGTATAATACTTTTTGGATAATAACAATAAGTTACACAATATCGAAACTAGCACGGCAGATATTGGTTGGCTGTTCGTCGAGTTTGAAAACGACTGCCCGTTAACGTTAACCTTGACGAAGGCCAACAACGGGGAAATGTCTGTATGTCAGTTTTTACTATCATCCCGATAAACGTACAAAAAATAAACATAGTTTGCAGTTTGTTTGTTTTTAAACTGTACTCAGTGACATTATTTATTTTTTCCAAGAAATCGACCACTAAGATATGGTACATATCCTGTTATGATACAGGACATGTACACTTAGGGGTTTTAGTTCACGTGTACCAAAGTGCCGTACGCTAAACTATATTGAGAAAGTACGGACCTGCCGAAATTTTAACACCACTGATTTGGTGCCGAATAGTTCGTTAATTTTGGCTCCTCGTTAGCTACATGCTGCTATATATCTATATTGGATTTTCGGCAGCTTTTCAGCCACTAGCTGTCCATCTTCCGGCAGCTGAGTTTCGGCTTCCTTGAGTAAAATATGTTAATCTTTCGATATTTCTGTACTGTATATAAATATTCATTACTTTGTTATAATTAGAGATTCTCGAATCAAAGTGATCCCGAGGATAAGAAATCGTGTCTGTTTTAAAAACAATTATGTCACACTTTTATGATTTCAGAAAACTACTCAAATATAATACAAATGTATCATAAAAATCATTTCTATGGTAGCAAAATCTATTTATGTTTCAGAAAAACAAATTAGATAATAATAGGGACTCCTGGAGTGAGATTTTCTCTGAACGCCATTCTACGGTGTCACAGAAGCGACATGAAATATGTTTTATTGATTACATGCGTACGTGTACCACTTTTATGAAGTTGTGAAAAAATACTAGCCATGACCGGCGAGTTACACTACCAAAATTCAAAAGCCTCGGTGGTCCGGGATCACAGTACCTTTCACCTGGGAAGAATCTCACTAGTAATGAGAAACATTGTCAGTTTTCTTGCCAAATGTTGGTGGTTTCCTTTCGTGCACTCTGATTTTCTCCAACATTTCAGATCTTACAGTCTCGAGATAAATGAAATAATCTTGCATCCTCTAAGGTGATTAATCCTTGTTGTCATGTGCATGTATGGTTACTTCTCTGTATTTACGAAAGCCAACAAGTGCCACCTACAAAAATGATAATTCGTAACTCCAACTTCGTTTTGCCGAATTTACGAGATACTAAGTCATAAATCCAAATGACATGTGTCGTACTTCCTTACTTCGTTTTTACAATACTGATAGATGGTCTTGTTTGGGACAGTTCAATTACAACACATTTTTGTACAAATGACATTTTTGTAGGAATGTGAAACATGCAGTTGTCCATTAATTCATAAGACAGCATTAAGAATGTAAATTGATACAACAGCCCACACATGAAACCATGTAAACCAACCAGCTGATGGTTAATAAGAATATGGTTATCCGATAATCCTTGTAAACCAACCAGCTGATGGTTAATAAGAATATGGTTATCCGATAATCCATGTAAACCAACCAGCTGATGGTTAATAAGAATATGGTTATCCTATAATCCTTATATTTTGTACAGATAATGTGTATGCAATAAGTTACAATACAGACCTGTCGAAAGTTTAACACTGCTCTAACGAGTTAGTGTCGAATCAACAACTAATCTGAGGCCCCACGTTACCTATGTCAAGACAGTTTCTCGGCAGCTGTTATATTTGTCGATCGACAATTTTTTGGCCATTAACTCTCCATTTATCGGCTACTCGACAGTTGAGCTTCAATTCGTTTTCATTACCTCATTGTTAAACTTTTGACAGGCCTGTACTGTATTTGTTAAGAATGTAATATTTCGGAGAATTGATTTTGATAAAGAACTTCATTTGTTTTGGACAACTTAATCGATTGTTAAGTTATTCGTTGTTATATAATAATGTAATACTAACATTCATTTTTTCATTGGCATATAGAACGTATGTCTAGATTCAATGAATGCCGCCGGCAAGGTAACCATGAGATGAGTAATATTCATTCTAGATGGGGTCATGGGACCGTTATTTTACAAAATGGCCCTATTGTTGTGGGTCGTATTTAGTATGATATTTTATATTACAGAAAGTATTGTTGTTGTTGTGTTTTAGAGAAACTTTTTTATGGCACCATCTGAAAAATTCCGATTGACCATTGGTGGAATGGAATAATTGTGTTTTACACTGAAGACAGGAATCTTCCACATACATCGAGGTTGTTAGCTATAGTCAGGAATGATTGAGGAAACCGGATTGCCGGGAGAAACTTGTAACCACGAACCGTCGATCAGCAAACGGTCAAACTCACTTACATCGAGGTTGTTAGCTCTAGTCAGGAATGGTTGAGGAAACCGGAATGCCGGAAGAAACTCGTAACCACGGACCGTCGATCAGCAAACGGTCAAACTCACTTACATCGAGGTTGTTAGCTCTAGTCAGGAATGGTTGAGGAAACCGGAATGCCGGGAGAAACTAGTAATCACGGACCGTCGATCAGCAAACGGTCAAACTCTCTAATATCGAGGTTGTTAGCTATAGTCAGGAATGATTGAGGAAACCGGAATGCCTGGAGAAACTTGTAACCACGGACCGTCGATCAGCGATCGGTCAAACTCACTTACATCGAGGTTGTTAGCTATAGTCAGGAATGATTGAGGAAACCGGAACGCCGGGAGAAACTTGTAATCACGGACCGTCGATCAGCGAACGGTCAAACTCTCTTAGATAGAGGTTGTTAGCTCTAGTCAGGAATGGTTGAGGAAACCGGAATGCCGGGAGAAACTAGTAATCACGGACCGTCGATCAGCAAACGGTCAAACTCTCTAATATCGAGGTTGTTAGCTCTAGTCAGGAATGATTGAGGAAACCGAAATGCCTGGAGAGACTTGTTACCACGGACCGTCGATCAGCGAACGGTCAAACTCACTTACATCGAGGTTGTTAGCTATAGTCAGGAATGATTAAGGAAACCGAAATGCCTGGAGAAACTTGTAACCACGGACCGTCGATCAGCGAACGGTCAAACTCACTTACATCGAGGTTGTTAGCTATAGTCAGGAATGATTAAGGAAACCGGAATGCCTGGAGAAACTTGTAACCACGGACCGTCGATCAGCGATCGGTCAAACTCACTTACATCGAGGTTTTTAGCTATAGTCATGGATAATTGAGGAAACCGGAATGCCTGGAGAAACTTGTAACCACGGACCGTCGATCAGCGAACGGTCAAACTCTCTTACACCAAGATCTGACCCAAGAGGGGTTCGAACCTAGACAGTGAGAGGTACTGTGATCCGTTAGCGCACACTTTATACCACCTAGTCTCAAAGAACCACCAGGGAAATAAAAAACCACAGATAGATATAGCAGTTGTACATTCAACAGTATCACATGAAACATTCGTCATAAATGGGTTAAAAACTGAATATTTGACATGCAAAAGTATTAACTATCTCTTTATTTTATCAGTCATATAATTATGTCGCTGACTGGTCAGATCTTTCCTGTTATTTGAGCATAAAAGGATTGGCTATCACTGACGTCATGTTATCATTATACGCAAAAGCCATGCTAATTAATTTACTTGTTACGACTGTGTTGTTGTTTAAATGCTTGATTTATTGTTTAAAATGTCTTTGAATTAAATTATAGGAGTTAAAAACAATTTTCATTTTGTTATGGAAAAATGAATGAATTATGTTGCGTGTGCAATTTTTTTAAATTTCTCAATAACAAAAGAAAAATCAATTTAATTTCAATTCTCAATTCAATTCTTGTTTTGATCAAAACCTGGTATGATAACAAGGAACTTCGCGATCAAACAATTTCAATGTCATCTGATTTAAGTTGTATAGAATTTTCTAATGTAGTCGAATACTAGTTATAATAATTATTTCTAGTCGAAAACTAGTTATAATAATTATTTCTAGTCGAATACTAGTTATAATAATTATTTCTAGTCGAATACTAGTTATAATAATTATTTCTAGTCCAATACTAGTTATAATAATTATTTCTAGTCCAATACTAGTTATAATAATTATTACTAGTCGAATACTAGTTATAATAATTATTTCTAGTCGAATACTAGTTATAATAATTATTTCTAGTCGAATACTAGTTATAATAATTATTTCTAGTCGAATACTAGTTATAATAATTATTTCTAGTCGAATACTAGTTATAATAATTATTTCTAGTCGAATACTAGTTATAATAATTATTTCTAGTCCAATACTAGTTATAATAATTATTTCTAGTCCAATACTAGTTATAATAATTATTACTAGTCGAATACTAGTTATAATAATTATTTCTAGTCGAATACTAGTTATAATAATTATTTCTAGTCGAATACTAGATATAATAATTATTTCTAGACGAATACTAGTTATAATAATTATTTCTAGTCCAATACTAGTTATAATAATTATTTCTAGTCCAATACTAGTTATAATAATTATTTCTAGTCCAATACTAGTTATAATAATTATTTCTAGTCAAGGATTATGTATGTAATGTATCTTATTGCAAGTCTAGGCTAAGCAAGGCTTATCATAACAATATTGTTGATAACTATGATGTCTGTTCTGACGCCAATAGTTTCACGTTCCTTTCATCCCACACTTGGCGGGTGTACTTAGCTAATCCGCGAGGGGATGCAAACTCTTCCGGAGCACCGGTTTCACTTCCTTTGTGGAAGTTCGCGTGTTCAATTTGCCAGTTTTTCATAATTTTTATTTTGCGTTTAGATTGTGATTTGAACATGGATCGGTAAGTTTAAAATATTGTGTTTCATCAATATACTCATGGCTCTTTCATTAATGGATTGGAACATTTGTCCATTCATTTCACGTTAAACAAAAACTTTCCTTATTTGACGAAAATGTTTATGGTTCAAATACAGACAAACAACGTAATTTAAGTTTCTATGATTGATTGATTGATTGATTGATTGAATGAAAGGAGTTTTACGCCCCAGTCTAGAATATTTCACTTATATTGAGACGAAACCAGCCAGAGGTGAAGTGGGAAATTCTACTACCTCTGAAGTGCGTTCAGACGAATGTACAGAGGTGGTTCGTTAACGAGCCACATCTGCTTTGACACGGGGATAGGTTGTTAAAGACTCTTTTGCTGCTTCGAGTGCTTGTCGAAAAATAATAATCACGAGGCTACTTGGCCAGAGCAAGATCGGGTTTGAACCCCTGCCTACCACATTCGGAGCGATAACTCTACCAACTGAGCTATCTTAGTGGTTATGTACTTTAATACAGAGTTGTTTAAGTACGTTATATAAATAGTAGATAATTAATGACTATAAGTGGTTACAACATTATCAAACTTAAAACACGTATATATCTATTTATGTATAAGTCATAAATCTAATGTTTTGAAATTTTAAAGTATAGTGCGTCAAGTTTGACCTGGCTGTTTGAACTTTAATTTGAATACCGGATCGGGCTAATAGATTGTGTTAATCAAGCAAGGCGGCATTTTTAACATCATAAACACTCGGTAACCAGTATTACTATCAACTGTCTATCCTTATGTATGTATATCAACTTTATATAGCCCCTAAATTAAAAAATGGAATATTTAAATTAAAGATCAACCGGCCAGGTCAAACTGGGCGCACTTAAATGTACATGTACGTCTTTAATAGCCAGACCTGTCCCAGACATCTAGCAGTCTGTTAGGTAAATGAGTCATACTTCATACAATCAAATATTTAAATTAATTTATGTTTTATTTTATATGTTAACATGACCTAAAAACTGCCATATCATTTTTAATGGCAATTGCAAATTCTCGTTATAATAATCATGTTAATCATGACCCATGTCACCATCATCAACATCGTCGTCGGCGTCGGTGGCGTCGGCGTCATCAGCAGCAGGCCGAGGTTTTGTTTCGTTTCCAAGTTATTGTTTGTTTCACTTCGTACCAAAATAAAGTTTTAATAACGTTTGAATACAAGACAACACATCGGTCTTCAACAGAAGCAACAACAGCAACCACTCAGTGTTTTGGTTCGATAGGGGTCAGCATACATGTACAGACATACAAAATTAAAGGTTTCTGTAATATTTCTTAAATAGATGATTAAAAAAGAACTATTTATTTAATTCTTCATGTTAGAACAAATTTGAAAATTAACACAGAGCCGGCGAAACGAAAACAAACACAAACATTTTTTGTGGTACCAAGTAGCATGGTAAATGGTTTGTTAACTTTTATACAAATAATTTAAATAAATCATCATGATCATTTATTTAATTCAACTACATTAGTGATTATGTGATAATTCAAAACATATATTGATTAAGTTATTTATTATAAAATTATGATGATGATTATTATTATTTTTTTATTATTATTATTATTATTATTATTATTATTATTATTATTATATGGTACCAGGTAGCATGCTAAAGTTTTGTAAATTTTAATACAAATAATTTGTGATTTATCAAATTATTAATTTGATTATTTTTAAGAAACCTATTATTGTTATTATTATTATTATATATTATTATTATTATTATTATTGATTTGTTACGTAACTATATGTCCCAGGTTACCTTTACCTGCAGACAGGTCTCTATTTAAATATCTATATTTAACATGCTCGTGAGGTTATCGTCTCATGCATTTTGAATGACAAAAAGATTTTGAGGGGTCATTCATTATTTATTCAAACACGTAACATTTCCTCCTGTCTTATATCTAAATTACTCACACATGCATCATAAAATAACAATATAAAGTGTCTGACAATATACATGTAGTACAGACCTGTCCGAAGTTTAACACTTTAACTAACGAATTAGTGTCAAATCGACAGCTTAGCTCATTAGCTACTTCTCGGCAGCTACTGTCTACCCCTTGACAGCTGTAAAGCCACTAATTAGCTATATCTCGTCCAATCGGTAGCCAATCTGTGACACCATCCCTTTAGCTTACTGTTAAACTTTCGACAAACCTGCACTGTATATATGTATATGTATATGTGCAATGCTAGTTTATATATCGTCACTGTCATGCGATTTCCTTTCAAACAAATCATTAGAAGTTTTTTGTTCATTTTCTAGTAATGGTATTTCCGATCATTGCCACTCATTAAGCTTAACAGTAAAGGCCAGATCGATAGATCAAAGATTGATATTGATTCTACAACTCATTATTTATACATTTATAGAAACATGTACATATAAACAAAATCTCACGAGAAAATAAGAACAAATATTATCCAAGTTCATACTTAGGTTTATTTACATGATTGATGAATATAAATAAACACACACACACACGAGAGAGAGAGAGAGAGAGAGAGAGAGAGAGAGAGAGAGAGAGAGAGAGAGAGAGAGAGTCCGTAATTAGAAAGTTGCATGTCAATTCACACACACACACACACACACACACGAGAGAGAGAGAGAGAGAGAGAGAGAGAGAGAGAGAGAGAGAAAGAGGGGGAAAACGTCCTAAATGAGACAATGAGACATTTAATAAAAGCTATTATAAATATATGAGAGAGAGAGAGAGAGAGAGAGAGAGAGAGAGAGAGACTCCAGCCGTTGATCTGGGGACGATCACTAGCTCCATCACAAGCATAGTGCCAGACACAACCAACAATGTGTGGACAAATCTTGTGTCCCCAGAACTATAAACAGTAGGTTAGATGAAATGCTCCGAAAGGCTTTTTACAATAGACCAGAGTTCTGTTAAATGGAGCTTTTGTTTGTTCCTACAATTATAAACTGAAAATGTCCATCGTAGGTTAATTATGAAACTCACATTGTCTCCGCTTTTTATCTCACTTCTCCCCACTTTACTTTAAACTGTTTAAATATACAAAGAGAGAGAGAGAGAGAGAGAGAGAGAGAGAGAGAGAGTCCTAAATCAGAGATTTGGTAAAAAGTTATTATTAATTCTTACTTACATGTCTACAATGTTCCCGGTTGCCTACACGATTTTATTCCCATCTGTTTCATTTCTCCTTTAACAAATCAATACTGTAATAATTATTACTGATATATCACTAGTATGACGATCGCTTCTAAATCCATCTGTAAAACTCACTTAATGTGTCTATTTAACCGTTCATAATAATATCCTCTAATCAGTTTGAAAATCACCTCAGATTTTAGCTATTGAAAGACACAAAAACCCGTCCTCCTACTTAGAAAACCAGGAGCTTATTTGGTTGTATTTGTTGAAGTGACAAGACGTCAAATAAACCACAAAGGGAAACAAATCGCGCTGGTTTTATTCTCTCGATTTGCATTTGAATGGCATATGTACATGTATGCACAAACTGCATGTCATATTACTTATTTAAACATTTTATAAAACGGTCGATTTCAGTGCAGTACAGACCTTTCGAAAGTTTAACACTAAGCTAACGAAAAAGTTCGGCCCCCTCTATAGCTACATGTACGTCGACTGCAGCTGCAATCTATCTCTTGGCAGCTATTCGGATACTAGCTAGCGAAATCTCGACCATTCGACAGTCGAGCTTTGACTCCTTTTCTTTACATCAGTGTTGAACTTTCGACATGTCTGCTGTGTATTTAGTAGTTTTAAGGTGACACTTCAAAGAAAGTTTAAAGAATTATAAACATAAAATATATATATCGACTTGTCTTCAGGTCTAAATGTAGCCATCAGACTTCATTAACCATTTGAAAGAAACGGTGCAGACATGTCTGCTTAACACTTATCTAACGGAAAGGGGTCAGTAACAGGGTCTAAGTTCGGTTGCCTAGTTCTCAAGATATCGATAGTCAGTGGCCGATAACCTTTTGAGCTACCAGATCGAAGTGATGAGCTACCGATGCGGTATTCCAGGGTTAAAATTTCGACAGGAGCCTGTGCTGGATGTATATATCCCGTTATTTAAGTATTGTTTTTCTTTGTTGTTGTTGTTGTTGCGCACTACACTATGTAACCTAGCCACTAATTGTTTCACTTTCTTTCTTTCAATAGTAAAGATTGATTGATTGATTTGATGGGAGTTTTACGTCCCAGTCAAGAATATTTCACTTACACAGAGATGTCACCAGATGTCATCATGTCTTAATGTCCAGTGCTTTTGGGGAAAGAACAGCTACTACTTATTTTTGCGTCTTTGTCAGACTCTGGCCAATTAAATACTGTAGAAATTTTTACAATATTATAATTTTTGAGAACTCATATTTATATCCGACTTTTCTATGCTATTTCGTTATGTATATACTATTTTCTTTTACTTCTTATAAGTGAAAGATTCTCGACCGGGGCATCAAACCCAATTCAATTAATCAATCAATCATTTTTGATCTCTTTTCTTTCTTTTTTCTTTTTTGTTTTCTTTCCATTTTCCGTTTGTTTCGTGTTTTCGCTTTTCATCATTCGTTGTTTGCAATGGCCTTAAGTATTACTATAGACAAACAGTCATCTGTCGATACTTTAAAGGAGTGTGGTTTAAAACAATAGTCATAGTGTGTGTGTGTGTGTGTGTGTGTGTGTGTGTGTGTGTGTGTTGATCTTTGATTCAAACATCAGACAACGAGTTCTCAAAACCAGTTTATATGAAGCTGAAATGTCATGTCATAGACCATTTAATTTGTTACTGTATTTCCATAAGTTGAGTGCACATGGTTTTTATTATTTATTTCTTTTAATTAAAAATGTTTACATTAAACTATTAATAAAATGCATTTAAAATGCACTGACCTAATCAAATTATATTTTAATTAAAATCATTATTGTTCAGTTCTCCAGTACATAGAGAAATTTGCGAAAAATTTTGGAAATTTGATCAAGTTTAAACACCAATTGGACCTCATTCAAAGTTACATCAGGGCATTTAGGGTCAGGTAGGTCATTGTTTTTCGGGTTTGTTCCAGGTGTGATCATCATGAATATTTCAATTACGACATAACATTTATAGTTGTTCCGAGTAAAAAGGCACAAAAAGAATAATTTTGACATAGTCAAAATTGTTGTTTTGTTAAAAAAATTCAAAAATTGCTCTATGTACAGAATTAAGTTCACTATTTCATGAATAGAAAATATTTTTTTCCTATTAGGTCAGTATATTTTATATTATTAAGTTTTGACAATTTTTTGTGAGTTTGTTGGAAAATACGACTTTATTTATTGCATTTTCCATGTGCACTGAATTTGTGGAACTATAGTAGTTCAATGCCGAGTACAATTACAGTAAGCAATAGAATTCAAACACAGCATAGGTTATACAGAAACGAAATTAGGATACTAAATCTGCCAAGGCAAGTAATAAATATGGCCAGGCTAAATGAATTCTGTCCCGGCAAAGTGATTAATATGGCCGGGCAAAATAACAAACTGTCCCGGCAAAGTAATAAATATGACCGGGCTAAATAACAATCTGTCCCGGCAAAGTAATTAATATGACCGGTCTTAATAACAATCTGTCCCAGCAGAATAATTAATATGACCGGTCTTAATAACAATCTGTCCCGGCAAAGTAATTAATGTGACCGGGCTAAATAACAATCTGTCCCGGCAAAGTAATTAATATGACAGGGCTTAATAAAAATCTGTTCCGGTAAAGTAATTAATATGACCGGGCTAAATAACAATCTGTCCCGGCAAAGTAATTAATATGACCGGGCTAAATAACAATCTGTCCCGGCAAAGTATTTAATATGACCGGCCTAAAAAATCATCTGTCCCGGCAAAGTAATTAATATGACCGGGCTTAATAACCATCTGTCCCGGCAGAGTAATTAATATGACCGGGCTAAATAACAATCTGTCCCGGCAAAGTAATTAATATGACCGGGCTAAATAACAATCTGTCCCGGCAAAGTAATTAATATGACTGGGCTTAATAAGTATCTGTTCCGGCAAAGTAATTAATATGACTGGGCTTAATAAGTATCTGTTCCGGCAAAGTAATTAATATGACCGGGCTAAAAAACAATCTGTCTAGGCAAAGTAATTAATATGACCGGTCTTAATAACAATCTGTCCCGGCAAAGTAATTAATATGACCGGGCTAAATAACAATCTGTCCCGGCAGACTAATTAATATGGCCGGGCTTAATAACAATCTGTCCCGGCAAAGTAATTAATATGACCGGGCTAAATAACAATCTGTCCCGGCAGACTAATTAATATGGCCGGGCTTAATAACAATCTGTCCCGGCAAAGTAATTGATATGACCGGGCTAAATAACAATCTGTCCCGGCAGACTAATTAATATGACCGGGCTAAATAACAATCTGTCCCGGCAAAGTAATTAATATGGCCGGGCTTAATAACAATCTGTCCCGGCAAAGTAATTAATATGACCGGGCTTAATAACAATCTGTCCCGGCAAAGTAATTAATATGACCGGGCTTAATAACAATCTGTCCCGGCAAAGTAATTAATATGACCGGGCTTAATAACAATCTGTCCCGGCAAAGTAATTAATATGGCCGGGCTTAATAACAATCTGTCCCGGCAAAGTAATTAATATGACCGGGCTTGATAACAATCTGTTCCGGTGAAGTAATTAATTTGACCGGGGTAAATGACAATCTGTCCCGGCAAAGTAATTAATATGGCCGGGCTTAATAACAATCTGTCCCGGCAAAGTAATTAATATGACCGGGCTTAATAACAATCTGTCCCGGCAAAGTAATTAATATGGCCGGGCTTAATAACAATCTGTCCCGGCAGAATAATTAATATGACCGGTCTTAATAACAATCTGTCCCGGCAAAGTAATTAATGTGACCGGGCTAAATAACAATCTGTCCCGGCAAAGTAATTAATATGACAGGGCTTAATAAAAATCTGTTCCGGTAAAGTAATTAATATGACAGGGCTAAATAACAATCTGTCCCGGCAAAGTAATTAATATGACCGGGCTAAATAACAATCTGTCCCGGCAAAGTATTTAATATGACCGGCCTAAAAAATCATCTGTCCCGGCAAAGTAATTAATATGACCGGGCTTAATAACCATCTGTCCCGGCAGAGTAATTAATATGACCGGGCTAAATAACAATCTGTCCCGGCAAAGTAATTAATATGACCGGGCTAAATAACAATCTGTCCCGGCAAAGTAATTAATATGACTGGGCTTAATAAGTATCTGTTCCGGCAAAGTAATTAATATGACTGGGCTTAATAAGTATCTGTTCCGGCAAAGTAATTAATATGACCGGGCTAAAAAACAATCTGTCTAGGCAAAGTAATTAATATGACCGGTCTTAATAACAATCTGTCCCGGCAAAGTAATTAATATGACCGGGCTAAATAACAATCTGTCCCGGCAGACTAATTAATATGGCCGGGCTTAATAACAATCTGTCCCGGCAAAGTAATTAATATGACCGGGCTAAATAACAATCTGTCCCGGCAGACTAATTAATATGACCGGGCTAAATAACAATCTGTCCCGGCAAAGTAATTAATATGGCCGGGCTTATTAACAATCTGTCCCGGCAAAGTAATTAATATGACCGGGCTAAAAAACAATCTGTCTAGGCAAAGTAATTAATATGACCGGTCTTAATAACAATCTGTCCCGGCAAAGTAATTAATATGACCGGGCTAAATAACAATCTGTCCCGGCAGAATAATTAATATGGCCGGGCTTAATAACAATCTGTCCCGGCAAAGTAATTAATATGACCGGGCTAAATAACAATCTGTCCCGGCAAAGTAATTGATATGACCGGGCTAAATAACAATCTGTCCCGGCAAAGTAATTGATATGACCGGGCTAAATAACAATCTGTCCCGGCAGACTAATTAATATGGCCGGGCTTAATAACAATCTGTCCCGGCAAAGTAATTAATATGACCGGGCTTAATAACAATCTGTCCCGGCAAAGTAATTAATATGACCGGGCTTAATAACAATCTGTCCCGGCAAAGTAATTAATATGACCGGGCTTAATAACAATCTGTCCCGGCAAAGTAATTAATATGGCCGGGCTTAATAACAATCTGTCCCGGCAAAGTAATTAATATGACCGGGCTTAATAACAATCTGTTCCGGTGAAGTAATTAATTCGACCGGGGTAAATGACAATCTGTCCCGGCAAAGTAATTAATATGGCCGGGCTTAATAACAATCTGTCCCGGCAAAGTAATTAATATGACCGGGCTTAATAACAATCTGTCCCGGCAAAGTAATTAATATGGCCGGGCTTAATAACAATCTGTCCCGGCAGAATAATTAATATGACCGGGCTTAATAACAATCTGTCCCGGCAAAGTAATTAATATGACCGGGCTTAATAACAATCTGTCCCGGCAAAGTAATTAATATGACCGGGCTTTATAACAATCTGTCCCGGCAGAATAATTAATATGACCGGGCTTAATAACAATCTGTCCCGGCAAAGTAATTAATATGACTGGGCTTAATAAGTATCTGTTCCGGCAAAGTAATTAATATGACCGGGCTTAATAACAATCTGTCCCGGCAAAGTAATTAATATGGCCGGGCTTAATAACAATCTGTCCCGGCAAAGTAATTAATATGACCGGGCTTAATAACAATCTGTCCCGGCAGAATAATTAATATGACCGGGCTTAATAACAATCTGTCCCGGCAAAGTAATTAATATGACTGGGCTTAATAAGTATCTGTCCCGACAAAGTAATTAATATGGCCGGGCTTAATAACAATCTGTCCCGGCAAAGTAATTAATATGACCGGGCTTAATAACAACTGTCCCGGCAAAGTAATTCATATGGCCGGGCTTAATAACAATCTGTCCCGGCAAAGTAATTAATATGACCGGGCTTAATAACAATCTGTCCCGGCAGAATAATTAATATGACCGGGCTAAATAACAATCTGTCCCGGCAAAGTAATTAATATGACTGGGCTTAATAAGTATCTGTTCCGGCAAAGTAATTAATATGACCGGGCTAAATGACAATCTGTCCCGGCAAAGTAATTAATATGACCGGGCTTAATAACAATCTGTCCCGGCAGAATAATTAATATGACCGGGCTTAATAACAATCTGTCCCGGCAAAGTAATTAATATGACTGGGCTTAATAAGTATCTGTTCCGGCAAAGTAATTAATATGACCGGGCTAAAAAACAATCTGTCCCGGCAAAGTAATTAATATGACCGGGCTAAATGACAATCTGTCCCGGCAAAGTAATTAATATGGCCGGGCTAAATAACAATCTGTCCCGGCAAAGTAATTAATATGACCGGGCTAAATAACAATTTGTCCCGGCAAATAATTAATATGGCCGGGCTTAATAACAATCTGTCCAGGCAAAGTAATTAATATGACGGGCTTAATAACAATCTGTCGCGGCAAAGTAATTAATATGGCCGGTCTTAATAACAATCTGTCCCGGCAAAGTAATTAATATGACGGCTTAATAAGTATCTGTCCCGACAAAGTAATTAATATGGCCGGGCTTAATAACAATCTGTCCCGGCAAAGTAATTAATATGACCGGGCTTAATAACATCTGTCCCGGCAAAGTAATTAATATGGCCGGTCTAATAACAATCTGTCCCGGCAAAGTAATTAATATGACTGGGCTAATAAGTATCTGTCCCGACAAAGTAATTAATATGGCCGGGCTTAATAACAATCTGTCCCGGCAAAGTAATTAATATGACCGGGCTTAATAACAATCTGTCCTGGCAAAGTAATTCATATGGCCGGTCTTAATAACAATCTGTTCCGATGAAGTAATTAATTTGACCGGGCTAAAAAGCAATCTGTCCCGGCAAAGTAATTAATATGACCGGGCATAATATTAATCTGTCCCGGCAAAGTAATTAATATGACCGGGTATAATAACAATTTGTCCCGGCAAAGTTATTAATATGACGGGGCTTAATAACAATCTGTCCCCGGCAAAGTAATTAATATGACGGGGCTTAAACAATCTGTCCCTGGCAAAGTAATTAATATGACGGGGCTTAATAACAATCTGTCCCCGGCAAAGTTATTAATATGGCGGGGCTTAATAACAATCTGTCCCCGGCAAAGTAATTAATATGACGGGGCTTAATAACAATCTGTCCCGGCAAAGTAATTAATATGGCCGGTCTTAATAACAATCTGTCCCGGCAAAGTAATTAATATGACCGGGCTTAATAACAATCTGTTCCGATGAAGTAATTAATTGACCGGGCTAAAAAGCAATCTGTCCCGGCAAAGTAATTAATATGACCGGGCATAATATTAATCTGTCCCGGCAAAGTAATTAATATGACCGGGTATAATAACAATTGTCCCGGCAAAGTATTAATATGACGGGGCTAATAACAATCTGTCCCGGCAAAGTAATTAATATGACGGGCTAAACAATCTGTCCCTGGCAAAGTAATTAATATGACGGGCTTAATAACAATCTGTCCCGGCAAAGTATTAATATGCGGGCTTAATAACAATCTGTCCCGGCAAAGTAATTAATATGACGGGCTAAAACAATCTGTCCCGGCAAAGTAATTAATATGACGGGCTAATAACAATCTGTCCCGGCAAAGTATTAATATGACGGGCTTAATAACAATCTGTCCCGGCAAAGTAATTAATATGCCGGGCTTAATAACAATCTGTCCCGGCAAAGTAATTAATATGACCGGCTAAATAACAATCTGTCCCGGCAAAGTATTAATATGACGGGGCTTAATAACAATCTGTCAAATTGCAAGTCAAAATGATTATTCTGTAGGCAAAATAAAATAAAATTCTGTAGCACTGGCAAAATAGCATTCTGCCCAGGTAAAGTAACAATCTACTTATGCAAAATAACATTTAAAATACGGTACCTGGGCAAATAATCACTATGAATTAATCAATTTTAATAAATCAATTAGTTGAGTTAATGCCTGTCTGACGAAATCAATTATTTGCCGGACGGAAGGTTATTCTGTCGAGGCGAAGTTTTATTCTGTCCAGACAAATTGTTTTTCAGCCCGAGCATAATAGTTTTTTGTGTCCTAAATGCGCTTGCTTATGTTAAAATGCAAAAGTCACGTGGTTCCTGAAACACAATTCTGTTATTTTTGGTTGATTTGCGCTTTTAATTAAGAAAAAATAAACATAAGAAAAACTGCATTGGTTAAATGAACAGTGTTTTAAACAAATCCTGAAACCAACTATTGACATGGAATTAATGTTTTCTTGAATGAATCAATGTTTCACCACCTATATGGACTGAGTGTGAGATAGGGGATTCTGTCACCGGTGGTAGCTGTATGGGCTGATCAAGGACATTTTGAGAAGGTTAACAAGCGATATGGGTGAATATAAGCCTGGAATATAATATTTTATCAATTATAATAAATTATTATTGGTAGGCCTACCATCGCCATTATCATCATCCAGTTCAGGCTCGACCATCTGACTTATCTACACACTGGCATTGCATTCCTCAATATTTATCCTTATACCCGACTGATTGTCATGGGAAAATAAAATGTCTTTGCTTTCAAAAAGATTTTTCAAAATTTCCTTTTATAAAAACCCGAAGTATTTTAATGATTCTATGTGAAACATTTCCCGATCTTCCCGTTTGTTTGCAATCCTTAAATGGCTCTTATGATGGTAATCCCGAAACAGGCCGAAAGTAGTTCCGGTAGAAAACGTTGTTATTGGAAAAAACACCGTGTTTTTGCAAGACAACAACCAATGAAAATGCTCTAAATTGTGTAACAACAGAAGTTTGTACTTATAACACTATAACATACAATTGCCCAATTGTGTTATAGAATGAGAAACGATGACAATTATAAATATATAAGAAATGATTGCTGTTGCGTCGTTGTTCATAATGTAATATTTACAATGGGGTTCGCCACTGTACCACGTGATACCCTCTAACGTTTGTGCTGAACACTTATTTGTCATAGTGCTATACATGTATTCACAATTATCATTTTAACATGAAATTTTGATTTTCTCGAAGTAGTATAAATAAAAATTATAGCGAGTGGAAGAACTATTTTTTGTTATCATGCTTATGGGCGCTTCCATTTTTCCGACGGTGGGTGTCGAGGCAGAATAAAAATTAAATGTTTTAAAATATATACAAGGTATTATGTATTTAGTTTTGTTTTGAAATATAAGTAATGACTTTCTTTTTCCGTTATCGATATGAATAACAATGGTCAGTCCAAATTATACATGAACGGCTTCGTCGTCATTCGATTTGGACTTATCACGTTATTACGATTAAACATGGTTAAGGGGAGATAACTCAAGTATTTCTCTATCGACCTACACTGTTGTTTATGGACCTAAATTACGACCTTTCCAATAGTCACAGCTTATGACACGACGTATACTTTCGCTGCTTTTGTGATTGTTGAGGCTCGAGAAACACAAAATGTAAGTAGATCTACTGAATGTTTAGAAATAATAACTGAAATATACCCTATTAATAAGCATAATTGGTCATGGCGCGCATACTTATAACTAATAGTCTGAACAATCACTAAATAGAAAATTGTCCACCGGAACTGCGGGAAATGTGATCTATGATAAAAAAAATAACTGTAAATTAACGATTGAGCGTTGTTATAACCTTGTGTTTTCTGATTTGGTATAGCGCAAATATTTTTAAGATTTAGAACTGTATTGAATGATAACACTTTGTTTCGTTTGCCAATACTCTCTCTCTCTCTCTCTCTCTCTCTCTCTCTTAGAGGGCGCGGTGGCCTAATGGATAAGACGTCAGTCTTCAAATCCAGGGTCTCTCACCGCTGTGAGTTCGAGTCTCGCTCGGACCACATGTGGGAAAGTGAATTTTCCTTACTGTTGGCCTTTACTGATTCACCTGGTATGGACTGGGGGAGTGGTACGCTTGTCTGCGGTGTACTGACTCTGTGAGCTAGCACGGTAAAGTCGCCCTGAGTGCGCGCTAGTACAAGGCAGACCATACAACACACTCGCACTTCACATGCATACACAAAAATTGTTCATAGATTAATCCATAGAGATTAATTAAATAGTTCTCGTCGCGAATAGCTGAAAAATTGCTGATGCGACGTTAAGCAACATTCAACCAACCAACCAATCTCTCTCTCTCTCTCTCTCTCTCTCTCTCTCTCTCGTGGATAGTAGGTCAGAAATACACACGAAAAGGTATGAAATGTAACCTAAGAGTCGTAGTTTTATTGACGTTGGCAATTTTTCAGCTATTCGCGACAAGAACTATACTATTAAACTTTATGGATTAATCTATGAACAATTTCGTGTATGCATGTGAAGTGCGAGTGTGTTGTATAGTCTGCCTTGTACTAGCACGCACTCAGGGCGACTTTAAAGTACTGGCTCATGGTATACGCCACAGACAAGCGTATCATTACCCCAGTTCATTATATTGATAATATATATTGTCTCGTGTTGTTAATATTTGTTCCGAGTTTGATCAAAATCCATCCATAGATATTGAAGAGATGGACAGGGGGATTCCTGTATACTTCCTAAACTTTATCTGTGGGGGTATAAGTATGATAAAATATCACCATGGTGCACATGTCAAATACATAATTATGTTAAATAAAAGTGTGTCTGTGTCCATGTATTTCATATTATATCACTACGGTAGCTCAGGTTGTAGAGTGTTCGCTTCTTATGTCACGGCAGATCGTTGGTTCGAGCTCCGGTCGCAGTCTGACAAGATTCAAAAATAGGTAGTGACTGCAATGAATGAATGAACGGGGTCCTTCGGAGGAGTTCGATCCCCGGATCACGATAGGCGAGACACGTTAAAGAACCCTCCCTTCACATATCACTGAACGCACAGTAATGGCCAGCTTTTCCACATTTTTAATGAATTGTTTGACCTGTATAAACTCTTTAAATTGTTCGTATTTACTTATATATACCAGCTTTATAATAATAAAAATGTTTTTGTTTGAATAAGTAGGATCTATAAGTATTGGATTGTAAATTATATGTATAATAAATGTATTTCGGTCACTTTATTTGTAGAGAGAGAGATTAAACGACCGTGTTTATTGAAACCTTATAATAAACCATTGTGACTGTTATATATTCTACGTTATATAGTCATGTGATCACATGCTCGATTTATTTTAGCAGTGACTGTTATCACATGATTGTTCCGTATTATGGAGTAATTTTGGCCATGACTATGTTACGCGCCTGAAGAATGCGCACACCAATGTGACATTTATACTTTATGTAGCCAAGTAATCACATGATTTTTCCGTAATTTTGAATAATTTTAGCAGTGACTTTGTTGGTTTACGTATCTAACTGTGACGTTTATACTGTATACCAGGTGATTTTTCGGTAGTTTTAGTTTTGTTTCCAGTATTAGCTAGAGGCCAACACTAAGAGCAGCAATGTACAAGTTATTTTGTGCAATATGTGTTTTTATCCTTTATTATTACAGGGGCGTTGTTAGTCGCCTTTGGTCCAGTATTAATGAATATCTTCCGGAAAACATCACAGCGAGGTCTGTCATTATTGCCGGAGTTGTTGGATTTATCGTGTACAGATTAATGCGTAAAAAGTATCGTCTGCCACCTGGACCGTTTGCATTACCCCTTATAGGAAATTATGAATGTAAGTACAAAATAAACACCAGTTACTGTGTATTATATAATAATACTATATATAGCTATACGCCCCTACTCTAACAACTGTATATTGCTTTATTTTTGCTGTGTCAAATTGTTGCGGTTTGACCATTCTCAGTGTATTCGCGATGTCAAATTTTCACAAGATCGTGTGATATGTGGACGGGACCGCCTTATACATCTCCGTAAATATGTAAAAATTTCCAAGGTTCTAAAGCACCAAGAAATGTGAAAATTTTATACGACTCTGACAGATGCTTGTTAAGCTGCAGGCATACCCAGTACAACTCGCCATGACAAACTGTTCATACCTGTCCGTACTTGTCGCTCATGACAAACTGTTCATACCTGTCCGTACTTGTTATTTATTTAAGTCCTATTTTATAAACTTGTACAATAAAAAGAAATTTATATGTCTGCTGATATTTCGCAACCAATAAAGAGGTAAAGACATTATACAAATATGTTTACTGGAAATAATAACACTATCCCAAGTGAATCAGTTCCCAGTGTCAATGTGACATTTTCTGAAGATGATATTCAGAGATTAGCAGATTTGTTCAAGGAAAAATCCTACCTGATGTGAAGTCGGCTATTACCGAACAGGTTGTTAGTGCAGTACAGCAAATGTGTAGCTCCGTTCTGTTAAATGAAGTTACCACGGGGGTAATCCTGATACACCGTTTTTCATTTACGTCGGAGTATTCCGTCGGTTTTTATTTACGTCCTAGTAAAATCATACATTTTTGGTCGTTACACTTTACGTTAAAGAGCAAAGAAGACAGTTTTTCATATAACTTCACAAAAACGAAACTTTAACAGAAAGCAAAAGGTTATTCGCATTATATTTGATGGTATTTAACTGCCTCATATAAAATCTTGCAACAATTATTGATATTTTTCTCGTACCTGTAACATTGCTATTTTTGGCAGGTCCTTTTGTTTAGCAGCTGATTTTAATAAAGCGGTTTTGGATTAAAATGATGTTTCTACTCAAAATTCTCAAAAAAATGTCTATACTTTCATAAACTTGTGAAGACAGCAGCTTTACTCTGCTTTTAAGCGAAATTTCATGTTTTGTTTAAGCGGAGTGGCATAAATGTTACGCTTTCCGACCAGTACGTGAAGACATGTTACGCTTTCCGTTTAATATGATTCGCAATTGACAGAGCACACTCTTCGTTATATCGAATGACACCCGACTACCTCAGTGATCTTGTTCCTCCTCTAAACCCTGATATGCACTGTTAGAATACCCGTCATCAAGATGACATGTTATCAGTCCCATGTAATAGCGAATCTTACTTTAAGCCTTTTCTCCCATCTGTTGTTCGGGAATGGAATAACATACCACTTACGATCAGACAATCCTCTCTTTCATTCTTCTCTGAAAGTATTGATTGGAGAAAAAATCTGATGTGATATTTTGCTTCTCTAGGTTCTTAAGCCTATAGTTCATTTCGTGAATTTCGGACAAAAAATAGGTCACGCGTTTTTGCGTTTAATTTTGAAAAATCGTAAAATAGCTTCAAATTGTTATAACTTCTATTTGACCAGATAATCACATGTTGTTTTCAGTTTAGACATCTTCTTCTTAGTATCTTCAAAATGAGTTCAAGGTCAATTGTGAAGGTCGTGACCTAATTTTTTACCTCTGATTATAATTATTATCTCGAAAACTATAAACTTTGTGTATAGGCATGTATATTAGAATGTTGTAGGTAGTGATACAACGATCATTTTGATGTAAAGAAAAAGGTCATGGGTTCAAAGGTCAAGGTCACATGTGAAACAATACTGAAATGGTTAGTTATCTTGAAAACTATTAACTTTTTGTATAGGCGTGTATATTAGAATGTTGTAGGTATTGACACAACAGGTATTATGATGTAAAGTCATTGGGGTTTAGTATTTATGTTTTCTTTAAATCTATCAGCTAGCCATTAGTTATCAGGTGAGCGTATCTGAAATTACCTTAATCAAAATCTTGCAAAAAGTCCCCGAGTATTTATTAGTAGGAGACCGCCTAGAACAGATACACCATGCAAGATTGCGAATGAAATGTAGCTCTTTAAAACAAGACTTATACAAAAAACAGTGTTGAAAATCCTTACTGCCTTTGTGGTAAAGTAGAAGTTTTAGTTAAGTTTGTAATCTATAATATTTCGTTGATATGTAGATTTGTTAGCATGGATGTCCAAGAAAACAACGAAAATAAGGACGCCACGAAAAGTAGGAATTTCACAGAATAGTGTTTACTCCATTTTTTCCGCCGAAATTTTATTCGCTAGTTATCTCGAAAATTATTTGACAAAACATTTCGAAACTTCACATTAGCACTCTTCGGGTGAAATAGCGATGTCATCGGCTATTTATATTTTGATAATGCACATGATTGGAAAACTCACACTAAGTATTCATTTTGTGTGACAGTTTTGAAATAAATCCCAGTCATAACTTGTTTTATTTGCAGATGTAAATCGTTGTTTACTATGCCTGCTTGAGTGGGCTAAAACGCTAGCTGCAGTTTAGGTTCGAATACGACCCGGGCCGATTTTAGTAATTCTAAAAAGTTTGTTGATCTTCTCTTCGTATCAGTCACTCATACTGTGTATCAGTTATGTATGTATCAATTACTCCTATATATACATGTATCACCCGCATATCAGAAATTAACGTGTCAGCCTTCCGTCAATAAAATGCGTATTAGTCTCCCGCCTCTCGGTAACAAGTCATCCGCACATAAATCTCCCGCCTCTCGGTAACCAGTCATCCGCGTATCGGTCTCCCGCCTCTCGGTCACCAGTCATCCACTTATCAATCTTCCGCCTCTCGGTCAACAGTCATCCGCGTATCAACCTCCCGCCTCTCGGTCACCAGTCATCCGCGTATCAGTCTCCCGCCTCTCGGTCACCAGTCATCCGCGTATCTATCTCCCGCCTCTCGGTCACCAGTCATCCGCGTATCAACCTCCCGCCTCTCGGTAACCAGTCATCCGCGTATCAGTCTCCCGCCTCTCGGTCACCAGTCATCCGCGTATCTATCTCCGCCTCTCGGTAACCACTAATCCGCGTATCAATCTCCCGCCTCTCGGTCACCAGTCATCCGCGTATCAGTCTTTCACATCTCGGTAACTAGTCATCTGCTTATTAATCTCCCGCTTCTCGGTCACCAGTCATCCGCGTATCTATCTCCCGCCTCTCGGTCACCAGTCATCCGCGTATCAACCTCCCGCCTCTCGGTCACCAGTCATCCGCGTATCAGTCTCCCGCCTCTCGGTCACCAGTCATCCGCGTATCTATCTCCCGCCTCTCGGTAACCACTAATCCGCGTATCAAACTCCCGCCTCTCGGTCACCAGTCATCCGCGTATCAGTCTTCCACATCTCGGTAACCAGTCATCCGCGTATCAGTCTCCCGCCTCTTGGTCACCAGTTATCCACGTAACAGTCTCCCACATCACGGTTACCAGTCATCCGCTTATCAGTCTCCCGCCTCTCGGTCACCAGTCATCCGCGTATCAGTCTCACACATCTCGGTAACCAGTCATCCGCGTATCAATCCCCCGCCTCTCGGTCACCAGTCATCCGCCTATCAGTCTCCAGCCTCTCTGTCACTAGTCATCCGAGTATCTATCTCCCGCCGCTCAGTAACCAGTCATCCGCGTATCAATCTCCCGCCTCTCGGTCACCAGTCATCCGCGTATCAGTCTCCCGCCTCTCGGTCACCAGTCATCCGCTTATCAATCTCCCGCCTCTCGATCAACAGTCATCCGCGTATCACTCTCCTGCCTCTCGGTCACCAGTCATCTGCGTATCTATCTCCCGCCTCTCGGTAATCAGTCATCCGCGTATTAATCTCCTGCCTCTCGGTCACCACTAATCCGCGTATCAATATCCCGCCTCTCAGTCACCAGTCATTCGCGTATCAGTCTTTCACATCTCGGTAACCAGTCATCTGCTTATTAATCTCCCGACTCTCGGTCACCAGTCATCCGCGTATCAGTCTTTCACATCTCGGTAACCAGTCATCCGCGTATCAGTCTTTCACATCTCGGTAACCAGTCATCCGCGTATCAGTCTTTCACATCTCGGTAACCAGTCATCTGCGTATCAGTCTCCCGCCTCTCGGTCACCAGTCATCCGCGTATCAGTCTTTCACATCTCGGTAACCAGTCATCCGCGTATCAGTCTTTCACATCTCGGTAACCAGTCATCCGCGTATCAGTCTTCCACATATCGGTAACCAGTCATCTGCGTATCAATCTCCCGCCTCTTGGTCACCAGTCATCCGCGTATCAGTCTCAACATCTTTGTTACCAGTCATCCGCGTATCAATCTCCCGCCTCTTTGTCAACAGTCATCCGCGTATCAATCTCCCGCCTCTTGGTCACCAGTTATCCACGTAACAGTCTCCCACATCACGGTTACCAGTCATCCGCTTATCAGTCTCCCGCCTCTCGGTCACCAGTCATCCGCGTATTAGTCTTCCGCCTCTCATTAACCAGTCACCCGCGTATCAAACTCCCGCCTCTCTGTCACCAGTCGTCTGCGTATCAGTCTCCCGCCTCTCGGTAACCATTCATCCGCGTATCAGTCTCCAGCCTCCCTGTCACTAGTCATCCGCGTATCTATCTCCCGCCTCTCAGTAACCAGTCATCCGCGTATCAATTCCCGCCTCTCGGTCACCAGTCATCCGCGTATCACCTCTCGGTAACCAGTCATATCTGTATCAGTCTCCCGCCTCTTGGTCAACAGTCATCCTTGTATCAGTCTCCCACCTCTTGGTCACCATTTCGCGTATACGTCTCCCGCCTCTTGGTCACCAGTCATCCTTGTATCAGTCTCCCGCCTCTTGGTCACCAGTTCGCGTATTAGTCTCCCGCCTCTCGGTCAACAGTCATCCGCGTATCAATCTCCCGCCTCTCGGTCACCAGTCATCCGCGTATCACCTCTCGGTCAACAGTCATCCGCGTATCAATCTCCCGCCTCTCGGTCACCAGTCATCCGCGTATCACCTCTCGGTAACCAGTCATCCGCGTATCAATTTTCCTCCTCTAGGTCACCAGTCATCCACTTATCAATCTTCCGCCTCTCGGTCACCAGTCATCCGCGTATCAATCTGCCGCCTCTCGGTCACCAGTCATCTGCGTATCAGTCTCTAGGGCAGCATTCATCTGCATGCGTATCAATCTCCCTCCTCCCGTATCATTCACTCCCATCTCAATACAGAAAACTGTTTAAAGGATCATTATCAAACTTCACAGGAATAGTTTTTAGCTTACCTGACCAAAGGTCATGAGCTTAAGGCGTAGCGCAGCGTGTATATGTCCGTGTATGCGTGCGCGTGTGTGCGTCGTTAACACCTATTTTTGACTTCTTCTCTAAAACTGCTGGACAGATTTAAATGAATCTGGTTCAGAAGTATATATGGATCGGTGCAATTAAGCTTTGTTCGTTGCTATAGCTACCGTAACTAGGTCAAGATGACCTAGGGGTGCAAAAATTTTTAAAAATATTCTTCCCGAAAGTGACTATTGGAGAGAAAATCTAATGTGATATTTAGCTTCTCCAGGGTCTTAAGCCTATAGATTTCATGAAATTCGGACAAAAAATAGGTTACGCGTGTATGCGTTTAATTTTGAAAAAAAGTAAAATTGGTTCGAATTGTTATAACTTGACTGATCAGATAAAGACATGGGGTTTTCAGTTTAAACATATTCGTGAAATTACCTTTGAAGTGGGGTCAAGGTCAATTGTGAAGATCATGACCTATTTTTTCACATTGCTGATTTATTTTTTATCTCGAAAACCATTAATTTTTTTGTATAGGCATTTATAATAGAATTTTGTTGGTATTGATGTAGTCCGACTAATCAGCCCACTAAACCCCATTTAATTTTTTGACTTTTGGAGGTTTGTGGTCTGACAGCTTCCATTATTGAATCTTGAAATTTCTGGCGAAATCGGCAGAAACGAAAACACGCGTCGATAATTTCCATTATTTCCTTACCTCGCTCTTGTTGACAACATGGAACACTTCCTAAAACATTATTCTACCGATCCATGCTTAATTTTAATTAAAAATCCATCGATATCGGTAGAAATACAAGGTTTTCTGATGTCTCTTCAGCTCTCTGTCACTTTCACATCGTGAAGGCATTACTAATTTGCATTGACCAATCAGATCGCGCGTTGCATTTGGATGGTGAAAACTCGCAGTTCTATCTTTAGAAAGCACATGGTGATTTTCTTTACATTGGTAATTCGCGTTATTAAGGATGTTTTACATGGCGTTTAATACATGCACTTACAAAAGGTAATATTGAAATGTATTCAAAATTTTTAGAATTTATATGTAGACTTCAAATAGAGTAGTCGCGATCTTCTCTATATATTTTTATATTCTGACCCCTCTCATTTTTTCTGAACTAGTATCCTAGAAATATTATTTCAGTAATTTTGGAGAAAAAAAATTAAGCACCTCACTGTATATATGTATGTTTACGCAAAATGCAGTTAAGATTGAACCCTATAACAAAATTTACAGTGTGGTCGGGATGAATAAGAGAATTAATTTTAATGACCTTGCGGACAAGTACTCTTGTGTTGAACTTTATATATTACCAGCGGCGTACCGTGACCTGATTATATGTGTATGCAAACTTGGAGCGCCAAAGGCGCGACCACGGTAGAGGGATCCGGGGGCATGCTCCCTGGAAAATTTTTAAATCTATATGCTTCAAAATGCATTTTGAGACAGATATACAATACCTTCTCGTGTTAAATTTTTGATACAATTTGGAGATTAATTACAAATTTTAAATATGCGGATCCTACTGATCCTTGGGAGTGGAAGGTTGGGTAGCAGGTTTAATCACACATGTTATCTGCATTTGTATCATAGATTCACCATTCCGAAGTGACTGCCTCGAGATAAGTGAAATATTCTTGAATTGGGGTAAAACACCATTCAATCTTATCCAATCCAGTCTATGTTTTGTGCAAATATTTGAGACGAAAAAAATTTGAAAAAAAAAAACAAAGTGACTGGGACACTGGCCATTGTCTACGGAATAACCCTCAAACTACAGACAATTTGGAAAACACACACAGACTCTCTCTCTCGCATACTCTTTTTTATTTTAAAATAGTTTTTGTGATCAATTTATGTGTACGCACTTGCGTTTTTGCGTATAGGGCGGTACGCCACTGATTACAATTGGTTTAAAAACTTATAATTCTACGATCTACAAAATATTGGACAAACTTGACAGCAGTTCAGGAGAACATGCAAGTCCCAGATATGATAGAATATTACCAATTTGAAAGAAAAAATAATTTAGATCATAGGCATAGGAGGGTTTTAATATGGGGGGGGGGGGGGGCAAACCGCAAAGCTATGTCTATGTCGTGCCGCAGGTACAACCTCGTGCATATGGCACGAGGCGGGGAGAGTATTGGTGCTAAACCCTCGCAAAGGTGGGGTTTCAGGGGGCCTTCCCCGGAAAATTTTCAAAACTAACCCTGTCTAGACGCATCTTCAATGTATTTTGCAGCGTTTGATAGGTTAAAATACTGTGATATCAAGGCAAGATTAAAAACAATAACCGTATGACACAAGTTCCATAATCAACCCTCTCATTGGAGATGGATATAGGGGTACCCCAGAAAATTTTGCAGCATTCTGAGTGAAAGACTGAAAAGCAGTGAAATATTAAGACAAATTTTACAAATAACTGCATGACATAATTAAGTCCAATGATTAATTTCAAACGTACGGTACTCAACTCACGACTTCGACTACATGGAGATTAAGAAGGTTTGGTGTCATATAAATAAACTAATTAACCACACCAAATCTACATTTACCTTTGATGTACATCATTAAGTTGGCCATGGGCCTAGCATGATATAATTCTCACCCCCCCCCCCTTTAAAAAAATCCTGGATCCGCCCCTGCCATTAGAGATGCTGTGAGCCGTTTCTAAGGGTTAATTTCAAGACGCCCTTTTACAAGTATAATGATGAAATTGATAATTGATTGATTACCAGATGGACATTCTGTTTAAAGCTCTTTTTTTAGCACTTACACTATAAACATAAAACTTATGATACAAAATTTCACACAATATATTGCGGGGGCCTGCACCCCCCCCCCCCCGCTCCTACGCTATGTAGATATAAACGAGAAAAAAACCATGAGAAATCTTCACTGCAATTAGTACACATGTCTTCACATGGTGTTGATAAAATAAAATAACTAAAATAATATGTTATACGCGTGAAAACATCATTAATAATGTGAATCGTTAATGTAAATAAACTTCGCCATGTGCTTTCTAAAGATAGAACTGCGAGTTTCACCATCCAAATGCAACGCGCGATCTGATTGGTCAATGCAAATTAGTAATGTCTTCACGATGTGAAAATGACAGAGAGCTGAAGAGACATCAGAAAACCTTGTATTTCTACCGATATCGATGGATTTTAATTAAAAATTAAGCATGGATCGGTAGAATAATTTTTAGGAAGTGTTCCATGTTGTCAACAAGAGCGAGGTAAGGAAATAATGGAAATTATCGACGCGTGTTTTCGTTTCTGCGATTTCGCCAGAAATTTCAAGAATTCAATAATGGAAGCTGTCAGACACAAACCTCCAAAAAGTCAAAAAATTAAAATGGGGGTTTAGTGGGCTGATTAGTCGGACTACTCTGTGTGGTCCAGACGGAGAAGAGTACAAACCACTGGTATAGGCCGTGGTAATTCACTTTGTGAATTGCGGTAAATCGGCTGTGGGTACCGTGCGTCGTGACCGTGCGCTGGTCGTGCGCGGTGCATGCGTTGACCGTGCGCGGTGCGTGCGTCGTGGTCGTGCGCGGTCCATGCGTTGACCGTGCGCGGGGCGTGCGTTGACCGTGCCGCTGCGCAGGGCTTGGTGGATTTCCAAGTGCCGTGCGTAAAGGAGAGCGAAGTGGTAATACTTACAGCAGTCCAGTTGAAGTGACTTTGGTTTAGACAGTGGCGTGCACAAGGTCCTGATCAGTGGCGTGCGCCAGATAACTGATCAGAGGAGTGGCCAGGTACATTGGTTTTGGTACTGGCTAGTGGCGTGCACCAGGTCCTAGGAAAGGCTTCGGGCTGTTGGTGAAAAACACCAGGGAAAATCTCACGCTGTGGAGGCTTTAGTAATTGTGCCAGGTACATGTGAGGAGTGCGGTCTACTCTGACACGTGTTCTGTGGTCAATTGGTCAAGTAGCACAGTGGATGTGAGAATTATTGGTGTACTTTCCATCCTGTCCAGTCAAGTGAAGTGTACATATCCAATCAACCAAATCATATGCCAGGCAGGTATACAATATTTATTAGTCATTTATAATATAAATACTACGTGCCGGCGTCGACAGCACGGGTGCGCCCTGCTGTTGTACTTCGGTTTTATTAAGAGACTACGTCCACAGCGCCGTTTCCGCAGGGTTTGGTCGGACCCAGGTCAGCCCGGCGGCGTTTACCTTGTAATTAGACTACTTCCACAGCGCCGTTACCGCAGGTGTGTCTTATTTTTTAGGCATTCCGACGGCGCGCACAGCTACCAAATAAAGAGAATAATCGGCGACGTGAGACGTGTATAGTTTGAAACAAGGGTAGGCGGTGAGTGATACCCCCGGTCGCGTTACAAATATAAGAGAATTAATTTTAATGACCTTGCGGACAAGTACTCTTGTGTTGAACTTTATATATTACAATTGGTTTAAAAACTTATAATTCTACGATCTACAAAATATTGGACAAAACTTGACAGCATTTCAGGAGAACATGCAAGTCCCAGATATGGTAGCATATACCCAATTTGAAAGAAAAAATAATTTAGATCATAGGCGTAGGAGGGTTTTTAATATTGGGGGGGGGGGGGGGGCAAATCGAAGCTATGTCATTGTCGTGCCGCAGGTACGACCTCGTGCCTATGGCACGAGGCGGGGAGAGTATGGGTGCTAAACCTCTCGCATAGGTGGGGGTCCAGGGGCCTTCCCCGGAAAATTTTCAAAACTAACCCCTGTCTAGACTCATCTCAATGTATTTTGCAGCGTTTTGATAGGTTAAATACTGTGATATCAAGGCAAGTTTAAAAACAATAAACACTAACCATATGACACAAGTTCCATAATCAACCCTCTCATTGGAGATGGATATGGGGATACCCCAGAAAATTTTGCAGCGTTCTGAGTGAGAGACTGAAAAGCAGTGAATATTAGGACAAAATTGTACAAATAACTGCATGACATAATTAAGTCCAATGATTAATTTTCAAACGTACTGTACTCAACTCACGACTTCTGGCTACATGGAGATTAAGAAGGTTTGGTGCCATATAAATAAACTAATTAACCACACCAATCTACATTTACCTTTGATGTATATCATTAAGTTGACCATGGGCCTAGCATTGATAGAATTCTCAACCCCCCCCCCCCCTTTCAAAAATCCTGGATCCGCCCCTGCCATTGGAGATGCTGTGAGCCGTTTCTAAAGGTGAATTTCAAGACGCCCTTTTACAAGAATAATGATGAAGGTTACCAGATGGACATTTCCTGTTAAAGCTCTTGGTTTTTTAGCTCACCTGAGCCAAAAGGCTCAGATGAGCTATTGCAATCTATCACCGTCCGTCGTCCGTCGTCCGTCGTTCGTCGTGCGTCGTGCGTCGTGCGTCGTGTGTAAACTTTACATTTTAATCTTCTCCTCCAAAACTACTGGGCCATATTTGATGAAACTCGGTGACTATCATGCCTAGGTAACAGCCTTTCAAAATTGTGTTCGGGGTATGGCCACGCCCAACAAGATGGCCGCTGTTACTAAAAATAGCAAATAGACAAAAAAATCTTCTTCTCTGAAACCAAAAGGTGCAGGCAAATTTTGATTGGATATTTGGATTCAGCATACCTGGGAACATTAAAATTGTGTTTTTCATGAAAATTAGACGAAAAATGGGTTACGCGTTTTTTGCGTAAAATTACCTAATTTTTAAAATGAGACATTTATTGTTATAACTTCAGAACGGCTGAAGATAATTGTATGGAGTTTTCACTGTTGGTCTTGTCTTGCAATTTTCTTTCAATTGATTTCAAGGTCGAAGGTCAAGGTCATGTCCCAGTTTTTGACCTTGATAAAAATGCTATTTTTTAACATTTCTTGTGATAATGGCGTAGGATTTTCAGTTATTTGTAGGTATTGACATGACGATCATTTTGATACATAGATCAGGGTCATGGGTTCAAAGGTCAAGGTCACAGCTGTCCAAGAATACCAAAATAGTTAATTATCTGCAAAACTATGAATTTTTGTATAGGCATGTATATCAGAATATTGTAGGTAATGGCACAATGGTCATTTTGATATATGAATAAAGGTCATGGGTTCAAAGGTCAAGGTCACAGATGTAAACAAGTACTGAAATGGTTAATTATCTCAAAAACTATAAACTTTTTGTATAGGCATGTTATTGGAATATTGTAGGTATTGGCCTAACAATCATTTTGATATATGAATGAAGGTCATAGGTTCAAAGGTCAAGGTCAAAGATGCGAACGAATACTTAAATGGTTAATTATCTCAAAAACTATAAACTTTTTGTATAGGCATGTATATTGGAATATTGTAGGTATTGGCCTAATGATCATTTCGATATATGAATGAAGGTCATAGGTTCAAAGGTCAAGGTCATAGATGCAAATGAATACTTAAAAGGTTAATTATTTCAAAAACTATTAACTTTTTGTATAGGCATGTATATTGGAATATTGTAGGTATTGGCCTAATGATCATTTTGATATATGAATGAAGGTCATAGGTTCAAAGGTCAAGGTCATAGCTGCGAACGAATATTTAAAAAGGTTAATTATCTCAGAAACTATAAACTTTTTGTATAGACATGTATATTAGAATATTGTAGGCATTTGCACAAGATCATTTTGATATATGAATGAAGTTCATAGGTTCAAAGGTCAAGGTCATAGATGCAAACTACTACTTAAATGGTTAGTTATCTCAGAAACTATAAACTTTTTGTATAGGCATGTATTTTAGAATATTGTAGGTATTGGCCTATCGATCATTTTGATATATGAATGAAGGTCATAGGTTCAAAGGTCAAGGTCATAGATGCAAATGAATACTTCAATGGTTAATTATCTCAAAAACTATAAACTCTTTGTATAGGCATGTATATTGGAATATTGTAGGTCTTAACCTAATGCACATTTTAAAATATAGCTGTTTTAGCTGTTTATATTATATATTGTAGCTAGACTTTAAATATGTTATATATAGCATCCTTATATAATAATTATTATAATTAATTTGCAAAAATACTTGCATATTATTGGCCCTTACTGCTGAAAATTTGATATTCTCTTTTATTAATGTCATTGACCATTGAACCTCTGCATAAGATATGTACTCTTCCTCAGGTGAGCGTTAAGGCCCATGGGCCTCTTGTTTTAGCACTTACACTATAAACATAAACTATGATACAACATTTCACACAATATATTGTGGGGGCCTGCCCCCACCCCCCTGCTCCTATGCCTATGTAGATATAAACGAGAAAAAAAACAAGAGAAATCTTCACTGCAATATTAGTACACGTCTTCACATGGTATTGATAAAGATAAATAACTAAAATAATATGTTATACGCGTTAAAACATCCTTAATAATGCGAATCGTTAATGTAAATAAACATCGCCATGTGCTTTCTAAAGATAGAACTGCGAGTTTCACCATCCAAATGCAACGCGCGATCTGATTGGTCAATGCAAATTAGTAATGTCTTCACGATGTGAAAGCGACAGAGAGCTGAAGAGACATCAGAAAACCTTGTATTTCTACCGATATCGATGGATTTTAATTAAAAATTAAGCATGGATCGGTAGATTAATGTTTTAGGAAGTGTTCCATGTTGTCAACAAGAGTGAGGTAAGGAAATAATGGAAATTATCGACGCGTGTTTGCGAATTCGTTTCTGCCGTTTTCGCCAGAAATTTCAAGAATTCAATAATGGAAGCTGTCAGACCACAAACCTCCAAAAAGTCAAAAAATTAAAATGGGGGTTTAGTGGGCTGATTAGTCGGACTAATTAGAATATTGTAGGTATTGACACAATGATCATTTTGATATAGGCTAAGGTCATGGATTCAAAGGTCAAGGTCACAGGCCCAATGGGTTTCTTGTTGGAGGAATAGATGTGTTATTTGATGTGTCATTTTCTATTGGATTTTTTTAATTAATGCACAAAGTTGGGTTGGGTGTCAGTTTATGGGACCTTTTTTAGCGTCCTATTTCACTTATAACTTTGTTTTATTTTAGTTTTCACAGATAAGAAGTTACACAAGACCTTGTTTAAACTGTCACAAAAGTATGGACCGGTACTGCGTGTACATTTGGGTGAGTAAAACAAAATTAACCCAATGACTAATGTGTCGGTTGAAAAACATTAAAGTAATCATCATTAGAATCGTACGTTATTAATAGATGCATGTAGCTCCGTTGATAGAGCGTCGGACTCCATATATCTAATGTTCGAGGTTTGGAATTCCGATGGGGACATGTCGTGATCTTCAGAAATTCACGCCATTTTGCATTGCTGCCTATGTCAAGATAATGGACTGGTGAGACATACAACAACCTCTACAACTCCTGTAATGTAGTGCGATCTAGCTGACATTAGCACTGTCGTGCAAAAGATTTAGATGTTTTAATACAAGCGCAAGACTTACTTAAGTTACGACTCATATAGTGAGTGTGATATGAAATACCTGGAACAAGAACAAGAACACATAAGGACCCATGGGCAAAAACAAGGCCTTTGTCGGAACATTGTGGGCGTGGTCGGCGATACGCCAATTCTTATATTCACAATTTAAAAAAGACATCGGTTACAGAAATTCATTAAACCCGGTAAAATCACGTTACAAAACAAATTGTTGATTTCATCGTACAATGTTTCGACAGTAATACATATACTGTTTCGGGGCCAGTATTTGTTCAAACAAACAAAATGCATGATGTAAAAGTACTTTACACATAATGAAGTTAACAGAACAATCTGCTGAATGTAGAATAGGTCAACATCCTAGGCCCAAACATCTGCCTTAACGCCAGGTAGCAATGTAAAAAACAACATACCATCGTTAAGGCAGATGATTGGGCCTAGTCAACTGGATTTGGAATTGTAAGAATGAAAAAATCAAAGGGTCTCTCTTTCTGATTATGAAACCCATGAATTCATACGGACATTGGAGTAAATGAAGTCCATGTAACCATTTACAGTCCAGGCCCCGGGATAGAATTTTTTTGGGGGAAAAGCCAGGAAATAGAAATATTGCACATTGTGTTCTTAGACTGTTGACTCAAACAGCTACGGTAGCTTAATTGGTAGAGTGCATAATTCAACGGTCATGACCCAATGCCAAACCCATGCAGGAAGTACCTTTACTGACAGTTTAAGTTCAGTTCTGGACTGGGAAACTCGAAGCTCTCTTAGCAGTTACGAACACTTAGTGCCTATATAACACAACGGAGTTAAGTGTTCGTAACTGCTAAAAGAGCTTTGAGATTAACAGTGACTTTAATTCAAATAATATGAAAATAGGCATTGCCTATCCCGGGAAATGTCCAAATTTATTATCGGGTTATTGTGCGCACACACACACACACACACACACACACACACCCAAAAAAGGGATGGCACACATTGTTTTGTCTCACCAAACACACTAGTGGGACTGACTATAGTTAACTACCGCCGAGTTCTTGCCTCATCTTTTAAGCATGTTCTGTCACACAGACCTGGGTTTTGGTATGATCTTATCAGGGACACAAAAGGCTATTCAATTACCCAATATAGTGAATATACTAATCCATATCACGACAACATTCTCACATTGTAATATCTTCTCATCTTAAATCACTTTTTACCATACCATTTGAATAATTTAATCTACTGATTTATGGATTCCATAAATAACTACTCCTGTTTCTTAAAACAAGATGTGTATCATATCACAGTTCAAGATTGCCCCATTCAATTAATGAAGCAGTTATACCAATGAAAAACAAACATCCAAATCACAATCCGGGAGTAAAGTAAGAAAAACTTTGAAACTGACAAGTTAGGTTAAACACGCGAACTTCCACCAGGGAAGTGAGACCGAGTTTTCTGGAAGGGTAAGCACCTTCTGTTAGCTAGCTACACCGACCACGTGTGTAATCAATATTAAGTGAAGAGAACATGGAAGTAAAACATCCAGGTCAATATTGGACACAGAGACATCAAACTTGTCAACAATACGGTGATGATGGTCATAAAACTTTTTGCCGAAGGCCCTGATAAGCCTAGGCTTGCAATATCCCTTGGTCAACAATCTATTCTGTTTGTGACCGCCTTGGTTGCTCAATGGTATAGCATCCTCTTGGAGAGTGGAAGGTTTTTGGTTCCAACCTGACTTGTGTTATACATGACAATACTTCAAAATTTGAGTTACTGCTTCCTCATTTTGCAAGCCACATTTGGCTTAAAGGATAGATTATCGACTGGTTATAGAATTATATTAATTGGGAGTGGAATGCTTGTCTGTGACTCTGTTAGGCAGCACCTTTAACCCACAACCCGATATTAATGCAGTGGTATGAGGGTAAGCTCCTCTTACACCTTCAACATTCACAGGCATATAGTACCATGATGAGAATTTTCTAAAGCACAGACCATTGCAAGTGACAAATGATATGATTAAAACTTGACAGGCTTGTACCGAAATAATGTTAATTTTAGCTCAGCCCCTTTAAATTTCACTGCATGAAGAGCCCCAGCCCCGGAGAATTAAAAATGCTTTTTCACTTATATCGAGATGGTTAATTCTAGGATGGTGGGTTGGATTTTTTTTTTTACTCCAGTCAAGATTATTCATTATTCACCTAAATTGAAATGAAACATTCTGGGATGATATACTAGAAAGATGGTGCTTTAAGATTTATATTGAAATGGTCGCTTATGTGGATGGTGGAGTGGAAATTGGCATTTATTCACTTATACCAACTTCTTTTTCGAGAACCAAGTTTGGGATATTGAAGAAGGTAATGTTGATTTTACCCTAGTTAAAAATTTTATATTCATTCCGAGAACTAAATTATTGGAATCCCCTGCCAGCATCAGTAGTCCAGTCGCCATCCCTGGAGGTTTTCAAGGAGTCAATTCAGACCTTACCTAAGTGGATCTCAACTACAGTCAGCTGCTAAACTCAACATGAATGTTCTATTATTGTTATTTTCTTCACAACTATTTGGGACAGCGGTCCATCTCATTGCACAACATGTACAGTTTCCTCATCAGTTATGTCCAAGTTAGATTTTTGATGAGTGCAGTCATTGTAGTTGAAGTCAGTTTTAGTCAGCACCTTTAAGTCAAACTGGTCCAGCTCGATCAGCTGATCATGATATCCACGTCACATGTAAACAAACAAGAGGATTTGTCAATATTTACATTAAATTCGGAATAAATTCAATAAATTTTATCTGTATTTTCATAAAAATGATTATTGGGAAGAACTGTTAATTAATTCTTTCGAAAAACGCATTTTATTATTTTTCTTAAAAATCGATCGTTTGTGAAAACGTCTTTCCCGTCCTGACGAACGCCATTTTTGTTTACACTGCATTCAGCGAGGGTCACAGATGCACTCAAAATTTTGATTCAAGTAATAATATGTGAAAAAGAGTTACCGTAGAAGTCGTATACTGTGGTTATGCTAACCTCGTAATAGTTTTGTGTCAGGTAACTATGGTTATCGATTTATCTAACTTGAAATCGGCAAATTTTGTATCTTCCCGCATTGTATACTGTGTGATCATGGTTGATGCACGTGGGAAGGTCGGTCGCTGATTGGCTTACAGTGGTTATCGATCTGAATTGAACTTTGACCCAATCAAAAGAAATCACGTAATCGCGAATCTTGAAACGCTACACTTGGAGATCAGCCAGAACGGCGAAAGAAACGTAAATATTTGGTATTCGATCAACCTATTTAAATTATTACTTGTTTCAATGAACTATTTTCACGATAATCGTTTCTTGGTTTCATTTCTTATGAACGAGACGGGCGAGATTTTCCCCCATATGGAGCTCACTTCCTGTCGATTTGACCCCTTCAATGGCCTTGAGAAAAGTGAGAAAAGTGGTGCACGCGCGGCGTCAAATGATTTGGACGTACGGTCTATAGAATTTTTCCACAATTTTCTATGACGTCATAATACATACGTGTTACCTATAGACGGGAAATTCCCGGCGCTTTGCGCCGGGACATTTCCCGTATTAATTATGGACCACCAGTACATTTATACTTAGGGAGAACACTGATAGAATATATCATGAGTATCTATGTAGGATAAGGAAATCTCGCCCGGGGAGTTGAATATTTCAGTCGGAGACGAAGCTTGCCGAGTCTCTGACAAAAATATTTAACCTCGAGGGTGAGTTCCCTATCCTACATTGATAAACTCATGACTGATTCTTTTTCTTCCATTTTGATGACAATTTTTCGCCTTCAAGTATCAGTTATGTCGACATCGACGCCATTCTTGTAAATCTAACTTTGTTATTTAACGTTTTACATAAAAATAAATATGACCATCGGACAGGTCAATGTTGTTTGCTTCTAATAAAAGGTCAAGTGGACAGGTCAATGTTGTTTGCCTATAAACATTATTTTTATACGTAGGACCAAGTCGGTGGATTGTTCTGAACAACATAGAGGTAGTAACCGAAGCTATGATTAAAAAAGGAGCAGATTTTGCAGACAGGCCGTACATACCCTCTAGTAAGTACAATGATACAGTACAGACCTGTCAAAAGTTTAACACTGAGCTAACGAAAAGGGGTCAAACATCGACTGTAGAATACCAAAGATATGGATAGCTAATGGTCGAAAAACTGACACCATATAGTAAACATTTGATCGAGATCAGCTGCCTATTTTGGCGCCAATTCGTTAATCTTTTGTTAAACTGTTGACACATCTGCACAATATGTGACACCAGTGAATGTGTTCCATTTTCAGGATAAAGGTTAGGTGTTGATAACTACCAGGTATTTCACATTCAACTTAGCGATTTGAGAGTTTTCTCTTTTCCCAAGTGTAAGTCAGGAGGAAAACTTAAAACCCCAGCGTTACTGTAGGTACGCCGTAAAACGTAAAAGGACTCATCGGCGCATTTAAATGGTGGTCGATCGAGAACTTTTACGCCAGTACCGTCAACCCATGTGTAAATCATGTAGGACTCCGTGATTGCTGCATGATTTTCGTCTCTAACATCAAACTAAAATCAGTTAGGTCTTAACAGACGTTGTCTTTACATAGCATCATATGTATGGGCTTATCTCCGAATAGTGTTGAAAGGTTTAAACACAACAGATCTGCATTTACTCAAGTGAGGCTGACCCGTCCTGCAATATTTATTTCGCTCGCTCAGTCGCTGTACAGTTCACAACATTGGGTTTAGTGGATTGTACGTCCATACACTGTCAATACGTGTGGAGAAACGCACGATAAAACATTGAGCTAAAATAAAGTCCTAAGATTTTTAAATCTTATTTATAGCTAAACTGTTTTGAGCAGGACAAAACAAAAGAATTCATGCAATCCTACTTTATACATCCCTATTTCATGCAACCCTACTTTATACAACCCTACTTCATACACCTCTACTTCATACAACCCTACTTAATACAACCCTACTTTATACAACCCTACTTCATACACCCCTCCCTACTTCATACACCCTACTTCATACAAACTACTTCATACACCCTATATATACAACCTACTTCATACAACTCTACTTCATGCAACCCTACTGCATACAACCCTACTTTATACAACCCTACTTCATACAACCCTACTTTATGCACCCTACTTCATACACCATACTTTATACAACCCTACTTTATACAACCTTACTTTATACAACCCTACTTTATACAACCCTACTTTATACAACCATACAGCATACAACCCTACTTTATACAACCATACAGCATACAACCCTACTTTATACAACTATACAGCATACAACCCTACTTTATACACCATACTTTATACAACCATACAGCATACAACCCTACTTTATACAACCATACAGCATACAACCCTACTTTATACAACCATACAGCATACAACCCTACTTTATACAACCATACAGCATACAACCCTACTTCATACACCATACTTTATACAACCCTACTTCATACACCATACTTTATACAACCTTACTTCATACAACCCTACTTCATACACCATACTTTATACAACCTTACTTTATACAACCTTACTTTATACAACCCTACTTCATGCAACCCTACTGCATACAACCCTACTTTATACAACCCTACTTCATACAACTCTACTTCATGCAACCCTACTGCATACAACCCTACTTTATACAACCCTACTTCATACAACTCTACTTCATACAACCCTACTTTATACACTCTACTTCATACACCATACTTTATACAACCCTACTTTATACAACCTTACTTTATACAACCCTACTTTATACACCATACTTTATACAACCCTACTTCATACAACCCTACTTTATACAACCATACAGCATACAACCCTACTTCATACACCATACTTTATACAACCCTACTTTATACAACCTTACTTTATACAACCCTACTTCATACAACCCTACTTTATACAACCATACAGCATACAACCCTACTTTATACAACCCTACTTTATACAACCTTACTTTATACAACCCTACTTCATACAACCCTACTTAATACAACCCTACTTTATACAACCATACTTTATACAACCTTACTTTATACAACTCTACTTCATACACCATACTTTATACACCATACTTTATACAACCCTACCTCAAACAAACCTACTTAATACACCCTACTTTATACCCCTCTACTTCATACGCCCTACTTTATACAACCCTACTTTATACAACCCTACTTCATACACCATACTTTATACAACCCTACCTCAAACAAACCTACTTAATACACCCTACTTTATACACCTCTACTTTATACAACCCTACTTTATACAACCCTACCTCAAACAAACCTACTTAATACACCCTACTTTATACCCCTCTACTTCATACGCCCTACTTTATACAACCCTACTTTATACAACCCTACTTCATACACCATACTTTATACAACCCTACCTCAAACAAACCTACTTAATACACCCTACTTTATACAACCCTACTTTATACAACCCTACTTTATACAACCCTACCTCAAACAAACCTACTTAATACACCCTACTTTATACCCCTCTACTTCATACGCCCTACTTTATACAACCCTTCTTCATACAACCCTACTTCATACACCATACTTTATACAACCCTACCTCATACAGTCCCACTTAATACACCCTACTTTATACACCTCTACTTCATACGCCCTACTTTATACAACCCTACTTCATACACCATACTTTATGCACCATACTTTATACAACCCTACCTCAAACAAACCTACTTAATACACCCTACTTTATACCCCTCTACTTCATACGCCCTACTTTATACAACCCTTCTTCATACAACCCTACTTCATACACCTCTACTTCATACAACCCTACTTCATACACCTCTACTTCATACACCTCTACTTCATACACCCTACTTCATACAACCTACTTCATACAAACCTAATTCATACAACCCTACTTCATACACCTCTACTTCATACACCTCTATTTCATACAACCCTACTTCATACAACTCAATTCATACAACCCTACTTTTTACAACCCTACTTCATACAACTCTACTTTTTACACCTGTACTTTATACAACTCTACTTCATACACCTCTACTTTATACAACCCTACTTCATACACCTTTACTTCATACACCCCTACTTTATACAACCCTACTTCATACAACTCTACTTCATACACCTCTATTTCATACACCCTACTTCATACAACCTACTTCATACAAACCTAATTCATACAACCCTACTTCATACACCTCTACTTCATACACCTCTATTTCATACAATCCTACTCCATACAACCCTACTTCATACATCTCTACTTTATACAACCCTACTCCATACAACCCTACTTCATACACCTCTACTTTATACACCTCTACTTCATACACCTCTACTTTATACACCTCTACTTTATACAACCCTACTTTATACACCTCTTCTTTATACAACTCTACTTTATACACCTCTTCTTTATACAACTCTACTTTATACACCATACTTTATACACCTCTTCTTTATACAACTCTACTTTATACACCTCTTCTTTATACAACTCTACTTTATACACCTCTACTTTATACAACTCTACTTTATACACCATACTTTATACACCTCTTCTTTATACAACTCTACTTTATACACCTCTACTTTATACAACTCTACTTTATACACCATACTTTATACACCTCTTCTTTATACAACTCTACTTTATACACCTCTTCTTTATACAACTCTACTTTATACACCTCTACTTTATACAACTCTACTTTATACACCATACTTTATACACCTCTTCTTTATACAACTCTACTTTATACACCTCTACTTTATACAACTCTACTTTATACACCTCTACTTTATACAACTCTACTTTATACACCATACTTTATACACCATACTTTATACAACTCTACTTTATACACCTCTACTTTATACAACTCTACTTTATACACCATACTTTATACACCTCTTCTTTATACAACTCTACTTTATACACCTCTACTTTATACAACTCTACTTTATACACCTCTACTTTATACAACTCTACTTTATACACCATACTTTATACACCATACTTTATACAACTCTACTTTATACACCTCTACTTTATACAACTCTACTTTATACACCATACTTTATACACCATACTTTATACAACTCTACTTTATACACCTCTACTTTATACAACTCTACTTTATACACCATACTTTATACACCATACTTTATACAACTCTACTTTATACACCTCTACTTTATACAACTCTACTTTATACACCATACTTTATACAACCACAACTAGAGTGGAGTGGAGTGGAGTAATTGTATTTTTTTAACCTTGTCAAAATTATTTAACTCATTACGAGGCGGTCAATTATTGGATGGTGGAGTAAACCGGAGTGCCCTTAGAAACCTACCATTCTTTATAGTAATATATGGATGAAAACTACAATATTCATATTTATTATTGTAGTTGATGAATTTACACAAGGAAGCAAAGATATAGCATTTGGACAGTATGGGCCAACATGGAAGTTTCAGAGAAAAATTGCAGGAAAAGCATTAAGGTAAGATCGAAAAAATACCGAAGGTACTTAACATGACAAAATGTCATTTATAGTTCAATCACATGGGTGGCTTGATTGTAGAAGGTCTGCCTCGATAACGGGAGGTCATGGGTTCGAACCCCGACCGGATAATACATAAGACTTTAAAATATGAGGTACTGCCTCCTCACCTGCTCAAGTATTACGAAGACAAGTTCAAGGTATCGACTCGTTTATCCGGTGCCAGGATAAAGTTACTGGGAGAGTGATATGTTCGTCGATGGTGTACTGGCGTTTTGAGGTAGCACCTTAAAGCTGATTGCGCGCTATTACAAGGCAGACCATAAAACACGCACATCTCACGCATACAGGAACTTGTTCATAAATTTATTAAAAAAAATTGCTCTGGTTCCAAATAGCTGAAAAATTGATGATCGTACGTTAAACATCACTTCAATGACAACAAATTATATAGATCTTGTGTAGACAAAGGTCCTAACATAGCTCAACTCTGGCTAAAAATATTGCTTTACTATAGTTGGAGCCAAACGTTCACATGATGTTTTCAGCGAATTGAACTGCATAAAACGGCGTGAAAATATAAAACATGTCATCATCTTTATGGCTTCATTTTCCAAGTTTAAATCTTAGATTTTTATTTACTACATTTAGACATTTACAATTTAGTGGAGAATTCCGGGGATGAAACATCTGTCCCCTTTATTCTTTTATGATACAATGTTTATGTGTATTGCTTCTCAGACTGCAGGGAATTACAGAGTTTTAAGCTATATTTTAACCATTTCTAGGGAAGCATGCCCCCAGACACCCTATATCCTTCTTTGGCATCAACGAAAAAATGGTCTGCGCCTCTCCAACATTTCTTGGTCCACTACTGCATTTTTTAACAATGTCTCTCACTATATTTAAAGTACCATTAACAATTTGGGTTTCGCAATTTTGGTCCATGCACTACTAATGAGGAATTGCATTGCTAAAGAGTCATCAAGTGCTGTTAAATTAACACTGGTATAATATGTTATTTATAAATTTGCAGGCAATATCTAGTGGGAGGGCATTTAGAGACTATAGTACACGAGGCTTGCGAAAAAGTCTTTAAAGTAATGAGTGCAGAGCAGAAAGCTTTTGATCCTGCTAAGTGTTGTGATTTCCTTGTCTTTAACATCCTGTGTGCTATATGTTTTGGAAAAACGTAAGTAGTCATAGCAAGTCCCCGAAACCAATAAATGTATCAACCAAACACAATAAATGTATCAACCAAACCCATAAATGTGTCAACCATACACAATTAATGTATCATCCATACACAATAAATGTATCAACCAAACCCATAAATGTATCAACCATACACAATAAATGTATCAACCATACACAAAAAAGATGTTAAATTTAGAGTACCAAGTAATTTGTAAAAACCCTAGAAAACTCCACCTTCAGAAAAATAATACTTGCATATCAACAAATATTCAGGTCATCTTTTTATAAATTATAAAAAATGTCAAATCAAAAACAAACATACTTATCCATTTCCGAATCACAATCCAGAAGCAAAGTAAAAACTTTGGAACTGACAAGTTAGGTTAGACACGTGAACTTCCACCAGGCAAGTGAGGCCGGGTGCTCCGGAAGGGTAAGCACCTCCTGTTTAGCTAGCTACACCCGTCACGTGTGTAATCAAAATTATGTGAAAGGAACATGGAACTATGAGACGTCAAATATATCCAAGGCAATCCTGGACACAGAGACATCAAATTTATCAACAATACTGTGATGACGGCCATAAAACTTTTCAAAATTACAATCCCAAATCAAAAGTAAAAACTGGCAAAATTGAGTTAAACACACCTGTTAAATCATTTGGAAAGGAAAGAGACTATAGAACGTCAAATATATCCAACTGGCGTATTCAATTTAATGCAGTTACGCCAGGGAAGTGAGGTTGCGTGCTCCAGATTGATGGAGAGGCACTTTCATTTTAGCTAGCTACACACGACTGAAATTCAAATGGAAATTAAAGGAGCATGAAGCTATTGGATATAAAATTATCCAAGTTTACTTAATTTTGGATACAGAGAAATTATACCTATCAAAAATTATTGATGACGTTCATTAAACTCTTAGAGTCATAATCCTGAGACTGGACATAATTAATGCCAAACTGTAACTTATGTAACACTATTGGTAGTTAAATGATAATTTATGTAACTCTGAAGATGCTTTACAAGTTCCTTTATTCTATGCTATATTATGCTGATTTTTTGCTGTAATCTGTTTATTGTGTGTGTATTGGTGTACATGGTGCTGGAGAGGCATGCTGCGTCCCCACAGCTTGTGAAAGTATCGACTACACCTTGCCGGACTCCTCGCTCTGGTGGTGTAAGCATTGGTGTACATGGTGCTGGAGAGGCATGCTGCGTCCCCACAGCTTGTGAGAGTATCGACTACACCTTGCCGGACTCCTCTCTCTGGTGGTGTAAGCATTGGTGTACATGGTGCTTGAGAGGCATGCTGCGTCCCCACAGCTTGTGAGAGTATCGACTACACCTTGCCGGACCTCTCTCTCTGGTGATGTGTGTATTGGTGTACATGGTGCTGGAGAGGCATGCTGCGTCCCCACAGCTTGTGAGAGTATCGACTACACCTTGCCGGACTCCTCTCTCTGGTGGTGTAAGCATTGGTGTACATGGTGCTGGAGAGGCATGCTGCGTCCCCACAGCTTGTGAGAGTATCGACTACACCTTGCCGGACTCCTCTCTCTGGTGGTGTAAGCATTGGTGTACATGGTGCTTGAGAGGCATGCTGCGTCCCCACAGCTTGTGAGAGTATCGACTATACCTTGCCGGACCTCTCTCTCTGGTGATGTGTGTATTGGTGTACATGGTGCTGGAGAGTCATGCTGCGTCCCCACAGCTTGTGAGAGTATCGACCGACTACACCTTGCCGGACTCTTCTCTCTGGTGGTGTAAGCATTGGTGTACATGGTGCTGGAGAGGCATGCTGCGTCCCCACAGCTTGTGAGAGTATCGACTACACCTTGCCGGACACCTCTCTCTGGTGGTGTGTGTATTGGTGTACATGGTGCTAGAGAGGCATGCTGCGTCCCCACAGCTTGTGAGATTACCGACTACACCTTGCCGGACTCCTCTCTCTGGTGGTGTAAGCATTGGTGTACATGGTGCTGGAGAGGCATGCTGCGTCCCCACAGCTTGTGAGAGTATCGACTACACCTTGCCGGACCTCTCTCTCTCTGGTGATGTGTGTATTGGTGTACATGGTGCTGGAGAGGCATTCTGCGTCCCCACAGCTTGTGAGAGTATCGACTATACCTTGCCGGACTCCTCTCTCTCTGGTGATGTATGTATTGGTGAACATGGTGCTGGAGAGGCATTCTGCGTCCCCACAGCTTGTGAGAGTATCGACTATACCTTGCCGGACTCCTCTCTCTCTGGTGATGTATGTATTGGTGAACATAGTGCTGGAGAGGCATGCTGCGTCCCCACAGCTTGGGAGGGAGGTATTCGTCTCTCGATAGACTGCTTTAGTTCAAACTCTGATAGAGGAGTGTACTATTTCAATATTAATATGCCTGTTTTAGATATGAAATAGACGATGAAGAGTTTCTGCTCATTATGAAACTTGATAACGACCTCTTGGAGAGATTTGGTACCGGAGTGATAGAAGATGTCATTCCATATTTAAAGGACGTATGTCCAACTAAGAGATACCGAGATATAATGAAAGATGCTAAAAAGTTTATCTTGATCGTTGAGAAGAAATATAAAGAACACTTGTATACATTTGACAAAGGTAAATATGATACATTTACAATAAAGGCCTGTAACGAGGTTTGTGAAATACCTGTAAGAGTTATTCTGCCTGATCACTACACAAAATAGCTTTAGTCGAAAGACCTGCCGAAAGTTTAACACTAAGCCAACGAATTATGCCAAATCCAATAATTCGTTAGCTATGTCTTTGAAGCTTCATGGTCACAAGCTGTTCACATATCAGTCACTCGTTAGTCACATATCAGTTACTCGTTAGTCACATATCAGTCACTCGTTAGTCACATATCAGTCACTCGTTAGTCACATTTCAATCACTCGTTAACTTAGTTTAGACTATTTTTCATTAGCTTATTGATAAACTTTAGACAGGTATGTGCTTTATCCTTAGTTATGATTCTGTTTCACCAAAGTCAGTTCTGATTGTGTAAGTTTTGTAACACAATTATGATGTACATTTAAAGTTGCAGGACAATATGTAGACAGTCTTATAACGTACAACGCCTACCGTGACATCGATCAATACGGTAGCTTAGTTGGTAGAATGTTTATTCCTAGGCGACAGGTCCTGCTTGTTAATAATTGCAAGATTGAAAGTTAACGAATACACACATGTATTTTCAAACAAAGTTCAAACTTTATAGCATTGGCGGATTGATTTGGTGACAGAAAATATTTAAACACGAGAACTTTGAACTTGGGAGAAAGTATAAGGTCGTTGGCACCACCCGTTCAGTTCAGTGACAAACACGTCATGATTCGAAAGCTTGATTTGTATACAACATTCAAACTTTACGTTCTAACATGAACGGATAAACGTAAAGACAAAATGTATTTAAACACTGAAACTTTAAATTTGATAAAAGTGTAAGTTCATTCGTACCACACGCTCATTAACGAATGGTTTCTGATTTGTAGACAACATCCGGGACTTTACCGACTCTCTCATACTGGCGAGGAAGGAAGCGGAGGAAGAGGACGACGCAGAACTTTTGTCACAGATAACGGAAACACATCTAGTTCAGACTCTGATGGATATATTTACTGGTATATAATCATACTCCGCCGAACATTAGGGAGGGGATATACACTATGTGAGCATTCCTGATAGCCAAAATCACCAATGGCTACAAAGTAATGCAATTTCTTTCAAAAAGTAACATATTGCACACTTGAGAAAAAATACTTTGCATAGAGTAGTCTCCCTTTTGATGTACACGAATTCACTGCTATTACACTGGGAACCCTTTTTTTTTTTTTTTTGAACATTTGTGTTGACTCTGAAAACTTCGACCCAAGATAATTTTGTCAACACCCTTGTTCAGACAAAAACGATATTGCACTCAGCATGTGCAATTTATTATTTCACCCCAGCTTGACAGCTTGAAACTTCCTTAAAGAAAGTAGGGACAGATATCGCCATTTTGCACACACACACACACACACACACACACACACACACATGCAAGAAAGTATATTTGCTAGTTTTCTCGCTAAGATTGAACAATGAAATCAGAGGTGTATCTATGGTTGACAACATGTTGAAATGTTTTTTTTAATTAAATTCGTATTTTTTAGCTCACCTGACCGAAAGGTCATGTGAGCTTATTACATAGCGCAGCGTGTGTCTGCGTGCGTGTGTGCGTGCGTGTGCGCGTCGTTACGCCTGTATTCGACATCTCCTCTGAAACTACAAGACAGATTTCAATGTAACTTGGTGAGAACTATATATGGGCTGGTGCAATTCAGATTTGTTCATGATATTGCCATGGCTACCATAACTAGGTCAATGTGAACTAGGGGTGCAAAAATCTTAAAAAATCTTCTTCTCCGAAATCAATTATTGGAGAAAGATTCTGACATATTCTTGTAATTATCTTCAACATAAGGTCAAGGTAAATTCTCAAGGTCATGACCTAATTTTTTTGGCCTCTGATTTTAAATATTACCTAGAAAACTACACACATTTTGTATAGACATGTATATCAAATTGTTGTAGATATTGATATAACGAATATTTTGATGTATAGAAAAAGGTCATGGGTTCAAAGGTTAAGGTCACAGTTACGTAACAATACCTAAGTAGTTAATTATCTCTAAAACCATAAACTTTTTGTATAGGCATGTATATTAGAATGTTGTAGGTATTCATACAACGATCATTTTGATGTAAAGAAAAAGGTCATAGGTTCAAAGGTCAAGGTCACAGATGCGAAACAATACCAAAATGGTTAATTATCTCGAAAACTATAAACTTTTTGTATAGGCATGTATATTAGAATGTTGTAAGTGTTGATACAACAATCATTTTGATGTATAGAAAAAGGTCATTGGTTCAAAGGTCAATGTCACAGATGCGAAACAATACCGAAATGGTTAATTATCTCGAAAACTATAAACTTTTTGTATAAGCAAGTATATTAGAATGTTGTAGGTATTGATAAAACAATCATTTTGATGTACAGAAAAAGGTCATTGGTTCAAAAGTCAAGGTCACAGATGCGAAACAATACCGAAATGGTTAATTATCTCGAAAACTATAAACTTTTTGTATAAGCAAGTATATTAGAATGTTGTAGGTATTGAAAAACAATCATTTTGATGTATAGAAAAAGGTCATGGGTTCAAAGGTTAAGGTCACAATTACGTAACAATACCTAAGTAGTTAAATATCTCTAAAACTATAAACTTTTTGTATAGGCATGTATATTAGAATGTTGTAAGTATTGATACAACAATCATTTTGATGTAAAGAAAAAGGTCATGGATTCTAAAGTCAAGGTCATAGATGCAAAACAATACCGAAATGGTTAATTATCTCGAAAACTATAAACTTTTTGTATAAGCATGTATATTAAAATGTTGTAGGTATTGATACAACAATCATTTTGATGTAAAGAAAAATGTCATAGGTTCAAAGGTCAACGTCACAGATGCAAAACAATACCGAAATGGTTAATTATCTCGAAAACTATAAACTTTTTTGTATAAGCATGTATATTAGAATGTTGTAAGTATTGATACAACAATCATTTTGATGTATAGAAAAAGGTCATTGGTTCAAAGGTCAGGGTCACAGATGCGAAACAATACCGAAATGGTTAATTATCTCGAAAACTATAAACTTTTTGTATAAGCAAGTATATTAGAATGTTGTAGGTATTGATAAAACAATCATTTTGATGTACAGAAAAAGGTCATAGGTTCAAAAGTCAAGGTCACAGATGCGAAACAATACCGAAATGGTTAATTATCTCGAAAACTATAAACTTTTTGTATAAGCAAGTATATTAGAATGTTGTAGGTATTGAAAAACAATCATTTTGATGTATAGAAAAAGGTCATGGGTTCAAAGGTTAAGGTCACAATTACGTAACAATACCTAAGTAGTTAAATATCTCTAAAACTATAAACTTTTTGTATAGGCATGTATATTAGAATGTTGTAGGTATTCATACAACGATCATTTTGATGTAAAGAAAAAGGTCATAGGTTCAAAGGTCAAGGTCACAGATGCGAAACAATACCAAAATGGTTAATTATCTCGAAAACTATAAACTTTTTGTATAGGCATGTATATTAGAATGTTGTAAGTGTTGATACAACAATCATTTTGATGTATAGAAAAAGGTCATTGGTTCAAAGGTCAATGTCACAGATGCGAAACAATACCGAAATGGTTAATTATCTCGAAAACTATAAACTTTTTGTATAAGCAAGTATATTAGAATGTTGTAGGTATTGATAAAACAATCATTTTGATGTACAGAAAAAGGTCATTGGTTCAAAAGTCAAGGTCACAGATGCGAAACAATACCGAAATGGTTAATTATCTCGAAAACTATAAACTTTTTGTATAAGCAAGTATATTAGAATGTTGTAGGTATTGAAAAACAATCATTTTGATGTATAGAAAAAGGTCATGGGTTCAAAGGTTAAGGTCACAATTACGTAACAATACCTAAGTAGTTAAATATCTCTAAAACTATAAACTTTTTGTATAGGCATGTATATTAGAATGTTGTAAGTATTGATACAACAATCATTTTGATGTAAAGAAAAAGGTCATGGATTCTAAAGTCAAGGTCATAGATGCAAAACAATACCGAAATGGTTAATTATCTCGAAAACTATAAACTTTTTGTATAAGCATGTATATTAAAATGTTGTAGGTATTGATACAACAATCATTTTGATGTAAAGAAAAATGTCATAGGTTCAAAGGTCAACGTCACAGATGCAAAACAATACCGAAATGGTTAATTATCTCGAAAACTATAAACTTTTTTGTATAAGCATGTATATTAGAATGTTGTAAGTATTGATACAACAATCATTTTGATGTATAGAAAAAGGTCATTGGTTCAAAGGTCAGGGTCACAGATGCGAAACAATACCGAAATGGTTAATTATCTCGAAAACTATAAACTTTTTGTATAAGCAAGTATATTAGAATGTTGTAGGTATTGATAAAACAATCATTTTGATGTATAGAGAAAGGTCATTGGTTCAAAAGTCAAGGTCACAGATGCGAAACAATACCGAAATGGTTAATTATCTCGAAAACTATAAACTTTTTGTATAGGCATGTATATTAGAATGTTGTAGGTATGAATACAACGATAATTTTGATGTATAAAAAAGGTCATGGGTTCAAAGGTCAAGGTCACAGATGCGAAACAATAGCGAAATGGTTAATTATCTCGAAAACTATAAACTTTTTGTATAGGCATGTATATTAGAATGTTGTAGGTATTGATACAACAATCATTTTGATAGAAAAAGGTCATTGGTTTAAAGGTGAAGGTCACAGCTGCTAAACAATAGCGAATTGGTTTATTATCTTAAAAACTATAAACTTTTTGTATAGGCATGTATATAAAAATGTTGTAGGTATTGATACAACAATCGTTTTGATGTACAGTATAACCTGCTATAGAGTCCACCTCTGTATAAGTCCAACTGTCTATAGCAACCTGTCTGAAGTATCCCCAATGGATTTTACTATATAATGACCCTGTATATAAAGTCCACCTGTCTAATGAGAATAGAGTCCACCCTTTTTAGTTCAAAATGACTTCTTAACCTGTCTAAAAGTCCACTATCAACTTTAAGTTATTTTTCATCTTATAATTTTAGTCTAATATCTTAATGCTTGAAGATTAGAAATATATGATTATTATACATCTTTTATCATTGTATAAGTTTAACAATTTTTTGTTGCAAATGCAAAGAGTATAAATGAGTTTTAATAAGTATACTTATACTCATGTCAATGACTGAAGCCATTAGATCAGCAGTTAAAACTGTCTTTGTTATTTAGGACAGTATGTTTTCTATACCTATTGTTTTAACTAGTGACACCCTGCTTCCTAAGAAAACAAAGACAGTAGTCAGGTATATACTAATAGATAAACTGTTACCATCTAATCATATGTATAGCCCATTAAGATTATAATACACTTTTCAGATATCTTCTATAATTAATAATAAATCTTTTTTTTCAAGTATCAAAAAAATAAATTTAACAAAACTAAACAAAAGTGTATTTTAATAGGTATTTTATGTATTATTTTCATTTATTTGTATACCAGTATCAACAATACACCTTTACTCGTTCATAAAGTCACCCTCTATATAAAGTCCACCTGTCTATTAAGTCCACTTTTGCTCAGTCCCCTGGGTGGTCTTTATACACAGGTTATACTGTATAGAAAAAGGTCATGGGTTCAAAGGTCAAGGTCTCAGATGTGAAACAATACTGAAATGGTTTATTATCTTGAAAACTATTAACTTTTTGTATAGGCATGTATATTAGAATGTAGTAGGTATTGATACAACGATCATTTTGATGTGTAGGAAAAGGTCATGAGTTCAAAGGTCAAGGTCACAGATGCCAAGGAATACTGAAATGGTTTATTATCTTGAAAACTATTAACTTTTTGTATAGGCATGTATATTAGAATGTAGTAGGTATTGATACAACGGTCATTTTTGTCATTGGGGTTTCAGTATTTATGTTTTCTTGAAATCTATCAGTTAGCCATTATTTATGAGCGTATCAGGCCCATGGACCTCTTGTTTGTGGAAGGAATAGAATCCACCACTTTTTGCGGTGTCGGATAATGGTAGTGATAAATTTCTTTACTTTCCTTACATTTTATTGTATTTTGACAAAGTAATTTTATTTCTTTTCAGCGGGAGTAGACACTTCTAGAATGACCATTAACTGGGCAATAATGCACATGGCTAGCCTTCCAGAGATACAAGCTAAAGTCCAGGAAGAACTGGATAGAGTGGTCGGTAGGTAGTTGTTGTCTCAACCAATGTTGTTAAGGAGTGGAGTGATGGAGGTTTTTCACGTTTTTGCACTTATATCGAAAGGGCCATTTTGCGATTTTGACGGAACGGATTTGTCAGAGAAAACCAGCCAACTTCAGCAAGCACGTTGACAAACGTTCTGGCATTAGGATCTGTCCCGATTGGGATGCCGACATAGACATTGAGAGGCGATTTCTTTCATAGGCGAGCGCTTTAGACCAAACCGATGTAGTGTTACAGTACTGTTAAGATAAACAATGCACATTTCCTTTAATATAGACGAAATAATCACATGTGTTCCCTATACATCAATGGACTGGTCTATAATGAAAACAAACGAATAGGTCAATGTTGTTTGTGTATAATAGATTATAGGGCCTCACATGTAAAAATTTTTATTTATGGGTCGAAATAATTTATGTATTTTAGGAACCAGTAGACTTCCGGGTATAAGTGACAGAAGTAAATTAAACTACACTGAGGCTACCTTACACGAAAGTATGAGAGTAAATATGGCTGGCAGTATTGGAGTGCCACATAAAACAACTTGTGATACTTCTGTTGGTAAGTTGTGGCTGCTTCTGTTAGGATGCCACATAGTACAACTTGTGATTTTTTGTTGGTAAGATATGGCTGCTTCTATTGGAGTACCACATAAAACAACTTGTAATACTTCTGTCGGTAAGTTATGGCTGGTTCTATTGAAGTGACACATAAAACAACTTGTGATACTTCTGTCGGTAAGTTATGGCTGCTTCTATTGGAGTGACACATAAAACAACTTGTGATACTTCAGTCGGTAAGTTATGGCTGCTTCTATTGGAGTGACACATAAAACAACTTGTGATACTTCTGTCGGTAAGTTATGGCGGCTTCTATTGGAGTGACACATAAAACAACTTGTGATACTTCTGTCGGTAAGTTATTTCCGCTTCTGTCGGAATGCTACATAAAACAACTTGTGATACTTCTGTCGGTAAGTTATGGCTGGTTCTATTAGAGTGACACATAAAACAACTTGTGATACTTCTGTCGGTAAGTTATTTCCGCTTCTGTCGGAATGCTACATAAAACAACTTGTGATACTTCAGTCGGTAAGTTATGGCTGGTTCTATTGGAGTGACACATAAAACAACTTGTGATACTTCTGTCGGTAAGTTATTTCCGCTTCTGTTGGAATGCTACATAAAACAACTTGTGATACTTCTGTCGGTAAGTTATGGCTGCTTCTGTCGGAATGCTACATAAAACAACTTTTGATACTTCTGTCGGTAAGTTATGGCTGGTTCTATAGGAGTGACACATAAAACAACTTGTAATACTTCTGTCGGTAAGTTATGGCTGCTTCTGTCCGAATGCTACATAAAACAACTTGTGATACTTCTGTCGGTAAGTTATGGCTGCTTCTGTTGGAATGCTACATAAAACAACTTGTGATACTTCTGTCGGTAAGTTATGGCTGCTTCTGTCGGAATGCTACATAAAACAACTTGTGATACTTCTGTCGGTAAGTTATGGCCGCTTCTGTTGGAATGCTACATAAAACAACTTGTGATACTTCTGTCGGTAAGTTATTGCTGGTTCTATTGAAGTGACACATAAAACAACTTGTGATACTTCTGTCGGTAAGTTATGGCTGCTTCTGTTGGAGTGCCACATAAAACAACTTGTGATACTTCTGTTGGTAAGTTGTGGCCGCTTCTGTTGGAGTGCCACATAAAACAACTTTTGATGCTTCTGTCGGTAAGTTATGGCCGCTTCTGTTGGAGTGACACATAAAACAACTTGTGATACTTCTGTCGGTAAGTTATGGCGGCTTCTATTGGAGTGACACATAAAACAACTTGTGATACTTCTGTCGGTAAGTTGTGGCTGCTTCTGTTGGAATGCTACATAAAACAACTTGTGATACTTCTGTCGGTAAGTTATGGCTGCTTCTATTGGAGTGACACATAAAACAACTTTTGATACTTCTGTCGGTAAGTTATGGCTGGTTCTATTGGAGTGACACATAAAACAACTTGTAATACTTCTGTCGGTAAGTTATGGCGGCTTCTATTGGAGTGACACATAAAACAACTTGTGATACTTCTGTCGGTAAGTTATGGCGGCTTCTATTGGAGTGACACATAAAACAACTTGTGATACTTCTGTCGGTAAGTTGTGGCTGCTTCTGTTGGAATGCTACATAAAACAACTTGTGATACTTCTGTCGGTAAGTTATGGCTGCTTCTGTCGGAATGCTACATAAAACAACTTGTGATACTTCTGTCGGTAAGTTATGGCTGCTTCTATTGGAGTGACACATAAAACAACTTGTGATACTTCTGTCGGTAAGTTGTGGCTGCTTCTGTTGGAATGCTACATAAAACAACTTGTGATACTTCTGTCGGTAAGTTATGGCCGCTTCTGTCGGAATGCTACATAAAACAACTTGTGATACTTCTGTCGGTAAGTTATGGCTGCTTCTGTCCGAATGCTACATAAAACAACTTGTGATACTTCTGTCGGTAAGTTATGGCTGCTTCTGTTGGAATGCTACATAAAACAACTTGTGATACTTCTGTCGGTAAGTTATGGCTGCTTCTGTCGGAATGCTACATAAAACAACTTGTGATACTTCTGTCGGTAAGTTATGGCCGCTTCTGTTGGAATGCTACATAAAACAACTTGTGATACTTCTGTCGGTAAGTTATTGCTGGTTCTATTGAAGTGACACATAAAACAACTTGTGATACTTCTGTCGGTAAGTTATGGCTGCTTCTGTTGGAGTGTCACATAAAACAACTTGTGATACTTCTGTTGGTAAGTTGTGGCCGCTTCTGTTGGAGTGCCACATAAAACAACTTTTGATACTTCTGTCGGTAAGTTATGGACGCTTCTGTTAGAATGCTACATAAAACAACTTGTGATACTTCTGTCGGCAAGTTATGGCCACTTCTGTCGGAATGCTACATAAAACAACTTGTGATACTTCTGTCGGTAAGTTATGGCCACTTCTGTCGGAATGCTACATAAAACAACTTGTGATACTTCAGTCGGTAAGTTATGGCTGGTTCTATTGGAGTGACACATAAAACAACTTGTGATACTTCTGTCGGTAAGTTATTTCCGCTTCTGTTGGAATGCTACATAAAACAACTTGTGATACTTCTGTCGGTAAGTTATTGCTGGTTCTATTGAAGTGACACATAAAACAACTTGTGATACTTCTGTCGGTTAGTTATGGCTGCTTCTGTTGGAGTGCCACATAAAACAACTTGTGATACTTCTGTTGGTAAGTTGTGGCCGCTTCTGTTGGAGTGCCACATAAAACAACTTTTGATGCTTCTGTCGGTAAGTTATGGCCGCTTCTGTTGGAGTGACACATAAAACAACTTGTGATACTTCTGTCGGTAAGTTATGGCTGCTTCTATTGGAGTGACACATAAAACAACTTGTGATACTTCTGTCGGTAAGTTGTGGCTGCTTCTGTTGGAATGCTACATAAAACAACTTGTGATACTTCTGTCGGAAAGTTATGGCTGCTTCTATTGGAGTGACACATAAAACAACTTTTGATACTTCTGTCGGTAAGTTATGGCTGGTTCTATTGGAGTGACACATAAAACAACTTGTAATACTTCTGTCGGTAAGTTATGGCGGCTTCTATTGGAGTGACACATAAAACAACTTGTGATACTTCTGTCGGTAAGTTATGGCGGCTTCTATTGGAGTGACACATAAAACAACTTGTGATACTTCTGTCGGTAAGTTGTGGCTGCTTCTGTTGGAATGCTACATAAAACAACTTGTGATACTTCTGTCGGTAAGTTATGGCTGCTTCTGTCGGAATGCTACATAAAACAACTTGTGATACTTCTGTCGGTAAGTTATGGCTGGTTCTATTGGAGTGACACATAAAACAACTTGTGATACTTCTGTCGGTAAGTTGTGGCTGCTTCTGTTGGAATGCTACATAAAACAACTTGTGATACTTCTGTCGGTAAGTTATGGCCGCTTCTGTCGGAATGCTACATAAAACAACTTGTGATACTTCTGTCGGTAAGTTATGGCTGCTTCTGTCGGAATGCTACATAAAACAACTTTTGATACTTCTGTCGGTAAGTTATGGCTGGTTCTATAGGAGTGACACATAAAACAACTTGTAATACTTCTGTCGGTAAGTTATGGCTGCTTCTGTCCGAATGCTACATAAAACAACTTGTGATACTTCTGTCGGTAAGTTATGGCTGCTTCTGTTGGAATGCTACATAAAACAACTTGTGATACTTCTGTCGGTAAGTTATGGCTGCTTCTGTCGGAATGCTACATAAAACAACTTGTGATACTTCTGTCGGTAAGTTATGGCCGCTTCTGTTGGAATGCTACATAAAACAACTTGTGATACTTCTGTCGGTAAGTTATTGCTGGTTCTATTGAAGTGACACATAAAACAACTTGTGATACTTCTGTCGGTAAGTTATGGCTGCTTCTGTTGGAGTGTCACATAAAACAACTTGTGATACTTCTGTTGGTAAGTTGTGGCCGCTTCTGTTGGAGTGCCACATAAAACAACTTTTGATACTTCTGTCGGTAAGTTATGGCCGCTTCTGTTGGAATGCTACATAAAACAACTTGTGATACTTCTGTCGGCAAGTTATGGCCACTTCTGTCGGAATGCTACATAAAACAACTTGTGATACTTCTGTCGGTAAGTTATGGCCACTTCTGTCGGAATGCTACATAAAACAACTTGTGATACTTCAGTCGGTAAGTTATGGCTGGTTCTATTGGAGTGACACATAAAACAACTTGTGATACTTCTGTCGGTAAGTTATTTCCGCTTCTGTTGGAATGCTACATAAAACAACTTGTGATACTTCTGTCGGTAAGTTATTTCCGCTTCTGTCGGAATGCTACATAAAACAACTTGTAATACTTCTGTCGGTAAGTTATGGCTGGTTCTATTGGAGTGACACATAAAACAGCTTGTAATACTTCTGTCGGTAAGTTATGGCGGCTTCTATTGGAGTGACACATAAAACAACTTGTGATACTTCTGTCGGTAAGTTATGGCGGCTTCTATTGGAGTGACACATAAAACAACTTGTGATACTTTTGTCGGTAAGTTATGGCGGCTTCTATTGGAGTGACACATAAAACAACTTGTGATACTTCTGTCGGTAAGTTGTGGCTGCTTCTGTTGGAATGCTACATAAAACAACTTGTGATACTTCTGTCGGTAAGTTATGGCGGCTTCTATTGGAGTGACACATAAAACAACTTGTGATACTTCTGTCGGTAAGTTGTGATACTTCTGTCGATAAGTTATGGCCGCTTCTGTTGGAATGCTACATAAAACAACTTGTGATACTTCTGTCGATAAGTTATGGCCACTTCTGTCGGAATGCTACATAAAACAACTTGTGATACTTCTGTCGGTAAGTTATGGCTGCTTCTGTCCGAATGCTACATAAAACAACTTGTGATACTTCTGTCGGTAAGTTATGGCTGCTTCTGTTGGAATGCTACATAAAACAACTTGTGATACTTCTGTCGGTAAGTTATGGCTGCTTCTGTCGGAATGCTACATAAAACAACTTGTGATACTTCTGTCGGTAAGTTATGGCCGCTTCTGTTGGAATGCTACATAAAACAACTTGTGATACTTCTGTCGGTAAGTTATTGCTGGTTCTATTGAAGTGACACATAAAACAACTTGTGATACTTCTGTCGGTAAGTTATGGCTGCTTCTGTTGGAGTGCCACATAAAACAACTTGTGATACTTCTGTTGGTAAGTTATGGCCGCTTCTGTTGGAGTGCCACATAAAACAACTTGTGATACTTCTGTCGATAAGTTATAGCTGCTTCTGTTGGAGTGCCACATAAAACAACTTGTGATACTTCTGTCGATAAGTTATGGTCGCTTCTGTTAGAGTGCCACATAGTAGAACTTGTAATACTTCTGTCGGTAAGTTATAGCTGCTTCTGTTGGAGTGCCACATAAAACAACTTGTGATACTACTGTCGGTAAGTTGTGGCTGCTTGTAATTGAGTGCCTTAAAATTCGTGAAATTATACCAGATTAACTCCTTGCGTTTAATCCGAGACATTTGCATTTATAATTATCCCATTTACATATTTGTACTCTAGGAATACATGGTATATTTCTTCACCAGTAACACTAATGTCAAAAAATTTTAATAAATGGCATTTACATTAAAATATCTCGGCAATTCCTGAAGCCTTTATCATTCGAGGACCTGAATAAATGAGATTTATGTGCATACTTCAGAAAAATTTAAGAATAAGCTGACAAATTAGTGCTTAATCGACACTTAATCTCGTTAACTCGCTAGCTATAACTCAACATCTGTTAATCCTAACTGTGACAATTCCAAGTAGAAATTCCATCTACGGAACACGGTAAGTTGTACACATTACCTGTTCACTGTAGACAGTAAAGCAGATTCTTACCGTGATAAATCGTTTACTTGTCTCCTGCTATGTTGTAACTTTAATTTATTGGAGGTAAGTATTTAATTAACCTTTTTGTCCGCTTTTTATTTAACATATTGGCGGTATTTAATCACCAAACACGAAATCTTTGTATTTACATGTTTCGAAACATAAAATATGACAAACTCCGAGTTATAATTAAATTTCAGATCTAGTCACTAATGTCTTTGTTATAGGCTAAAATTTAAAAATATTTAATTTGTTCCATAGGTCGGATTTCTGGTTTGGACTGTCACATTTATATTTATTTTTACCTATAACTATATATAGCTATATTAGATATTTTTGTCACAATACAGTCAAACTTCGAGCTGTTCCGAAGGATTGTTGGAACCTTGAATGAAATAAATTATTGTAGCGGTATTTTTTACATTTCGAACATGCTATCAATATTTTTTATGATTGTAAATATAAGAAATAACATTCTATTTGAGTGTATTCATTCGGTATTATGAATGAGAGTCAGGAATAGCATATTCAATGAACTGAAACAGTTCGTGTTAAATATTCTATTCCTGACTCTCATTTATAAGACCGAATGAATACACTCAAATAGAATGTTATTTCTTAAATGAAAGGTCGTCGGATGTACAGTTCAATTTTATACTTTGCTTTGGGATTGTGATTTGGGCATGGATTAATATGTTTGTTTGTCATATATGACTATTTATCAATTTTTTTTTTTTTTTTTTATTTTTTTTTTTTTTTTTTTTTTGATTTGTTTATTTCTTATTCAATATAAATATGTAACACAAAAAAGAACGAAACAATACATACATTTATATGAGCATATACATGTATAATGAACAGATGTATCAAATTATTTATTACTGTTTGTATTTTAGGTGGTTATGACATTCCAAAAGGCACTACAGTCATAATAAATCATTGGGCACTTCACTGGGACCCCAATTTTTGGAAAGACCCTGAAACGTTCGATCCAGCACGGTTTTTGGACAGTGATGGAAAATTGTCAGCAAAACCCGAAAGTTGGTTACCATTTTCAGCTGGCCGTCGTGTTTGTCTTGGAGAGCCAATCGCTAAATCAGAACTTTTTCTTATCTTGGCATGTTTGCTCCAGAAATTTAAGATCAAACTTCCACCAGGTGCAACAGCAAAATTTGAATCCGATGTTGCTTTTGAAGTGATGCCAGACAAATATGAAATTCTAGTAGAAGAACGTTATTAGACGAAGCAATCACGGGTCTAAATTTGACATATCAGTCTTTCTAAGACGCATACCTATTATATGGTTCAATCACTGTAGCAGATTTCAAATTTCTTTTCTATGGCAGAAGCTGTTTACATATATCAATATAACGGATTATTATTAGTGGAAGTAAAAGTTGACATACATTGCGTAATATTTATCATAATTTGACAACATTTAAATAAATCTTTGATGACCATTGAATTGAAACACGACAATTTTAAATAATTGTATAGGGCAACAACATTGACCTGTCCGTTTGACCTATCGTTAGGAATAATCGTTTACGATGATCAACCTTGTACATTAAGATTGTGAGGATTAGCAGGTAACACAAAACAGTATGATATTCCCATGATGTAGACGAAATAATAACACGTGTTCTCTTAACCTGAAAGAATTTTTAAATATTTAAAATATTATTATGTAAATTAAATCAACATATTTAAATTATATGTCAGTTGGACATGTCAATATAGTTAACCTATTCCTGCAATTGTTATATATTCTCTAATTTTTTATCACAAACAAGTGATATGAATAAGATATTTTCCATGGTTTTTTCCTAAGGTAAATACCAAGCTGTTTTACAAAAGATACATACGAGAATTTTATACACTATTTTTATACCATGCAAGAGGGTTATATTATATTGTTTTGTTTGTATATGACTATCAATAATGTAGTTTACAAAATGGTAGAATTAAAATGTTACAACCTTAACTAATAACTTAATTTTCAATATCAAAAACAAACATACTGATCCATTTCCGAATCACAATCCAGAAGCAAAGTAAAAACTTTGGAACTGACAAATTAGGTTAGACACGTGAACTTCCACCAGGGAAGTGAGGACGGGTGCTCCGGAATGGTAAGCACCTCCTGTTTTGCTAGCTACACCCGCCACGTGTGTAATCAAAACTATGTGAAACGAACATGGGACTATGAGACGTCAAATATATCCAAGGCAATCCTGAACACCGAGACATCAAACTCATCAACAATACTGTGATGACGGCCATAAAACGTTTTGAGGGCCTTGATAAGCCTAGGCTTGCAATATCCCTGAGTCAACAATTAATTTGCAAGCAGCCTACTTCGTTGTATAAAGTCCCTGTAGTGGGAACAAGCTCTACCATAGCGTATTAATTAGGAAACAAATACACCATAAGCAGGAGAAGCAGGTATATTGATGCATAAAAAGGAAAGTTGACGATAGAATAATTGAAGTCATCACGTTTGTCAAAAAGTTTCAAATGTAGCCTTTCCTCTGCATCGTAATTAAGGTATAAGTCTAAATATGAAGCAATACTTGAGGAATCAGTCGTGTCTTTTATTTAAAGCTCACTAGGATAGATGACATTTACATAGTCTCCAAATTTAGGATTGTTAAGAGACAGAACGTCATCTATATATCTGTATGTTGAGTTGAATGATTTGGCGACAGTTTTCTCTCCAGATTTTACAAGGTTCTGCATAAATTCTGCTTCGTAAGAATAAAGAAACAAATCAGCAAGCAAAAGTGCACAGTTTGTACCCATTGGTATACCGATTGTTTGCTGAAAAACTATATTACCAAACACAACAAATATGTTATCTATCAAAAACTCCAACATTTTGTTGATGGTATCTTCAGTATATTTTTGTTTGGAATCTGTATGGTGTTTGACAAAATAACCAGAATCCCTGTTCAGCACCAGATATTTGTATCTTGGCTTACCGTTTTTGTAGAAAAAAGACAAGTGAATAATTTCTTTAAGACGTTCTTTCAATTTAGAATGAGGGATTGTGGTGTATGGTGTAGAAAAATCAAATGTTTTTATGCTTTTTACATGAGATAAAGTATTAGAAGTAAGATGTTCAAGTCATTCATTAGAATTTTTGAGAATCCACATTTGGTTGATTCCAGATGTAGAATATACTTTTTCTGAATAAGACTGAAGACCATCTTTAACGATTGTTAAAATTTGTGTTAGAGTTACCGATAATGATTTAGTAGTACACTTAGATGAGCCTGCTATATATCTTTCCTTCTATGGATTTTTATGGAGTTTAGGAATCCAATACAAGTATGGAAGATCAATTTCTTCTTCTTTAAGATTGATACCGGAAGACTCGAGAACTCCCCTATGGTTGGAAAGAACTTCATTTTTGGTAAAATTAGTTCTAGTATATGCAGGGTTATTTGATATACTATCGAAACCAAGCCCCTTAATAAGACATTCAAGGTAGAATCTCTTACAAACGAGAATAATGTTGTTGGAAGCCTTTTCAGCTGGAACAACAACATATTTGTTGTGTATGTCTGTTAGAATTGACTTGAGTTCTGGATCCTTGAGTACTGAGGATGGTTTAGTAGTCATAGACCTTAAAATTTGGCAATCCTAGTTTTAACGAAAGATCTCACAACCTTTAACCAGTCGAATAAGGTATCAAGCTCAACATCTTCTAATTAAGCCCAACGTCTGGCGTACTCTTCAACGGAACCCATGATAAGTCTGAAATTCTGTCCCCAAGTAAAAGGTTGAGCTTCTCTACATTTAGGACCTTTTGAAAGTAAAGATCTTAATTTGGTGTTCTCGATTATATTGAGATCACCAGTTATTACATGTCCAGCCGGTCAATAAATATAGAAAACTAGAGGTGGAGAATTAATTTGAAATAAGCAGCAATTTTAGATTGGACTTGTTTATTTTAAAGAATATTGGAAATGTGTATAGCATCTATGCCTTTGTTAGCATAGTGTAACTTAAGATATTGGCGTTGACCATTGTTATCAATATCGTTTTCCCGAGCAGGTTTAAATACTCTGTTAAAAGCAATATCCATGATGATAGCAGTAAGCTTATATTCTGGTGTATTAGAATCTATAGTAGTTTTAGATATGCATTCCTCTTGTAACTGTCTAAGACGGGACAGTGGTATAGAGTAGAGTTTAGTTCGGATATGGTGTAATCCGAGAGGTTTCTGTAGGAATGGTAAAAGATTAAGAAAACTAACATCATGGATATTGGGTCTGTTATAACGGCGATGTCCATGACTTCCATTGTCACGTGGTGTTTTGTTGAACAAGTGTAAAACATTTACAAATTATACAAATATAGATGATATAAATATTTCATATTTTTAATTTAAGATTTTTCATTCAAATGTCATAAAGTTAAGGCTTCCAGAAAGTTGTCTATAATTTCTTCAAAATTGTTTAAACTCGCCTACTCCATTTGTTGTAATTGCTTTCTTGTTCTGAATGATAAATTGTTCGAGGAATTATAAAATACAGTCAAACCTGTCTTTTTGCTTATTAAAAAGTTTCTTTTGCTAAAAATCGACACGTGTAATTTTAATTTTAAAATTTCCTAGTTGAATATACATGTATATATAATAACATCAAAATGTAACTATATATTTACAGCAAAATTAAATTTTGATAATTTAGACTTTATTAATTATAAAAAACAATCCTTATGTACCAAGTTGTTGGCAGATACAAATATCTAGCACTGAACAGGGATTTAAGCATCATACGGATTCCAACCAAATATATATACTGAAGATGCCATCAACAAAATATTGGAGTTTTTGATAGACGATATATTTGTTGTGCTTAGTAATATAATTTTCCAGCAATCAGTATACCATTGGACACAACAATTGCTTCCTGATTTCTTTCTTTATTCGCGTGAAGCAGAATTTATACAGAACCGTGTTAAATTTAGAGAGAAGACCGTCGCCAAAGCATTAAGCTCAGCATACAGATATATAAACGACGTTCTATCTCTTAACAAGTCTACATTTGGACAATGTCATTTATTCGTGTGAGCTTGAATTAAAATATAAAGTTCTGCTTCATATTTAGAATTGTACCTCAATTATGACGCCACGAAATACTATTTTTGAAAAAAAAATTCATGACTTTAATTTTTCTATTGTGAACTTTCCTTTTCTTTGCAGCAATACGCCTGCTTCTCCTGTTTATGGTGTATTTGTTGGGTACAAAATGTGCACCAATGCTTGCTGATTTGTTTTTTTTTATTCTTATGAAGCAGAATTTATGCTGGAGAGAAGACTGTCTCCAAATCATTCAACTCAACATACAGATATATAGATGGCGTTCTGTCTGAGCTTGAAATAAAAGACAGACTGATTCCCCAAATTCTGCTTCATATTTAGACTTATACCTGAATTATGACGCACAAGAAATGCTACATTTGAAACTTTATGACAAACGTGATGATTTTTTTCTATTGTCAACTTTCCTTTTTATGCATCAATATACCTGCTTCTCCTGCTTATAGTGTACCGGTATTTGTTTTCCAATTAATACGCTACGGTAGGGCTTGTTTCCACTACGGGGACTTTGTACAACGAAGTAGGCTGCTTGCAAATAAATTGTTGACTCAGAGATATTGCAAGCGTAGGCTTATCAATGCCCTCAAATAGTTTAATGGCCGTCATCACAGTATTGTTGATAAGTTCGATGTCTCTGTGTCCACGATTGCCTTGGATATATTTGACGTCTCATAGTCCCACATTCTTTTCACACAATTTTGATTTCACACATGGCGGGTGTAGCTAGCTAAACAGGAGGTGCTTGCCCTTCCAGAGCACCCGGCCTCACTTCCCTGGTGGAAGTTCACGTGTCTAACCTAATTTGTCAGTTCCAAAGATTTTACTTTGCTTCTGGATTGTGATTCGGACATGGATTAGTATGTTTGTTTTTGATTATATAATCTCATAATTTCATTTTTAAATAGTACATTGTTTTGCTTGAGTTATCTATCTTTAATCATGATAAGTAGACTAATAACTAAAGTCATATTTGATATTGCAAGTCGCGGCCTTCCGGAGCACTTGGCTTCACTGCCTTGGTGGAATTTCACGTTTTAACCTTAATTTGTCAGTTTCAGATAATAACAACGACCAAAAGCTTACCATTTGTGGTTTGATTGCGTATCTGGATATAACAGTCACGCTAAATAAAAGACAATATGCGATTTTCTGTTATGGAATGATATCAAAACATTGGAATAAACCTGTATATGAAAGTACGTGGTTTTCTAACTTCGAATAAACAATGGAAATTACAAACATGAGGCCCATGGTTCACCTGAAGATATGTCCCATTTCTGTGTCGAATCAATAACATTCAATACAGGATTATTACTAATCCATGTCCGGAAAATTGGGACTGACAAGTCAAGGTAGACCCGTGAACTTCCACTAGAGAAGTGAGGCCGTATGCTCCGGAATGGTAAGGAACTCCTGTTTACCTCGTGCATAACTAAAATTGTGTGAAAGGAACATGGAACTATGGGACGTCAAATATATCCAGGGCAATCCTGGACACAGACACATCAAACTCTTATCAACAATACTGTGATGACGGCCATAAAACTATATGGCCTTGATATGCCTATGCTTGCAATATCCCCGAGTCAACAATTTATTTCCAAGCAGTTATATTGGAATATTTTCATTATAAATATAACAATTATTTTGATATACTGAGCTTGACCCTAGATATTTTTGACTTGGACAAGTCATATTTCATTTGCAAACACATTGGCAGTAGCGCCCATACTTTGGAACATTTAGATGGTCCTATAATATACACAGGGGACATGGCACATACTAGAATCCGTAGGTTAGCGATAAGGTCGATGTAGCTGTTGTTTTCAAATTTGGACTCGTCTTTGGAGTGACATAAAGGTCTGTTCAGAGTTGTGACCCCTTTTGAAATAACAGATTCTGTTTCTATGTCATTACTTCTTAATCTTCATTATTCTTCTTAATCACTAATGTAATCTAATGAATCAAAAACATACTAATCCATGTCCGAATCACAATCCAGAAGCAAAGCAAATTTGGTTAAACACGTGAACACCCACCAGGGAGGTAGATCCAGATGCTCCGGAAAGAAGGGTAATCGCCGTCCTTTTTAGCTATCTATACCCGTCAATAAACAAAAACGTAAAAAAGTTTGCTTATCTTTCACCTCTTATGTTTTGTCAAAAACAGAAAACTTTGATTTGTCTGGAGCTTGTTCGCCTCCTGTTTGTTTTTAAGGGAAAAGTTAAGCGTAACGTCATACATCTTTATATATGAGAAAATGTCCATAGCAATACAAGCTAAAGTATGTTGCGTTCGTGACCTTTATCGTGACTTTGTTATCAAGAAAAGAAATAAAAGTGCGATTTACTGAGCTGTTTTTAAACAATTATGTTTATATAAAGATATGTTGTCATATCGGGTTCATTTTAAAATGATGTTCAAAAAAGTTCATATAAATCCCATTAAAATTTCGTAGTCATATAGTGGGGCACAAATTTTCTAGTCGGACCTGTGTAAGTGTTGTAAAATTAACACTGGAGTAATATGTAGTTATTTAATGAAAAGGGCAATCACTTTGTCCATTGTCGCAAACAATATATCATAATAATGCTGTGTGAACATACGTCTTTGATACTTTCATGTGCTACTTATAATTCTATGACATAAATCATATACATTAATCAATATTCTAACATGACCTGCGTTTTCCTTCATATGAAGCATAAAGAAGTCAGCCGTGGTATAACAAACGATATACCCATCGCTGTTCCGTTTTAATGACACACTCCCTTGCTTATCTTATGACGTCATGCTATGTGTCTTGAACAATGGTTGTGACTTAATTTTCATTCATAATATCATTTATTTCAATGGAGGTAATCTCAACAGCCGAATTGTTTCAATGGACCTTTTTGCAAATAGATCCGAAGAAAGAGTTCGCAATGATTAATCTATTCCTTTTATCTAAGAGATGTTAGAATTGAAATGATCAACATTTACCCGTGGTATAACGTCGAATAAGACACCGAGTGATATATTCGCGTCATGTGAACTCCGGTCCGTGTATTATTCGACGATATACCACGGGTAAATGCCAATTATTTCTTAATTATACGTACAATCCTTCAGCATTTAAACAAAAACAAGGTCGAGCACTAGTGTATATTTAATTTCGCAAAAAAGTAATACAAACATAAACACGATGAACATGATTTTAATATTATCAAGAAATCACATGGTAATAAAAACACTATTTACATGTATCGCAAAAATTGTTCCATTAGATACATTTGACGTCCTATAGCCCCAAGTTTCTCTCATAATAAATCTTTATTTCACACTTGGTGGATGCGACTATCTAGACACGAGATGCTTACCCTTCCGCAGTACCCGGTCTCACTTCCCTGATGGCTGTTCAAATGTTAAACTGGATTTTTAACGGATCAGTGATCTCGTTTTTTTGATTTTTTAAGTTACATGGTTGTGGTTTCAACCTGATATTTTATCGACAATAACTACTGATTACTGTTGAGAATTAAATAAAAACCGTCATACGTATACCAAATTACAATACCTCTGGTTTATCCATTTATTTCGAGATGTTATTACAATGGTACAAAATACCACTACATTGCATAATGTATATCCTTTTATACCATAGCTTGACTTTAAAAAATCTCACGTCGACTATTTTTCACTAATTCGGCACATCTTCACTGCCTTATCGAAATAAGTCTCGTATAACGGTAATTCGGATTAAAGTATGTAAACCAAAACAAAATTAGTTTAAAATTAGTGAAATTTTACAGTAACATACTTTGATTTTTACTTTAAAGACTTATTTAAATGCTTTACATTTTTATTGTTAAATAGTTGCTAAACTCGTTGAAACGAGGATTTGTAAATGGAATAAAATAAACACGTACATAGGAAAAACAGAAAAAAAATATTTACAGTGTGTGTGTGTGTGTTTGCGTGTGTGTGTGTGTGTGTGTGTGTGTGTGTGTGTGTGTTAATGTTAATTCACTAGCAACTGAATATTGATTCACGATTAATATATAATTAATATAATAATGTAATATAATTCACAACATTTTACAATTAATATTTTCACAAGTAGTCTAATCATTCACAACTTTCACAAAGTTTATCATTAAAGGATTAATATTTTACTGACACTAGGTTACAAAACCCAGTCATTACACAATATATTCCTAAAATCACACATCACTAATCAATCATCAGGAAATATTTTCTGGTAAGTTTTAAATTATGTACTTATTATCTTAATTACTCAACGCACATTTTATTAAAAACAAATTGTACCACTGTGCTGCAAATTCAGTATTTGAAAAATAAACAAATACATCATATACCCACATTTAGATCTAAATCTGTAACCCTGTAAAATATCGTTTTTATTCAAAAAGAAAATATGTGTCAAAAGTCACACTAATACTTTACACACTAAAGCATGTTTATAAAGACAAAGAGGCACGCGTATACATTTTGTCTTTATAGGGAGGGATCATTTTTATTTGAAATACAAGTAACGGGTCAGTAAAACTCTAGTCTTAATGTGGAGGCCATTAATGCTGTTTTAACTATGTTACATAACATTGTTAATAAAGGTAGTACTGGTGTAGAATTGATGACATTGTAACTGCTGCCAACAACGTCCAGGTGATAAGGTTAGTCGAGGCATCTGGAAAAAAAAACAATACAATACAAATTTTATTTCCAGTTAAATAATTAGTCGGATATCTTATGATAAACCATTACCACAGCTAAAATTGAACATGCAAAAATCTTACTTTTTCCAATTTGATTTGAGATATGAATCTAATCGATAGCTATAAAATATTCATAACACTTCGCTATGAATTACAAACAACTAAAGTATCCCATATCAAGGTTAAGACCCTTAATCAATAATAATAAAACTGATAGAATAAACTCTATATACTGATTGCATACAGAAATCAAGGAACAAACCATACAGTTTTAGTGCATAACTCTTGGTAAGGTATATACGGATACGTTAACAAACGACACAACTTGTAAAATAAGTGAATGTTGTACCACATAGACAAGTACATGTTTTTCGCCCTAAATTTTCTGAATGTCTTACTCCCTTTAGGTAAGTATGACGCTTCTTTATTTACAATTAACTTGATATAATTCACACTTCATAGTTATATTTAGCCACACAGGGTGTGTTACTCTTCTGAAGCACCAGGTCTTACTTTTCTGGTGAAAATTCACATGTTTACTTAATCAGCAATTTTTAAAGTTTTTAGTTTGCTATTGGGGTAGAGATTTAAACATGGATCTATATGTTTATGGTTGATAAAAAAAGAGATAAACACAAATGCAAGATTGTGTTAATTGTTTAATATAAAGAGAATCCAATTGTTATTTCCTTATATAGTGTTTTCTCAGTTATAACAGAACAGTCAAGATGGCAAAACTACACGTCACGTCGGCTAGACGTCATAATGTGGTACAACATTCGTATGACGTCATTAACCAAGGGAAAAATCGTGGTATTACACGAGTGTATTATTGACTTTATTGTATGAATTTTGGGGATGATTTTACACTATGACAATTATTAATCTTGCAACATCTTAAATGCCAATAAACGATACATAGAGGAGGTTACGTGAGTGTTTATATAATATTGAATTCATTAAGCTGAAAAAATCTTTAAACCACGACCAGTGTACGAGTAACATTATTATTTATTCTGTTTTCGTAAATTCTATATCTTTGAACATGACATGTATGAGTTTGAACACATAATTATGCTTCAGATAACATCAAATCCCCAGTGATTTTAAACCAATTATTTAACAGAACAAAAATCACTAGTGGCTCTATTGTTAATATAACTTTATCATTATTAGTGAAAACAGGCAACTGGAACAATTTCACTGGTGGAAAAATACAAATGTGTTTTTGTCAGAGAGAGAGAGCGAGAGAAATAATATAACTCACCGCATGCAGCTGAAATTTAAATAAATAAATAATAATGAATAATTTTTTAAGTAAATGCTATTTAAAATATCTTTGAATACAAAGTAAGACAAAATCGGTCAAAAAAGAAAGAAACTGAGAATACATATGTAACTATATATTCAAATCAACTTATACAGGACACATTGAACCATACTACTAGTAGACACACTTATATTCCCGCTGGACAACCTATGTGGTAGAATTGTATAATACAGTAAACCATAATCATTTGTACTCGACTTAAATATTATAAAATGTTGTTGATTTGTATGAAGCAGAATTTGTGCAGAACCTTGTTAATTCAGTAGAGAAGACCTTGTCCAAATAATATAGATAACATTATGCTTTTTTTTACTTTTCCTCTGGATTGTGGTTCGTACATAGATTGTATGATTTTTATTTCGAAACTAACTGATATAGAGTGTGGCTAGCTTAACAAGATGTGCTTACCTTTCCGGATAACCAGGCCCTATTTCAGTTGTGGAAGTTTGCGTGTTTAACTTAGTTTATTAGTTTCACAGTTTTTACTTTGCGTTGAGTCGGTAATTTGGGCATTGGTTTGGTATATTTGTATTTTATGTATATATTTATTTATAAATAACTCACCAATTGTCCCTGTAATTGTGGCACCACCTGCTTCAGCTGTGTCCCCAGTTGAAATGGCTGTGGTTGTTTGTGTAGAATCACATTGCTGGGGGTTCTGAGTTGCTTGTAGAGTTGTTCCAGTGACCGAAAACTTCTACAAATTTAAAAAGACATACTAGTATTGGTGTCACAATTTTGGTCCAAGTGCTATTGATAAGGAATTGTATTCCGAAATGGTCGTGTAGTGCTGTAAAATCTACACTGGTATAATAGGTATTTTTAAGTCATATTAGTTTTTCACCTATAATTAACGGAAAATATCTGGCACTGAAGCGACAAATTTCACAGAATTTTGATTTTTTTTAATTTGCTTAAGTACCACTGAGAATCTGTTTTGCTAAATAAAACCAGAAAAGTTGCATTTTTGTTGGTTTTTTTCAGTAGAGTGTATTAAACTTTAAATAAGAAACCTTGTTTACTGCTCTATACAACAGTTTGTGCTGTTGCTTCATAAAATAGTTGTGAAATCACTAGAGATCCTATATGAATATGCGCCCAAAACAGATGTACTGTATGGACCTTTCTATATAAACATTTCTAATGAAAGGTCGAGCGGACAGGCCGGTGTCGTTTGCCTACACGAAAGAATTCAATTATTCATTTTGCATTGGTGGTTATAAATTTACTTACTACGCAGGTAAAAAGATATGTTGACGATTCATCTGGTGCCGAGGGGTCAAGGTTGTATAACCAGAGAAGAGTTGTGGTGCCACTAGTACTGGAGTACAAACAATTCAGATTACCACCGGCTATAAAATAAAAGCAAAATCATTGAATCACGATCCCCCAGCAGTAAAAACTTTTTGAGATTTGCACTTGTGTTCAAATAGACAATAATTTTATGTGCATAGCCTATCAATGTTGCGTAAAGTTTCGTAATAAAAGGTCTCATAGTTTTGAAGAATTACTCCCGGACATGAAAGTCGTACGAGCAAAAAACGCATGGAAGTTCGAATTTAATATTTCCTTTTTCTTCGAAAGCTGGGAAATAATAAGATAAACATGTGATGTAAAATACTTGAATGATAATATTTGACCCGTTAGCAAGACAATTGTATATTCTTTGGATGATTAGTGATACTGTTTGTAAAACAATGGGACCGTTAGGATCCAAAAAGAACTTTGATAACGTCTTTGGGTAAGGTAAAACATTAAAAAAAAAACAGCCAAACCTGTCTATAAAAGGCTACCCAAGAGAGCCAATAAAAGTGGCCTCTATGCGTAGGTGACCTTTATATACAGTTTCAAATAACATGAACAAAAAGCAATAGGGATAAACTTTAATTGACCTTTAAAAGCAGATGACCCTAATATAGAGGTGGATTTTAGGGCAGGTTACTACTTTCGTCCCTATTGGTTCGACCACTTGAGCAAATGTATTTTCCTTGCAGTTTTGGTCCTGCCTATTACATTGATGTTATTATAATGACATTGAGTTGTCCAAGGAAAATGCCTACATCAGCGCAACTGTATGTGTAGAGGAAAAAGGTGGCATTTGTGCACTGAGACATACACGTAACAGTATTTTTATTTTACTAGAGAATATTCAAAACCAAACATACTGATCCATGTCTGAATAACAATCCAGAAGCAAAGTAAAACCAAACATACTGATCCATGTCTGAATAACAATCCAGAAGCAAAGTAAAACCAAACATACTGATCCATGTCTGAATAACAACCCAGAAGCAAAGTAAAACCAAACATACTGATCCATGTCTGAATAACAATCCAGAAGCAAAGTAAAACCAAACATACTGATCCATGTCTGAATTACAACCCAGAAGCAAAGTAAACCAAACATACTGATCCATGTCTGAATAACAACCCAGAAGCAAAGTAAAACCAAACATACTGATCCATGTCTAAATAACAATCCAGAAGCAAAGCAAGAGCTTTGAAACTGACAAGTTAGGTTAAACACGTAAACTTCCCGGGAAGTGGGGCCGGGTGCTCCCGACAGGTTAGCAAAGCAAATAGCAAAAACAATTTATGGAAAATACTAAAACACTGCTAGCGGGGGGGGGGGGGGCAACAATTCACTAATCAATACTGGACATTCCTCCATTGTACAACCAATCTAAGTTGATTAAACATTGTATTGATAAATGTAATAGAGTGTATAGGTTAACAACATTGACCTGTCCGGTTGACCTTTCATTAAGGAAATGTTCAAACCAAAATCCCAAAGCATTATCAAAACTTCGAATCTGGCAAATTAGGTTAAATGCGTGAATTTTTACCAGGGAAGTGAGGCCGGTGATCCGGAAAGAAAAGCACCTCCTGTCAGTAATATAAAATTAAAGGTCAAGCGGACAGGTCATGTTTTTGCCTGTACTCTGACTACTTTATGATATTATGACAAAGTTACCTGAATAAGCCACATTTGTACTACAGGAGTTATAGTTGAACGTCAGCTTCTTCTTGTCAGTACAGGCATTAGCAGATCCGATGTTACTTGGGCAGAGAGTTCCGTTAATCGAATAGGAAAGAGTTCCCTGCATAGATATGGGACAGTCTATTTTTGCATTGTCGATTTGCCCTGAAGAGTGAACATGAACTTTAAATTATAATTCGATTCCTAATTATCTTACAAAAACTGATTGGGTGTCAATATAGAGAAACATTATCTGGTCGATATTAATCGAAAACAAACATACTAATCTATGTCTAAATCACAATCCAAAAGCAAAAAGCAAAAAATAACTGTCAATTTAAGTAAAACCCATTATCTCCCACCAAGGAAGTGAGGCCGGAGGGGTAAGCATTTCCTGTTTAGCTAGCTACACACTTCATGTGTGTAATCAATCAAACTCATCACGTTTTGGGGCTTTGCAATATTTGCGTCAACAATTCATAAGTAAGCAGTTGTCATCTTTATATAACGTTCCCGTAGTTTGAGCAAGCTCTACAAGCTATTGATTATTATGAAACAAATACACCTGAAGTAGGAGAAGCATGTACATTGCTGCAAGGAAAAGGAAAGTTGGCAATAGATACACTGAATGCATCATGTTTGTCATACATTTTCAAATGTAGCCTTTCGTTAAATCAGGTTAGGTTGACCATAACAGTCAAGTACCTGTAAAACCTGAAAGTACAAAGAATATTTTGTGTTGTCGAGTTATACTTTAAAGATTTATAACATGAACTAAATGTGTACGTCAACAAGTCTAAAACGACAGGTTTCTGCTGTGTATACAAGCTATTTGTGATTTTATACCAAACCAAAACAAATTTTAATCAACAACAGCCAAAGACCGGTCATTTCTAGTTCAGGTTCAATAGATCATACTTGGTAAAATTAGGACCTTATTTGCATAATTTGCAAAAAGAGCATGTCACAGGAGGTTCAACCATATCACTGTGTTTGTGACGAAATATAATTACCAAACGGCATTTATATCTTGAAGTAAACAGTGCGTCATTCCGAAAAAATGCGATCAAAAGTACTTTACTCAGCAACTACACATTCATTTAGATATAAAAAGCTGCCTCCAACATCTCCTCGCGAGTTGATATAATGGCCCCGTATGTCTGCTAAGATCAAAGACAACATTAGTAAATGCGACGCATTGATGCAGTTGGCTTTCCATGGTTACCACTGAACATTTACATAATGGTTCTACAGCACAGACGTGTCGAAAGTTTAACACGGATAACAAGAAATGTATCGAAGCCAAGTGACCAAGTTATGGGTAGGCAATGGCTAAAAGCTGCCGAGAGATAGATCTCATCTGCCGACAGGTTGTCGAGATACAGCTAACAAACAGCCAAGATGAGCCGAGATTCGGTACTAATTCGTTATCTCAGTGTTAAACTTTCGACATGTCTGTATTGTGTCGCTGGATGAACTACCTTTTTATTTGGTTCTTTTAGTCCGCTAGACTGTAAAGTTTATTATTATATAACCCCTGACATGTTAATTGACCCTGCAGTATTTTACTCGTGTTGTCTATATGTCAACATATCCATTACATGATTGTATTATTATTATAATCTACACCTCACAATAATACAGATATATAGTCCACCTACGCTCATTTCCATGGTGCACTATTTACGATTCGCACTATTTCATGGTGAGGTGGACGAAACTCTAAATGGCAGTAAATGTGTGTGTGTGTGTGTGTGTGTGTGTGTGTGTGTGTGTGTGTGTGTGAAAAATGCAACCCAATGGAGAAGAATGTTGCTTTCTTTTAAATTGCAATCCTAAGAACTTAAAAACATGATAGTAAATATTTGACTGTTAACCAAATGTAATACGGTACGGACCTGTCGAACATTAAACATCGGCGGGCGGAGCTAACAAGAGTCGCTGAGTGGACAACTTATACATGAATAACCAGCGACCGGAAAGCTGCCGAAGTATAGATACAGGCTACCGAGATAAAGTAAACTAAATGAGCTGCTCTGTTTATACTAATCTGTTAACTTAGTGTTAAACCTTTGACAGGTCTGTATTGTATTTGATTTGGACATGGATTAGTATATTTGTTTTCGATTATGTCAAATACCGTCTTTCATCAGCAGGAAGTATTCTGTATTAGCTGTGTCTGTACACACAGCAGCCTCTATAGCTTGGTTTGGAGCAGCTAACACCACTATTCTGGCATAATTAGCACCTGATAACTCACCTACAACAAATATGTTTAAAAAGAATACAAATTGTGAAATGTTCAAATACAACGTTTCAAAAATGGAGGCAATTAATGGCTACCGAGTTTGACTAAAATATTTGTTCAGTGATATATATATGATGAACTTTTAATGTATGAATATATATATACATGTATATTTCTATAGAAGACAAAAAAGACTATATGTATTTGTATATAGTGCCATAACTGCATTCGCTGCGCAAAGAAAACTGAATAACGCGTGGCACTACCGCGTTCTAATTAGTTTGATTTGCATGTATAGCACTGCCATGTGCTGTTTTTGAATTTCTATTAATATAATGCATTGAAAAACAGCACATGACAGCACTATTAACGTCATTTCTGGATAGTTCAGTGGTTATATTAACATTTTGCATTTTTAAAAAATCTTATTTTGGTCTTTTTACCCTGAAATAACTTTAAAATACTGTCTCGTACGACATGGCCGCTAGAACATCATATCAACGGCGTTACGCGTATAGGCATACCCAAGATATGATCAATGGTACTTATACTTCTATACTTGACATTTGGTCTCAAACACTACAACTGTAAACACATACTTAAATATAATCTTGAAAATTGTTAATTTACACCATATATCTATATTAGCAATAGCTACATGTTTAGGACTTTTGATTGGTATTTTCTTCTAGCATTGTCCAATAAAACCATGTATGTTGAAAGGGGTTTCGTCAGTGCACCGCGTAAATGTTGTGCTGAATATTTTGGCCTACATTAACATCGTCAATTTCCGTAGTAGTGTCGTCAGTTTCCGGTCAGTTTTCGGAGTAGTGTCGTCAGATTCCGTAGTGTCGTTTTTACAGGGACATGCCAACTAGTGTAAAGTTAACAAACGTTAGAGAGTATAACTCGACATGCTGGCGAACCCAATTCTCTGACGATTGATTGATTGCTGAAATGATGTTTTACGTCCCAGTCAAGAATATTTCACTTATATGTAGACGTCACCAGGTGAAGTGGAGGTGAAGTGGTAGAAATTTTTACCTTTGCAGTGCATTTAAGGCAATGTGCAGGTAGGGTTTTTTAATGTGCTACGCAAGCTGTGGCATGGGGCATCGGTTTTTGAGGTCTCTTCCGAAAGACCCGTGACTTTCGAATTCACTTTATTCTAAATGTCAAGTGCTAGGCGAAAGAAAGTCAATACATGTTTCAAATGTTTATCAGACCCGCCTGGGGTTCGAACCCACGACCTCCAACATACAAAGCGAGCACCCCACCAACATTGTTTGACGACTTACTTGATTGGTGGGTTATCTTGTACAGGTAATCGCTGATCTTTTCAAATTTAAGACATATACTAATGTATACTGTTCCCAAAACTGTAACTATCCCTGACGATCTGGAAAAAGAAATATTAAATACAAATTAAGCAGACATGTCGGAATCGTTCTACAACTGGTTTTGGAAGTCCAGGGTTGTGGGTTTCCTAAGATGACTTTCGTTTCCTTTTATTATTCTATAGTTTTACTTAGAGTAGTCTTTCAAATGAGACTCAAATCAGAGATCCCATGTATATGCCACAGTGCATGTTAAACAAATTTCTGTAGAGTTGAAAATAAGTAGCCCACCTGTAGGCGATACAGAAGACGCTTAAAACTAGAAGCGATTGATACAGACTAACCAAAATAAGACAAACTTTTCAGGGAAAACAAGTAAATTTAGTGACGACGCCAGGAGGTTCTTTTGTGATTTGTACTTATGTTGAAAGGGCAATAACCCCCAGGAAAATAAGCTAACCAACTCGTGTTAACGATATGCACATCTACTGTCAATTGTTACGCTTTGCATTTAAAGTCCGTGAAATAGTGAAACATAGATTTGGAGTTTTACTCCGGAATAGTTTCTGGACATAATAATTTGAAGGCTCTTTCAATATATTTGTTTTCAAAATTTGTAATTTTTAATGATATCAATGGCTTCCTGCCAAAATATTTATCTTCTTCAATGTTTCATTTTGGTTAAAATGGGTATACATGTACTTATGCCTGCAGATTTATTTTCTATTTGGTTGATTGTTGGTCGTTTGCAATCTTAGATAAGTGGTCATTTTGAATCGCTTTTAATCACTGATTAAATTTTTAATCATGGCCCAAATGTTGATTAAAAATCCATTCTATTCAATGTGTCGTTGAAACTAACTAAGTTTTGATAAACCGATAATGATTCGTTAAATTTAACCATCTTTTGTGCAACTGCCCCCTGATAAAGGTAAACAGTGAGTCTATTATAACATTAGGGCAATTATGAGGAATAGCGTAAGTCGGCGTGATTAATATACAATTATAGCACCAATTTGAGGTCAATATATGTTTTATGGACCACTGGATAACAATATTGAGCGAGGGCTTGCCCGATGTCAATATTGTTATCCAGTGGTCAATAAAACATATATTAACCTCAAATTGGTGCTATAATTGTTTTATTATAAAATTGGTAAAAAAATCAAAACAGGCAAACTAATCTTCTCAAGTTGACTTCAGCTATTAAAATACTCTATAACATAAGAAATTGAACATTAACAACTTTTCAACATACGGATATAATATCACTTCACTTTGAAAAAAATGTCGTAATTTATTTTAATATTTTGCTAAATGAACAGTTGACAATGACGCAACCCTTCCACCGTCTGCTGCCATTGTTGTTACGATGTGTTGTCCTTCCAAATCTTCCGCCTGTTTTGGAAGCACCATTAACCTGAGTATATAAGGCAGGTTCTTTTATAAGGCAAGATCTTACATTTCAAGGGGAATAAGCAATCTCCGGTCAATAACACTTTTCAATCAACTTTTCTTGCACGTGCCAGAATATTACATTGTTTAATTTGATCACGTGACGACTTTTAGCCCAATGAAACTGCGTGAAAAATATCATTTTATAATAAACACACATAGCGATGATCTACTTACATCTATATGCATCATTTAAACCGGTAAACAACATTGAACGGTCCGTTTGACCTTTCATTAGGGATATTTATACAGGAGGGTACACCGAATAATTGGGTAGTGTTAAGATCAAAGTTAATACATACATATTGCACAGGTTTACTCTATAAATGTATACAAATAAAACACCTGTGTTCCCTATACACAGATGTACCTGATCCGTGATAAGTATTAAATGAAAGGTCGAGCGGACAGGTCAAAGTTGTTTGCCTATACCATCAGCTCGTTTATAGGTAAACAACATCGACCTGTCCGCTTGATTTTTTATTTAAATATTTATCAAGGACGAGTAAATTTAAATAATTGGGATCACGCGTGTATATATTTCGTCTACCCGATATGAACACTAATACTGCGAATCCTAACGCTACCATGAATAGTCCTAATGAAAAGTCAAACCAACAGATCAATGTTGTTTGCCTATAATATTTATCAACAAAAACAAACAAAACAAAATGATTTTATTACTTACACTGATATGTATTTTGATCCTGCTGTAAGTTCCGTTGTACATGTACCATCAATGTTCCCGTATGGCTCGACAGACATCTGTAGAACACTGGTACTAGAGAACGTCACCGTTCCATGTACGCTGTGCTTCCATATACTACCGGCTGTAAAATCCGAGGGATAAGTGCAAGTCTGGCCATCTGAAAAACGCAAAAAACATAACCAATATTAGATTGGTTGGTTTGTAATGTTGTTTAGCGTCAAGTCAGCAACTTTTCAGCTATTCGCGATGATAATAAGTTTATTTATCACTAAGAACTAATCTAAGAACAAGTTTGTGTATGCGTGAGCAGCGGCGTACCATGACCTGATTATATGTGTACGCAAACTTGGAGCGCCAAAGGCGCGACCACGATAGGGGGTTTTCTGGGGCATACACCCCGCAAAATTTTGAAATCTATATGCGTTGTGGCTTTTTTGCATTTTGAGACAGATATACAACACCTTCTCGTGTTAAATTTTTTATGATACAAATTGGAGCTTAATTACAATTTTTAAATATGTGGATCCTGCTGATCCTTGGGAGTGGAAGGTTGGTTTAACCACACATGTTCTTTGCGTTTGAATGGATAAAAGTTTTTGGTTTGATAATTTGAAAGATTTTCAGATTTGAGCTCCGAGTACAAATGATGATGCATAATTTTTTGAAATCTAAATTAGTATTTTTTAATTTTGTATTGGCGTTTTGTTTATTGTGTACCTGCTTCTTGCTGTTTGATCTCTGTTACTTCCATATTCTTAATTTGAATTGTACAACTTAAACATTATTATTTTAATAATCGAAGCCGACGGTTTCCAAATGTATATTAGTATTTATTGGTCATTCAAAGTTAATTTTCCTCTTTTTCTTGGCGTTAAATTGTCAATAACTGTTTCTACGTCGACGCCCATCTCATTAAGTATGTGCATTAATGCAAGGGATGGAAGGCGATCACTGAAACTTCTCTCGGCAAGAGCTGTTGTAGGTGGCATGGTTACAAAAAATTTCAGGATCTTGAAGATGAGATGTTTGTCTGTCCTTTCAAGAAAATTTGGAAAACACACACACACGGCCTCTCTCTCTCTCTCTCTCTCTCTCTCTCTCTCTCTCTCTCTCTCTCTCTCTCTCTCTCTCGTATACTTTTTTAAATTTAAAATATTTTTTTTGACAAATTTATGTGTACGCACTTGCGTTTTTGCGTATAGGGCGGTACGCCACTGGTGAGATTGTGAGTCGATCTGTTTAACTGCCTCGCACTTAGCCACTCAAGCCGACTATAGTGTGCTAGCTCGGTACATGCGGTAGGCCGCATGTGGCGGCTCAAACATCATTTCACTCGCTTTTTGAGTGAAATTCAATGAACAAATTAATGAGATGTCCATAACAATTGTAGTGAACGTCGATTATTTGCACATTTTCATTAATTAACTTTTTAAATATAATTCCATTTTTGTTGGTTTTTAACATCACCATTTTCAAATGCATGTACTAGTAATATTATTCTGTAGATTTCATGAAATTTAAAATTTAAAATTTTACTACCGTCCGGGTGTCCTAAATCTTGGGGAAATGTTTTTGTATATTTGTCATTATCGGTTGTTGTACGGTAGTCCCCGTTATGTATAGTGTTTTAAAATTGTCGATAATGTAGTCAACGAGATATAGGTCACTGTGACCGATCTTGGTAAATAGTTTTACAATTATGACATCTGTGTTACTAAAAACAAACATATAAAATGGATGATATTTTTCTTGTTAATGTATTGGGAAGGCGTACACTGCAAGATAGGACACCCGGACAGTAGACATTTTTCATCTTAAATTTCATGAAAACTACAGAATCGTAATATTTGAAAAAATGTGTTTTAAAAAAGAAGAAACGTACAATTGTAAGTTAAATGGAATTTTATTTAAAAAAGTTATCAATGAAATTATGCAGTTTTTCCGTTCACAACAGCTGTTATGGATATCTCATGATTTTTTTATTGAAATGAAAACAGTGAAATGTTAAACATAAAGAATAACTATAATATAGCTCTATATCCCTATTAACAAAAAAATTATCATTTTTTGGCAACTGTACATCTACTTTCGATTCTAAAACAATTCCTTATGTAAATCCTTAACCACAGTGTTTGTGCAGAATCGCCATTAATGAATGAATAGTCATTCATAAAAAGTGTTTACCCCTACGGTAGCTCAATCAGTTGAGTGCTTGCTTCGGCATGTGAAAATGAAAGTCACAGGGTCCGTCGGAAGAGACCTTTAAAAAACCCCGATGTCTCGTATCACGGCAGGATTGGCAGTGTAAGATTGATTGAATGGGGTATACGTCCCAGTCAAGAATACTTCACTTATATCGAGATCTCACCAGCTACATGTGCAGTTGCATTTTTTACCTTTGCAGTGCGCTCAGGGCAATGTGCAGGGATGGTTCTTTAAGCCTGCCGTGGCACGGGGCACCCCGTGACTGTCATTTCTAAATGTCGAATGCTTGGCGAAAGAACAACCATTTCCTATTTCTAAGCCTTAGACACTCCCGGTCGAACGCTCTACACACTGAGCTACAGTAGTGGTTGCACATTTAAGAATTCTCCCTCCACATTGCCTTGAGAGCACTGCAGAGGTTAAACATTCTGACAATCAATTTATCAAAAGAAATATATTATGTTGGGTATTTATAGGTGTTATTACGTAAGCAACACGTTGGTACTCAGTTACTATGCCGACGGCGTCTTTATTTAGAAGTCCCATATTATTTAATCTTTTTTGGAAAAGCTTCATTCTAAATTAGTAACATTGTATGGATTAACAATGGTAAAAATAGAAGAAAAAAAACAAAACAAAAAAACAAATACAAACTCGTTCCAAAACATGTTTTGAATTTGTACTGTCCAAAAGCGTATCGAGATCCTATCTGGAAGGAATTTCGGTTCATAATAATGTCAGGGTAACGACCCTACCCGATCTAAAATCTATTTTAATTTGGCTATTGTAAATTTGAATTATTTTAATTAAATCACAAACATAAATCTCTCTCTCGTTTTATATCGACGTGCCACCTCGGTATAAGGACTTGAAACCTCGCTATTATAACTGGACATCTCGTTATAATGATGATGCACCTCGGTACTATAACTTGTACGACGCGACATCTTGTTATTGTGACATGACATCTCACTATCATGACTTTATATATCGTTATAACGACTTCACATCTTATAATAACGTCTTGACACCTCGGTATTACAACTTAACATCCCGTTATAACTATTTGAGACTTCCTAATAACGAATCGGCAACTCGTTATAGGAATTTGTTAACATGACAACTATTAATAACAACTTTACAGCTTGTTGTAACGACTTTACACCTCATTTTAATGACTTGTTGACAACCCGCTATACCGACTTGACATCTCGTTATAACGACTTGGCAGCTTGTCATAACGACTTGGCAGCTTGTTACAACGACTTGACACATCGTTAAAATGAATTTTTGACATCTCGCTATACCGACTTGACACCTCTGTATATGACGACTTAACACCGCGTTATAACGACTTGACATCGAGTGTTATAACAACTTTACATCTCGATATAAGGACTTGACACATCGTTATAACGACTTGACATCAGGGTTTATAACAACTTTACATCTCGATATAACGACTTGACACATCGTTATAACGACTTAACATCGGGGTATATAACCACTTTACATCTCGATATAACAACTTGACATCAGGTATTATAACAACTTACATCTCGATATAACGACTTGATACGTCGTTATATCGACTTGACATCAGGTATTATAACAACTTACATCTCGATATAACGACTTGACACATCGTTATAACGACTTGACATCAGGGTTTATAACAACTTACATCTCGATATAACGACTTGATACGTCGTTATATCGACTTGACATCAGGGTTTTTAACAACTTACATCTCCATATAACGATTTGATGCGTCGTTATATCGACTTGACATCAGGTATTATAACAACTTACATCTCGATATAACGACTTGACACATCGTTATAACGACTTGACATCAGGGTTTATAACAACTTACATCTCGATATAACGACTTGATACGTCGTTATATCGACTTGACATCGGGGTTTTTAACAACTTACATCTCCATATAACGACTTGATACGTCGATATATCGACTTGACATCAGGGTTAATAACAACTTACATCTCGATATAACGAGTTGACACATCGTTATATCGACTTGACATCAGGGTTTATAACAACTTTACATTTCGATATAACGACTTGACATCAGGGTTTATAACAACTTTACATTTCGATATAACGAATTGACACATCGTTATAACGACTTGACATCAGGATTTATAACAACTTAACATCTCGATATAACGACTTGACACATCGTTATAACGACTTGACACATCGTTATAATGACTTGACATCACATCTCGGTATATCAACTTTACAACGCGTTATAATGATTTGATGGCATCACATCTAGTTATATCGACTTTACACCGCGTTATAATGACTTGACATCACATCTCGTTATGTCGACTTTACACCTCGTTATAATAACTTGACATCACATCTCAGTATATCGACTTGAAACCTCGTTATAATGACTTGACATCACGTCTCGTTATATCGACTTCATACCTCGTTATAATGACTTGACATCACATCTCGGTATATCGACTTGACACCGCGTTATAATCACTTGACATCACATCTCGTTATATCGATTTGACACCGCGTTATAATAACGTGACATCACATCTCGTTATATCGACTTTCCACTTCGTTATAACGACTTGAGATCACATTTCGTTATATCGCCTTTAGACCGCGTTTTAATGACTTGACATCACATCTCTTTATATCGACTTTACACCGCGTTATAATGACTTGACATCACATCTCGTTATATCGACTTTACACCGCGTTATAATGACTTGACATAACATCTCGTTATATCGATTTTACACCGCGATATAATGACTTGACACCAAATCTCGTTATATCGACTTTACATCTCGTTATAATGACTTGACATTACATCTCGTTATATCAACTTTACACCGCGATATAATGACTTGACATCACATCTCGTTATGTCGACTTTACACCTTGTTATAATGACTTGACATCACATCTCGTTATATCGACTTGACACCGCGTTATAATTACGTGACATCACATCCCGTTATATCGACTTTACACCTCGTTATAATGACTTGACATCACTTCTCGTTATATCGACTTGACACCGCGTTATAATGACGTGACATCACATCTCGTTATATCGACTTTACGCCTCGTTATAATGACTTGACATTACATCTCGTTATATCGATTTGACACCGCGTTATAACGGCTTGACATCACATCTCGTTATATCGACTTGACATCGCATCTCGTTATATCGACTTGATACCGCGTTATAACGACTTGACATTACATCTCGTTATATCGACTTTACACCTCGTTATAATGACTTCCTGATTTCACATATTTGTAACGACTTGACATCTGTTTATAACGACTTGATATTTTGGACTAACGACTTGACATCTGTTTATAACGACTTGATATTTTGGACTAAAGACTTGACATGTGTTTATAACGACTTGATGTTTTGGACTAACGACTTGTTGTTTAGTTCAGAATGTCCTTCACCAACCACGGTAGGTATAGGTGAAAAAAATGTGTGTTATATTGCATGGACACTTAAGACACAACAAAAGACCATTGAAAAACATACATACGCATTACCTACCTATCTGATTGATAAGTATACAACAATCATGATTTATATATCTTAATTTGGGACAAACGGAGTAAATTATCTGACAGTTTAATCAAAGATATATTGACGATACCCTGTCTCGTCACGCTACACAGACCGTGTAAAACTATCAATTTGTCTAACATGCGATATACTGTCGAATCTGCCTTAAAGACCACCTCTATATAAGAGCCACCTGCTTTTAAAGACCACCTCTATATAAGAGCCACCTGCTTATAAAGACCACCTCTATATAAGAGCCACCTGCTTTTAAAAGCTAGTAAAATTTAATCCCTATTGCTCTTTACCCATGTTATTCAAACCTATAATAAACATGAGGCTCTTAAGAGCCTGTATCGCTCACCTGGAACCTGGCTCTTTAACAGTTTATGTCTGGTCCAAATATATTGGCCAAATAAATTCAGAGGAGAATATTTGCCAATGTGTTTTCCGATTAAGGAACCCATGGTTATCTATGTATCTGTTGACAGCCATTATGGATGGGTTTATTTGGTTCAATTGGCCCAGTAGTTTCAGAGGAGAAGATCTTTGAATGAAAAGTTTACGGACGACGGACGCAAAGTGATGGCAAAAGTAAAAGTGGTCTTTATGGGCAGACAGTCCTTTTTAACAGGGTATTTTATGTAGCATGATAATATACAGGATATTTTATGTAGTATGATAATATACAGGATATTTTATGTAGTATGATAATATACAGGATATTTTATGTAACATGATAATATACAGGATATTTTATGTAGTATGATAATATACAGGATATTTTATGTAGTATGATAATATACAGGATATTTTATGTAACATGATAATATACAGGATATTTTATGTAACATGATAATATACAGGATATTTTATGTAACATGATAATATACAGGATATTTTATGTAGTATGATAATATACAGGATATTTTATGTAACATGATAATATACAGGATATTTTATGTAGTATGATAATATACAGGGTATTTTATGTAGTATGATAATATACAGGGTATTTTATGTATCATGATAATATACAGGGTATTTTATGTAACATGATAATATACAGGGTATTTTATGTAGTATGATAATATACAGGGTATTTTATGTATCATGATAATATACAGGGTATTTTATGTAACATGATAATATACAGGATATTTTATGTAACATGATAATATACAGGATATTTTATGTAGTATGATAATATACAGGATATTTTATGTAGTATGATAATATACAGGGTATTTTATGTAACATGATAATATACAGGGTATTTTATGTAACATGATAATATACAGGGTATTTTATGTAACATGATAATATACAGGGTATTTTATGTAACATGATAATATACAGGATATTTTATGTATCATGATAATATACAGGATATTTTATGTAGGATGATAATATACAGGATATTTTATGTAACATGATAATATACAGGATATTTTATGTAACATGATAATATACAGGATATTTTATGTAGTATGATAATATACAGGATATTTATGTAGTATGATAATATACAGGATATTTTATGTAACATGATAATATACAGGATATTTTATGTAGTATGATAATATACAGGATATTTTATGCAGTATGATAATATACAGGATATTTTATGTAACATGATAATATACAGGATATTTTATGTAACATGATAATATACAGGATATTTTATGTAGTATGATAATATACAGGGTATTTTATGTAACATGATAATATACAGGATATTTTATGCAGTATGATAATATACAGGATATTTTATGTAGTATGATAATATACAGGATATTTTATGTAACATGATAATATACAGGATATTTTATGTAACATGATAATATACAGGATATTTTATGTAACATGATAATATACAGGATATTTTATGTAACATGATAATATACAGGATATTTTATGTAACATGATAATATACAGGATATTTTATGTAACATGATAATATACAGGATATTTTATGTAGTATGATAATATACAGGATATTTTATGTAACATGATAATATACAGGATATTTTATGTAGGATGATAATATACAGGATATTTTATGTAACATGATAATATACAGGATATTTTATGTAGTATGATAATATACAGGATATTTTATGTAGTATGATAATATACAGGATATTTTATGTAGTATGATAATATACAGGGTATTTTATGTAACATGATAATATACAGGATATTTTATGTATCATGATAATATACAGGATATTTTATGTATCATGATAATATACAGGATATTTTATGTAACATGATAATATACAGGATATTTTATGTATCATGATAATATACAGGGTATTTTATGTAACATGATAATATACAGGATATTTTATGTAACATGATAATATACAGGATATTTTATGTAACATGATAATATACAGGATATTTTATGTAACATGATAATATACAGGATATTTTATGTAACATGATAATATACAGGATATTTTATGTAGTATGATAATATACAGGATATTTTATGTAACATGATAATATATAGGATATTTTATGTAGGATGATAATATACAGGGTATTTTATGTAGTATGATAATATACAGGGTATTTTATGTAACATGATAATATACAGGATATTTTATGTAACATGATAATATACAGGATATTTTATGTAACATGATAATATACAGGATATTTTATGTAACATGATAATATACAGGATATTTTATGTAACATGATAATATACAGGATATTTTATGTAGGATGATAATATACAGGATATTTTATGTAACATGATAATATACAGGGTATTTTATGTAGTATGATAATATACAGGGTATTTTATGTAGTATGATAATATACAGGATATTTTATGTAACATGATAATATACAGGATATTTTATGTAGTATGATAATATACAGGGTATTTTATGTAACATGATAATATACAGGATATTTTATGTAGTATGATAATATACAGGATATTTTATGTAACATGATAATATACAGGATATTTTATGTAGCATGATAATATACAGGGTATTTTATGTAGTATGATAATATACAGGATATTTTATGTAGGATGATAATATACAGGGTATTTTATGTAGTATGATAATATACAGGGTATTTTATGTAACATGATAATATACAGGGTATTTTATGTAACATGATAATATACAGGATATTTTATGTAACATGATAATATACAGGGTATTTTATGTAGCATGATAATATACAGGATATTTTATGTAGTATGATAATATACAGGATATTTTATGTAGGATGATAATATACATATACAGGGTATTTTATGTAGTATGATAATATACAGGGTATTTTATGTAACATGATAATATACAGGGTATTTTATGTAACATGATAATATACAGGATATTTTATGTAACATGATAATATACAGGATATTTTATGTAGTATGATAATATACAGGATATTTTATGTAGGATGATAATATACAGGGTATTTTATGTAGTATGATAATATACAGGGTATTTTATGTAACATGATAATATACAGGATATTTTATGTAACATGATAATATACAGGATATTTTATGTAACATGATAATATACAGGATATTTATGTAGTATGATAATATACAGGGTATTTTATGTATCATGATAATATACAGGATATTTTATGTAACATGATAATATACAGGATATTTTATGTAGGATGATAATATACAGGATATTTTATGTAGTATGATAATATACAGGATATTTTATGTAGGATGATAATATACAGGATATTTTATGTAGTATGATAATATACAGGATATTTTATGTAACATGATAATATACAGGATATTTTATGTAACATGATAATATACAGGATATTTTATGTAACATGATAATATACAGGATATTTTATGTAGTATGATAATATACAGGATATTTTATGTAACATGATAATATACAGGATATTTTATGTAGGATGATAATATACAGGATATTTTATGTAACATGATAATATACAGGGTATTTTATGTAGGATGATAATATACAGGATATTTATTATGTAGTATAATATACAGGATATTTTATGTAACATGATAATATACAGGGTATTTTATGTAACATGATAATATACAGGATATTTTATGTATCATGATAATATACAGGGTATTTTATGTAGTATGATAATATACAGGGTATTTTATGTAACATGATAATATACAGGATATTTTATGTAGTATGATAATATACAGGATATTTTATGTAGTATGATAATATACAGGATATTTTATGTAACATGATAATATACAGGATATTTTATGTAGTATGATAATATACAGGATATTTTATGTAACATGATAATATACAGGATATTTTATGTAGTATGATAATATACAGGATATTTATGTAACATGATAATATACAGGATATTTTATGTAGTATGATAATATACAGGATATTTTATGTAACATGATAATATACAGGATATTTTATGTAACATGATAATATACAGGATATTTTATGTAGTATGATAATATACAGGGTATTTTATGTAGTATGATAATATACAGGATATTTTATGTAGTATGATAATATACAGGGTATTTTATGTAGTATGATAATATACAGGATATTTTATGTAGCATGATAATATACAGGATATTTTATGTAACATGATAATATACAGGATATTTTATGTAATATGATAATATACAGGATATTTTATGTAACATGATAATATACAGGATATTTTATGTAGTATGATAATATACAGGATATTTTATGTAGGATGATAATATACAGGATATTTTATGTAACATGATAATATACAGGATATTTTATGTAACATGATAATATACAGGATATTTTATGTAGCATGATAATATACAGGGTATTTTATGTAACATGATAATATACAGGATATTTTATGTAGTATGATAATATACAGGATATTTTATGTAGTATGATAATATACAGGATATTTTATGTAACATGATAATATACAGGATATTTTATGTAGTATGATAATATACAGGATATTTTATGTAACATGATAATATACAGGGTATTTTATGTAGTATGATAATATACAGGATATTTTATGTAGTATGATAATATACAGGATATTTTATGTAACATGATAATATACAGGATATTTTATGTAACATGATAATATACAGGATATTTTATGTAGTATGATAATATACAGGGTATTTTATGTAGTATGATAATATACAGGATATTTTATGTAGTATGATAATATACAGGGTATTTTATGTAGTATGATAATATACAGGATATTTTATGTAGCATGATAATATACAGGATATTTTATGTAACATGATAATATACAGGATATTTTATGTAATATGATAATATACAGGATATTTTATGTAACATGATAATATACAGGATATTTTATGTAGTATGATAATATACAGGATATTTTATGTAGGATGATAATATACAGGATATTTTATGTAACATGATAATATACAGGATATTTTATGTAACATGATAATATACAGGATATTTTATGTAGCATGATAATATACAGGGTATTTTATGTAGCATGATAATATACAGGATATTTTATGTAGTATGATAATATACAGGATATTTTATGTAGTATGATAATATACAGGGTATTTTATGTAGGATGATAATATACAGGGTATTTTATGTAACATGATAATATACAGGATATTTTATGTAGTATGATAATATACAGGATATTTTATGTAGGATGATAATATACAGGATATTTTATGTAACATGATAATATACAGGATATTTTATGTAGTATGATAATATACAGGATATTTTATGTAGGATGATAATATACAGGGTATTTTATGTAACATGATAATATACAGGATATTTTATGTAACATGATAATATACAGGATATTTTATGTAGTATGATAATATACAGGATATTTTATGTAACATGATAATATACAGGGTATTTTATGTAACATGATAATATACAGGATATTTTATGTAACATGATAATATACAGGATATTTATGTATCATGATAATATACAGGATATTTTATGTAGTATGATAATATACAGGATATTTTATGTAACATGATAATATACAGGATATTTTATGTAGTATGATAATATACAGGATATTTTATGTAGGATGATAATATACAGGATATTTTATGTAACATGATAATATACAGGATATTTTATGTAGGATGATAATATACAGGGTATTTTATGTAACATGATAATATACAGGGTATTTTATGTATCATGATAATATACAGGATATTTTATGTAGGATGATAATATACAGGATATTTTATGTAGGATGATAATATACAGGGTATTTTATGTAACATGATAATATACAGGGTATTTTATGTATCATGATAATATACAGGGTATTTTATGTAGGATAATAATATACAGGGTATTTTATGTAACATGATAATATACAGGATATTTTATGTAGTATGATAATATACAGGATATTTTATGTAGGATGATAATATACAGGATATTTTATGTAACATGATAATATACAGGATATTTTATGTAGTATGATAATATACAGGATATTTTATGTAGGATGATAATATACAGGGTATTTTATGTAACATGATAATATACAGGATATTTTATGTAACATGATAATATACAGGATATTTTATGTAGTATGATAATATACAGGGTATTTTATGTAACATGATAATATACAGGATATTTTATGTAACATGATAATATACAGGATATTTTATGTAGTATGATAATATACAGGATATTTTATGTAGTATGATAATATACAGGATATTTTATGTAACATGATAATATACAGGATATTTTATGTAACATGATAATATACAGGATATTTTATGTAGGATGATAATATACAGGATATTTTATGTAACATGATAATATACAGGATATTTTATGTAGTATGATAATATACAGGATATTTTATGTAGGATGATAATATACAGGATATTTTATGCAGTATGATAATATACAGGATATTTTATGTAGTATGATAATATACAGGATATTTTATGTATCATGATAATATACAGGATATTTTATGTAGTATGATAATATACAGGATATTTTATGTAACATGATAATATACAGGGTATTTTATGTAGTATGATAATATACAGGATATTTTATGTAACATGATAATATACAGGATATTTTATGTATCATGATAATATACAGGATATTTTATGTAACATGATAATATACAGGATATTTTATGCAGTATGATAATATACAGGATATTTTATGTAACATGATAATATACAGGATATTTTATGTAGTATGATAATATACAGGGTATTTTATGTATCATGATAATATACAGGATTTTTATGTAGTATGATAATATACAGGATATTTTATGTAGTATGATAATATACAGGGTATTTTATGTATCATGATAATATACAGGATATTTTATGTACATGATAATATACAGGATATTTTATGTAACATGATAATATACGGGATATTTTATGTAGTATGATAATATACAGGATATTTTATGTAACATGATAATATACAGGATATTTTATGCAGTATGATAATATACAGGTATTTTATGTAACATGATAATATACAGGGTATTTTATGTAACATGATAATATACAGGGTATTTTATGTAGTATGATAATATACAGGATATTTTATGTATCATGATAATATACAGGATATTTTATGTAACATGATAATATACAGGGTATTTTATGTAGGATGATAATATACAGGATATTTTATGTATCATGATAATATACAGGATATTTTATGTAACATGATAATATACAGGGTATTTTATGTAGGATGATAATATACAGGATATTTTATGTAACATGATAATATACAGGATATTTTATGTAGTATGATAATATACAGGATATTTTATGTATCATGATAATATACAGGATATTTTATGTAGTATGATAATATACAGGGTATTTTATGTAGGATGATAATATACAGGGTATTTTATGTAGGATGATAATATACAGGATATTTTATGTATCATGATAATATACAGGGTATTTTATGTAGGATGATAATATACAGGATATTTTATGTAACATGATAATATACAGGATATTTTATGTAGTATGATAATATACAGGATATTTTATGTAACATGATAATATACAGGATATTTTATGCAGTATGATAATATACAGGGTATTTTATGTAACATGATAATATACAGGTATTTTATGTAGTATGATAATATACAGGATATTTTATGTAACATGATAATATACAGGGTATTTTATGTAGTATGATAATATACAGGATATTTTATGCAGTATGATAATATACAGGATATTTTATGTAACATGATAATATACAGGGTATTTTATGTAGTATGATAATATACAGGATATTTTATGCAGTATGATAATATACAGGGTATTTTATGTAACATGATAATATACAGGGTATTTTATGTAACATGATAATATACAGGATATTTTATGTAGTATGATAATATACAGGGTATTTTATGTAACATGATAATATACAGGATATTTTATGTAGGATGATAATATACAGGGTATTTTATGTAACATGATAATATACAGGATATTTTATGTAGTATGATAATATACAGGGTATTTTATGTAGTATGATAATATACAGGATATTTTATGTAGTATGATAATATACAGGGTATTTTATGTAACATGATAATATACAGGGTATTTTATGTAACATGATAATATACAGGATTTTATGTAGGATGATAATATACAGGATATTTTATGTAGCATGATAATATACAGGGTATTTTATGTAGTATGATAATATACAGGGTATTTTATGTAACATGATAATATACAGGATATTTTATGCAGTATGATAATATACAGGATATTTTATGTAACATGATAATATACAGGATATTTTATGTAACATGATAATATACAGGATATTTTATGTATCATGATAATATACAGGATATTTTATGTAGTATGATAATATACAGGATATTTTATGTATCATGATAATATACAGGATATTTTATGTAGGATGATAATATACAGGATATTTTATGTAGCATGATAATATACAGGGTATTTTATGTAGTATGATAATATACAGGGTATTTTATGTAACATGATAATATACAGGATATTTTATGCAGTATGATAATATACAGGATATTTTATGTAACATGATAATATACAGGATATTTTATGTAACATGATAATATACAGGATATTTTATGTAGGATGATAATATACAGGATATTTTATGTATCATGATAATATACAGGATATTTTATGTAACATGATAATATACAGGATATTTATGTAGTATGATAATATACAGGATATTTTATGTAGTATGATAATATACAGGATATTTTATGTATCATGATAATATACAGGATATTTTATGTATCATGATAATATACAGGATATTTTATGTAACATGATAATATACAGGATATTTTATGTAGTATGATAATATACAGGATATTTTATGTAGTATGATAATATACAGGATATTTTATGTAACATGATAATATACAGGATATTTTATGTAGTATGATAATATACAGGATATTTTATGTAGTATGATAATATACAGGATATTTTATGTAACATGATAATATACAGGGTATTTTATGTAACATGATAATATACAGGATATTTTATGTAACATGATAATATACAGGATATTTTATGTAACATGATAATATACAGGATATTTTATGCAGTATGATAATATACAGGATATTTTATGTAACATGATAATATACAGGGTATTTTATGTAACATGATAATATACAGGGTATTTTATGTAACATGATAATATACAGGATATTTTATGTAGGATGATAATATACAGGATATTTTATGTAGGATGATAATATACAGGATATTTTATGAACATGATAATATACAGGATATTTTATGCAGTATGATAATATACAGGATATTTTATGTAACATGATAATATACAGGATATTTTATGTAACATGATAATATACAGGGTATTTTATGTAGTATGATAATATACAGGGTATTTTATGTAACATGATAATATACAGGATATTTTATGCAGTATGATAATATACAGGGTATTTTATGTAACATGATAATATACAGGATATTTTATGTAGTATGATAATATACAGGGTATTTTATGTAGTATGATAATATACAGGGTATTTTATGTAGTATGATAATATACAGGATATTTTATGTATCATGATAATATACAGGATATTTTATGTAACATGATAATATACAGGATATTTTATGTAACATGATAATATACAGGATATTTTATGTAACATGATAATATACAGGATATTTTATGCAGTATGATAATATACAGGATATTTTATGTAACATGATAATATACAGGATATTTTATGCAGTATGATAATATACAGGATATTTTATGTAACATGATAATATACAGGATATTTTATGTAACATGATAATATACAGGATATTTTATGTAACATGATAATATACAGGATATTTTATGTAGTATGATAATATACAGGATATTTTATGTAACATGATAATATACAGGATATTTTATGCAGTATGATAATATACAGGATATTTTATGTAACATGATAATATACAGGATATTTTATGTAACATGATAATATACAGGATATTTTATGTAACATGATAATATACAGGATATTTTATGTAACATGATAATATACAGGATATTTTATGTAGTATGATAATATACAGGGTATTTTATGTAACATGATAATATACAGGATATTTTATGTAGGATGATAATATACAGGATATTTTATGTACATGATAATATACAGGATATTTTATGTAGGATGATAATATACAGGATATTTTATGTAACATGATAATATACAGGATATTTTATGTAGTATGATAATATACAGTATATTTTATGTATCATGATAATATACAGGATATTTTATGTAACATGATAATATACAGGATATTTTATGTAGTATGATAATATACAGGATATTTTATGTAACATGATAATATACAGGATATTTTATGTAGATGATAATATACAGGATATTTTATGTAACATGATAATATACAGGATATTTTATGTAGTATGATAATATACAGGATATTTTATGTAACATGATAATATACAGGATATTTTATGTAGTATGATAATATACAGGATATTTTATGTAACATGATAATATACAGGATATTTTATGTAACATGATAATATACAGGATATTTTATGTAACATGATAATATACAGGATATTTTATGCAGTATGATAATATACAGGATATTTTATGTAACATGATAATATACAGGGTATTTTATGTAGGATGATAATATACAGGGTATTTTATGCAGTATGATAATATACAGGGTATTTTATGTAGTATGATAATATACAGGGTATTTTATGTAGTATGATAATATACAGGATATTTTATGTAACATGATAATATACAGGATATTTTATGCAGTATGATAATATACAGGATATTTTATGTATCATGATAATATACAGGATATTTTATGTAACATGATAATATACAGGATATTTTATGTAGTATGATAATATACAGGATATTTTATGTAACATGATAATATACAGGATATTTTATGCAGTATGATAATATACAGGATATTTTATGTATCATGATAATATACAGGATATTTTATGTAGTATGATAATATACAGGATATTTTATGCAGTATGATAATATACAGGATATTTTATGTATCATGATAATATACAGGATATTTTATGTAACATGATAATATACAGGATATTTTATGTAGTATGATAATATACATATTTTATGTAGTATGATAATATACAGGATATTTTATGTAGGATGATAATATACAGGGTATTTTATGTAACATGATAATATACAGGGTATTTTATGTAACATGATAATATACAGGATATTTTATGTATCATGAATATACAGGATATTTTATGTAGATGATAATATACAGGATATTTTATGTAACATGATAATATACAGGATATTTTATGCAGTATGATAATATACAGGATATTTTATGTAACATGATAATATACAGGGTATTTATGTAGGATGATAATATACAGGATATTTTATGTATCATGATAATATACAGGGTATTTTATGTAACATGATAATATACAGGGTATTTTATGTAGTATGATAATATACAGGATATTTTATGTATCATGATAATATACAGGATATTTTATGTAACATGATAATATACAGGGTTTTTATGTAGGATGATAATATACAGGATATTTTATGTATCATGATAATATACAGGATATTTTATGTAACATGATAATATACAGGGTATTTTATGTAGGATGATAATATACAGGATATTTTATGTATCATGATAATATACAGGGTATTTTATGTAACATGATAATATACAGGATATTTTATGTAGTATGATAATATACAGGATATTTTATGTAACATGATAATATACAGGATATTTTATGTAGTATGATAATATACAGGATATTTTATGTAACATGATAATATACAGGATATTTTATGTAGGATGATAATATACAGGGTATTTTATGTATCATGATAATATACAGGGTATTTTATGTAACATGATAATATACAGGATATTTTATGTAGTATGATAATATACAGGATATTTTATGTAACATGATAATATACAGGGTATTTTATGTATCATGATAATATACAGGATATTTTATGTAGTATGATAATATACAGGGTATTTTATGTAGGATGATAATATACAGGATATTTTATGTATCATGATAATATACAGGATATTTTATGTAACATGATAATATACAGGATATTTTATGTATCATGATAATATACAGGATATTTTATGTAGTATGATAATATACAGGGTATTTTATGTAGGATGATAATATACAGGATATTTTATGTAACATGATAATATACAGGGTATTTTATGTAACATGATAATATACAGGGTATTTTATGTAGTATGATAATATACAGGATATTTTATGTAACATGATAATATACAGGGTATTTTATGTAACATGATAATATACAGGGTATTTTATGTAACATGATAATATACAGGATATTTTATGTAACATGATAATATACAGGGTATTTTATGTAGTATGATAATATACAGGATATTTTATGTAGTATGATAATATACAGGGTATTTTATGTAACATGATAATATACAGGATATTTTATGTAGTATGATAATATACAGGATATTTTATGTAACATGATAATATACAGGGTATTTTATGTAGGATGATAATATACAGGATATTTTATGTATCATGATAATATACAGGATATTTTATGTAACATGATAATATACAGGATATTTTATGTATCATGATAATATACAGGATATTTTATGTAGTATGATAATATACAGGGTATTTTATGTAGGATGATAATATACAGGATATTTTATGTATCATGATAATATACAGGGTATTTTATGTAACATGATAATATACAGGGTATTTTATGTAGTATGATAATATACAGGATATTTTATGTAACATGATAATATACAGGATATTTTATGTAACATGATAATATACAGGGTATTTTATGTAACATGATAATATACAGGGTATTTTATGTAGTATGATAATATACAGGATATTTTATGTAGTATGATAATATACAGGGTATTTTATGTAACATGATAATATACAGGATATTTTATGTAACATGATAATATACAGGATATTTTATGTAGTATGATAATATACAGGATATTTTATGTAGTATGATAATATACAGGATATTTTATGTAGTATGATAATATACAGGATATTTTATGTAACATGATAATATACAGGATATTTTATGTAGTATGATATATATACAGGATATTTTATGTAACATGATAATATACAGGATATTTTATGTAGTATGATAATATACAGGGTATTTTATGTAACATGATAATATACAGGATATTTTATGTAACATGATAATATACAGGATATTTTATGTAGTATGATAATATACAGGATATTTTATGTAACATGATAATATACAGGGTATTTTATGTAGTATGATAATATACAGGATATTTTATGTAGTATGATAATATACAGGATATTTTATGTAGTATGATAATATACAGGATATTTTATGTAACATGATAATATACAGGGTATTTTATGTAGGATGATAATATACAGGATATTTTATGTATCATGATAATATACAGGATATTTTATGTAACATGATAATATACAGGGTATTTTATGTAGGATGATAATATACAGGATATTTTATGTATCATGATAATATACAGGGTATTTTATGTAACATGATAATATACAGGATATTTTATGTAGTATGATAATATACAGGATATTTTATGTAACATGATAATATACAGGATATTTTATGTAGTATGATAATATACAGGATATTTTATGTAACATGATAATATACAGGGTATTTTATGTAGTATGATAATATACAGGATATTTTATGTAGTATGATAATATACAGGATATTTTATGTAGTATGATAATATACAGGGTATTTTATGTAACATGATAATATACAGGATATTTTATGTAGTATGATAATATACAGGATATTTTATGTAGTATGATAATATACAGGATATTTTATGTAACATGATAATATACAGGATATTTTATGTAACATGATAATATACAGGATATTTTATGTAGTATGATAATATACAGGATATTTTATGTAGTATGATAATATACAGGATATTTTATGTAGTATGATAATATACAGGATATTTTATGTAACATGATAATATACAGGATATTTTATGTAGGATGATAATATACAGGATATTTTATGTAGTATGATAATATACAGGATATTTTATGTAGTATGATAATATACAGGATATTTTATGTAGTATGATAATATACAGGATATTTTATGTAACATGATAATATACAGGATATTTTATGTAGTATGATAATATACAGGATATTTTATGTAACATGATAATATACAGGATATTTTATGTAGGATGATAATATACAGGATATTTTATGTAACATGATAATATACAGGGTATTTTATGTAGTATGATAATATACAGGATATTTTATGTAGGATGATAATATACAGAATATTTTATGTAGTATGATAATATACAGGATATTTTATGTAACATGATAATATACAGAATATTTTATGTAGTATGATAATATACAGGATATTTTATGTAGGATGATAATATACAGAATATTTTATGTAGTATGATAATATACAGGATATTTTATGTAACATGATAATATACAGGGTATTTTATGTAGTATGATAATATACAGGATATTTTATGTAGTATGATAATATACAGGATATTTTATGTAACATGATAATATACAGGATATTTTATGTAACATGATAATATACAGGATATTTTATGTAGTATGATAATATACAGGATATTTTATGTAACATGATAATATACAGGATATTTTATGTAACATGATAATATACAGGATATTTTATGTAACATGATAATATACAGGATATTTTATGTATCATGATAATATACAGGATATTTTATGTAGCATGATAATATACAGGGTGAGTTCGAGTTTCTGTTTTAATTGCATACTGTCTACAGTTATTGTCTTTGAAATGATACAATTTTATGAAATAAGTAGTTGGCGTACAATCTTTGGAGTTGCGAAATAGTTTGCATTCGTATGTACACAAATAACATTTTTTTTAAATTCAACTAAACATGGTATTTGAAATTGTATTTTCGTCATTTATTTGACAATTTATAACTCCATAAAACAGATGGATACGTTTCCGAAAGTGTTAATTTTAGTGCAAAATACACAATTTCCGTAAAGTTAAAATCACACTTTGATATAAATTTTCTTATACGTTTATATTAAATAATATAACTTGCTTATTTCAAATTATTATTTAACTTGAAATTAATGAAGATTTGACTTTACAGTCACCTTAAGTAAATGTATGATTATAACCCACACAATGCATGTTTTTGCACTAACTTAAGTTTACACAAAATAACCATTTTACTTTACAATAAACGTTAATTTACAATAAAATAGTACATGTTAAAATTAATACTTCAACTTATCTGAACAACATCATAGGCAATGCATTTCAAAAATTGTCAATTTTTTATTATTTACGTTAAAATACAGGTAAATTACAGGTAAAGCACCTGTTAAAGACCTCTTAATCCCATCTAACGAGGTGTTTTTATGCGAGTAGGCGTTTGGGGAATACACAACTGACCAAGACTTGAAAATAGGAAGTGACTGTTCTTTCAACAAACACTCCGCATTTCGAAATGAAAGTCATTGTGTCCTTCGGAAGCCACTTCATCTGGTGTCGATATAAGTGAAATATATTGACTGCGTCTTAAAACCCCATTCACTCAATCAATCAATGGTCCATAAATATCCAAACATACAGTTATCAACCAACAAACCCATACGCATGCTAAATCTGCGGAGTTTGACCGATAAAGAGCGTTGATACTAAGCCGGACACACTCACGTACATCGGTTGAACTAGAGAAATGAACCATCATTGATTCCCTCCAGCGTCGGTATCCAAGGAATCAAGTGAACTAAAAATATATGTTTTGTGGATTTCTTGAAAAAAAAATCAAAAGGTGTCTAAAGACGCCATAGAAATACATTTCTGTGAAGGCGTCATAGAGACGCCAAAGAAATACATTTCTGTGAAGGTGTCATAGAGGCCCTATAGAAATACATTTCTGTGAAGGTGTCATAGAAACGCCATAGAAATACACTATTGTGAAGGTGTCATAGAGACGCCAAAGAAATACATTTCTGTGAAGGTGTCATAGAGACGCCAAAGAAATACATTTCTGTGAATGTGTCATAGAGACGCCATAGAAATACATTTCTGTGAAGGCGTCATAGTGACGCCATAGAAATACATTTCTGTGAAGGTGTCATAGAGACGCCATAGAAATACATTTCTGTGAAGGTGTCATAGAGACGCCAAAGAAATACATTTCTGTGAAGGTGTCATAGAGGCGCCAAAGAAATACATTTCTGTGAAAGTGTCATAGAGACGCCATAGAAATACATTTCTGTGAAAGTGTCATAGAGACGCCAAAGAAATACATTTCTGTGAAGGTGTCATAGAGACGCCAAAGAATTACATTTCTGTGAAGGTGTCATAGAGACGGTGTCATAGAGACGCCAAAGAAATACATTTCTGTGAAGGTGTCATAGAGACGCCAAAGAATTACATTTCTGTGAAGGTGTCATAGAGACGGTGTCATAGAGACGCCAAAGAAATACATTTCTTTGAAGGTGTCATAGAGACGCCAATGAATTACATTTCTGTGAAGGTGTCATAGAGACGCCATAGAAATACATTTCTGTGAAGGAGTCATAGAAAATACATTTCTGTGAAGGTGTCATAGAGACGCCAAAGAATTACATTTCTTTGAAGGTGTCATAGAGACGCCATAGAAATACATTTCTATGAAGGTGTCATAGAGGCGCCAAAGAAATACATTTATGTGAAGGTGTCATAGAGACGTCAAAGATGTTTTAAAAGTGTAAAGCTTATGAATATAACTATATAATCTGAAAAATCCACTTCCTCGCCGAGTGTCCCGGCTGAGGATCGAACCCGGCCCTCCTTTGCATTAAATAATAGTCATTGAGTTTAATAATTCCAATATTACACAAAACATAGAAATTCACATACTTTCTTTTTTATGATATTAAAATAACCATAACGCATACGCTTAAAAATGTAGAAGTACGTCAATGAAAAATCAAAAGTTTAAGTCATAGCGAGCGCACATTGGAATGTCGCACGCTGGTTACCATGGAAAGTCACAGAATGATATTACATGTGTGTACTATGATTTTTGTTCCATGAATTTATTGTATACATATATAGTTCAATAATTTTTTTACTATTAAAACACAATTTTCGTATCGTATAATGTTTGCTGGAAGATTGATACCATAAACATTGATATACTAATGGGGTTCGCCGCTGTACCACGTGATCAATACTTCTTAACGTTTATGCGGAACGTTTTGGAAAAATTCAACGTCACATATTTCCGAAATGACGTCGTTTTCGCGGGAAAACGTAATCTCATGCGATTCCATATCCATTGGAAATAAGTGTTCCGCATAAACATTAAAGGGTATCACGTGGTCACATCGGCTAACCCCATTCTAAAGTAAACCGTAGATATTTTTTTTAAAGTGAATGATATAAAACACAAACATGTATAAAGCAAATAAAAACTTAGACTGGCAAATTAAGTTAAACACAGAAACTTCCACAAGAAAGCGAGACCAGGTGCTCCGGAAGGGTAAGCGCCTTGTTTAGATAGCTACAGCCCCACGTCTAGATCAAAGCTAAAAATGAATATGGGACGTTAAATATATCAAGGACAATTTGGGATACAGAAATATCATGCTTATTAACAATATTGGAACTTTTTGAGGGCCCTGATAGCCCTAAGCTTGCAATATCCCCGAGCCAACAATTATTTGTAAGCAACTTGCTTCGTTGCAGAAAGTTTCTATAGTGGATGCAAGCTCTACTTTAGCGTATCAACTGTGAAATAAATAAATAAATAAAAATAAAATATATAAACATTTGCCACTTACCTGGTAGATTACATAGTAGGCACACGAAACAAAGAGACAGGAAAACTTTATTTTTATGAACTTGCGAGTTCAAAATTCTGCAAACATCAGTCTAACAGCTAATTGGTATTATTCATAAACACTTAGATGTTTTTATATTAATTTTTTTCACGATTCGATGCAGGTTTATAATTCATCCATATGATTGAGCGATAAAACATAAAAACATCGCCAAAATTGATTATTGTCAATTTTTACGGATCAAATAGTTTCCGATTTGGAAAATAGTTTGTGTAAAGTCCATAGTGTAAATCATACGTATGTTCAAGAGGCGTTGTTCTGTAGCAACAACAACGCAAAATAATTACTTTGTATTTAATCGAGGTCACATGAAAGGTAAAACTAGAAAAAACCACCTTGATAGTTTTGATTAGTTTAAACAATTGTCATATAAATTTTTTAATTTTCTGAATGAAATATTCAAAAATTTATAATATGATAAAGTTGTCATATTATAAATTTTTGAATATTTCATTCAGAAAATTCAAAAATTTATAATATGACACAATATTTTTATTCAATGAATACCATTTCACAAAGTTGTAGATTATAAAATATAAGTTGAGATTCTGAAACAAGAATTAAATTCTTATATTAATCAGTCTCTTACAACTGCATGTACAATTAATAACATGTGGAACAAAAGTAATACTATTTAACAGAAATGATAAAAAAAGAGAACATATATAATTTACAAACAAGAAGGAAAAAGCAACATAAGTAAAGGATGGCATAACGTTTAGGTCAAATATGTAATATACATGTATAATTGGAAAAGCATTACAAATTCAACAGCAGTATTACCGTAGGAACCGCTGTGCCTGTGACAGTGAAATAATCTTCATATCCATAGAAAAATCAAATAAATTTGAATAAAGATTGATATTTTTCAACCTGTAAAGTTTTAACAAACTTCCTTGAAAACACCATTGATTCTGTTTTATTAGGATTAAAAGAGACAAGCCATTTTTTAGACCAACTCAGAATTCTTTCTAAATCTTCATTCAAAGTATTTGCTGTTTCGACAGGGTTTTCAACTTAAGATATGTCATATACCATTTTTAGCTCACCTGACCGAAGGTCATGTGAGCTTATGGCATAGCGCAGCGTGTGTATGTGCGTGTGTGCGTGCGTGCGTGCGTGTGTGCGTGCGTGCGTGCGTCGTTAACACCTATTTTCGACTTCTCCTCTGAAACTACTGGACAGTTTTTAATGAAACTTTGTCAGAAGTATATATGGGCCGGTGCAATTCAGATTTGTTCGTGGCGTTGCCATGGCTACCATAACTAGGTCAAGGTGACCTAGGGGTGCAAAAATCTTAAAAAATCTTCTTCTCCGAAAGTACTGATTGGAGAAAAAATCTGATGTGATATTTGGCTTCTCTAGGGTCTTAAGCCTATAGTTTGTTCATTTTGTGAAATTCGGATAAAAAATAGGTTACGCGTTTTTGCGTTTAATTTGAAAAAAATCGTAAAATAGCTTCAAATTGTTATAACTTGACTATTTGACCAGATAATGACATGGGGTTTTCAGTTTTGACATCTTCTTGTTAGTATCTTCAAAATGAGGTCAAGGTCAATTGTGAAGGTCGTGACCTAATTTTTTTTTACCTCTGATTATAATTATTATCTCGAAAATCATAAACTTTTTGTATAGGCATGTATATTAGAATGTTGTAGGTATTGATACAACGATCATTTTGATGTATAGAAAAAGGTCATGGGTTCAAAGGTCAAGGTCACAGATGTGAAACAATACCGAAATGGTTAATTATCTCGAAAACTATAAACATTTTGTGTAGGCATTTATATTAGAATGTTGTAGATATTGATACAACGGTCATTTTGATGTATAAAAAGGTCATGGGTTCAAAGGTCAAGGTCACAGATGCGAAACAATACCAAAATGGTTAATAATCTCGAAAACTATAAACATCTTGTATAGGCATGTATATTAGAATGTTGTAGGTATTGATACAACGATCATTTTGATGTATAGAAAAAGGTCATGGGTTCAAAGGTCAAGGTCACAGATTTGACACAATACCGAAATGGTTAATTATCTCGAAAACTATAAACTTTTTGTATAGGCATGTATATTAGAATGTTGTAGGTATTGATACAACGATCATTTTGATGTATAGAAAAAGGTCATAGTTTCAAAGGTCAAGGTCACAGATGTGAAACAATACCGAAATGGTTAATTATCTCAAAAACTATAAACTTTTTGTATAGGCTTGTATATAAGAATGTTGTAGGTATTGATACAACGATCATTCTGATGTATAGAAAAAGGTCATGGGTTCAAAGGTCAAGGTCACAGATGCAAAACAATACCGAAATGGTAATTATCTCCAAAACTATAAACTTTTTGTATAGGCATGTATATTAGAATGTTGTAGATATTGATTCAACAATCATTTTGATGTATAGAAAAAGGTTATGGGTTTAAAGGTCAAGGTCACATATGCGAAACAATACCGAAATGTTTAATTATCTCGAAAACTATTAACTTTTTGTATAGGCATGTATATTAGAATGTTGTAGGTATCGATACAACGATCATTTTGATGTATAGAAAAAGGTCATGGGTTCAAAGGTCAAGGTCACAGATGTGAAACAATACTGAAATGGTTAATTATCTTGAAAACTATTAACTTTTTGTATAGGCATGTATACTAGAATGTTGTAGGTATTCATACAACGGTTATCATGATGTAAAGAAAAAAGTCATTGGGGTTTAGTATTTATGTTTTCTTTAAATCTATCAGCTAGCCATTAGTTATCAGGTGAGCGTATCAGGCCCATGGGCCTCTTGTTTTTAATTTAATCATAAAATACATTCAAAAAATGGTATATGACAGATATAATGAGGTATCATCAGCAGAAAGACGTATATTACCATTTATGTCTTGGACAATGTCGTTGATGTAAATAAGAAGAGCAGGGGACCAAGAATTGACCCTTGTGGAACACCAGCTGAAACATGTAACCAAGAAGAAGTTGTGTTTGAGATTACAACTCGTTCTTGACGATCTTTTAAACAGCAACTAAACCACTCTAGCAGTTTTCCTGAAAAAAATTGTTCCCAGCAGCAATGGCTGAAATAATTTCATTGTAGATTTACAGTAGAATCTCCCGGAATAAAACCTGATTGCAAAGTTACGAACCAGATAATTATAAACATGTTTAAATACACATTTTCACATTACTTTACTCAGAGTACTTAGTAAGGAAATAGGTCTGTAATTTTTAACATTAGTAGGATCACCTTTCTTGAAGACTGGAGTAACATTAGCTCTTTTCCATTCAGAAGGAAATGCTGAGGTATATAAAAGATTATCGAAGAATAGACAGAGAGGAATTTTAAGAACATCAGATGCCTCTTTTAGAATTTTAGGATGACTTGTCTTTCTACATAGTCTCGCGGGAAATTTAATGACTTTCTACATAGTCACGTGGTAAAATTTAATGACTTTCTACATAGTCCCGCGAGAAAATTTAATGACTTTCTACATAGTCCCGCGGGAAAATTTAATGACTTTCTACATAGTCCCGTGGGAAAATTTAATGACTTTCTACATAGTCTCGCGGTAAAATTTAATGACTTTCTACAAAGTCTCGCGGGAAAATTTAATAACTTTCTACATAGTCACACGGTAAAATTTAATGACTTTCTACATAGTCTCGCGGGAAAATTTAATGACTTTCTACATAGTCCCGCGGGAAAATTTAATGACTTTCTACATAGTCCCGTGGGAAAATTTAATGACTTTCTACATAGTCTCGCGGTAAAATTTAATGACTTTCTACAAAGTCTCGCGGGAAAATTTAATAACTTTCTACATAGTCACACGGTAAAATTTAATGACTTTCTACATAGTCTCGCGGGAAAATTTAATGACTTTCTACATAGTCACGCGGGAAAATTTAATGACTTTCTACATAGTCCCGCGGGAAAAATTATTGTCTTTCTACATATTCCCGCGGAAAAATTTAATGACTTTCTACATAGTCCCGCGGAAAAATTTATTGTCTTTCTACATAGTCCCATGGTAAAATTGAATGACTTTCTACATAGTCCCGCGAGAAAATTTAATGACTTTCTACATAGTCCCGCGAGAAAATTTAATGACTTTCTACATAGTCCCGCGGGAAAATTTAATGACTTTCTACATAGTCCCGCGGGAAAATTTAATGACTTTCTACATACTAGTAGTACCGCGGGAAAATTTAATTACTTTCTACATAGTCCCGCGGGAAAATTTAATGACTTTCTACATAGACCCGCGGGAAAATTAAATGACTTTCTACATAGTCCCGTGGGAAAATTGAATGACTTTCTAAATAGTTCCGCGGGAAAATTTAATGACTTTCTACATAGACCCGCGGGAAAATTAAATGACTTTCTACATAGACCTGCGGGAAAATTTAATGTCTTTTTAAATAGTTCCGCTGGAAAATTTAATAACTTTCTGCATAGACCCGCGGGAAAATTTAATGACTTTCTACATAGTCACGCAGTAAAATTTAATGACTTTCTACATAGACCCGCGGGAAAATGTTTTGTCTTTCGACATAGTCCCGCGGTAAAAATTGTCTTTCTACATAGTCCCATGGGAAAATTTAATGACTTTCTACATAGTCCCACGGGAAAATTTAATGTCTTTCTACATAGTCCCACGGAAAAATTTAATGTCTTTCTACATAGTCCTGCAGAAAATTTAATGCCTTAATACATAGTCCCGCGAGAAAATTTAATGTCTTTATACATAGACCCGCGGGAAAATTTAATGACTTTCTACATAGCCCCGTGGGTAAATTTCATGTCTTTCTACATAGTCCCATGGGAAAATTCAATGAATTTCTACATAGTCCCATGGGAAAATTCAATGACTTTCTACATAGTCCCGCGGGGAAATTTAATGACTTTCTACATAGTCCCGTGGGAAAATTTAATGACTTTCTACATAGTCCCGCGAGAAAATTGAATGTCTTTTTACATAGCATCGATGAAAAATTAGACTTACGGGAAAGGTTATCACGTTTTGGGGCACATTCGCTTTGCTATGTTTGGTACCCTGGAGTCATGGACACCAAATAATCTTTGTCCAGTGTTCTAAATTGTAGATAAATTGTGTCGTGATTCTATAAAAACGTGTTTATTGCGAGTTGTAAATCATTTGAAGCAGTCAATAACCTTTAATGTTTTGTTATATTTTTGGATTATCGCCTTCTAATGTTATCTTAATTAAAAAAAAAATAATAAAACGCGTATTACACCGTGAAATTGAAGGACAGTTCAAATTTGGCAATTTGCTACATCAAACTACCAATAAATCTTCTCAAACAGATAGAAGATAAGGATGTATTGATAATTTTATATTGATTTACATGTTCATTGTGTGTATTATCAGTCTATATAATAGGCCATTTATATGGTTGAATCGTCTATACGTCAGTTGTAACAGAGCGGGTAAACTAATGACCCATTAAAGTCCGTAGTGTTACCTTTGAACTTGTTTATAAATGTATTAATTTTTATCTTACAGATGATTATCTTTTGAAGGCCAGAAGATTATTTATAAATACATACGTATTAATCTGTATAGCAAACACTTCACACAGATTAATCATCACGTATCTTTTTTTTTGCCGAGTTCACGCTAGACTCGGTTAAACAGGGGTTCATACCTTTCTCGGTCGATCGGTATTCCCTCCTTGTGCTAACCCGTGTTGTCAATGCGGACAGTTATTATAATGCCGATTACATCGGGAGTTTTCTTAGTCATAGGCAACACTATACTATACAAATTAATGCAAAGTCTGTAAATCGAAAACAAACGTAACAATCCATGCCAAATAAAAACCCAAAAGCTACAAACTTTCAAACTGGGTAACAATCCATGCCAAATAAAAACCCAAAAGCTAAGTACAAACTTTGAAACTGGGTAACAATCCATGCCAAATAAAAACCCAAAAGCTAAGTACAAACTTTGAAACTGGCAAATAAAGTTAAACACTGTAAATCTCAACCAGGGAAGAGAAGTCGGGTACTTCGGAAGGGTGTGTTTCTCCTGTTTGGCCAGCTACACTGGTACCCGCCACGTGTGTTATCAAAATTGGAATTAAAAAAGAACATGGAAGTTTGTGACGTCATATAAAGCCATGATAGTGTTTGGATACAGAGACATCATACGTATCAACAATATTGTGATGACAGCTATAAAACTTATTGACAGCCTTGATGAGCCAAGGGGTGAAATCTAACCTAAATTAAGACTTGTTGTATAAAGTCCCCGTAATGGCACAAACTGTATCATAGCGTATTAATTTGGAAACAAATACACCATAAGCAGGAGAAGCAGGTATATTGCTGCATGGAAAAGGAAAGTCGACATAAGAAAAGCCACCATGATCTAGGTATAAGTCTAAATATGAAGCAGAACTTGAGGAATCCGTCGTATCTTTCATTTCAAGCTCACTAGGATAGATGACATTGACATAGTCTCCAAATTTAGGATTGTTAAGAGACAGAACGGCTTCTATATATCTGTATGTGGAGTTGAATAATTTGGCGAAAGTCTTCTCTCCAGATTTAACAAGGCCCTGCATAAATTCGTTATATATACGTATAAAGAATCAAATCAGCAAGCAATCATTGGTTACAGTTTGTGCATATTGATAAACTGATTGTTTGAATATTAAATATCCCAAAACACACCAAATATGTTGTCTATTGTTTGTTTGGAGTCCGCATGTTACTTAATAAAACAAAAAGAAATAAAAACATGTGTCCCTGTTCATCACTACATATCTGCATCTTGACTTACTTTGTTTGTAAGAAAATGACGAATGAATGATTTGTTTTACACGTTTTTGAATTCAGAACGAGGCATAGTGGTGTAAAGAGTCGATTATTTTCCATAGGGTTACATTACAAATAACAGGGTCTAAAAATGACAGGAGACTGCTAGTATCAGTAAAGGTAAACTGAAGATCAAAATTATGTCTCGAGTGGGGTCAACCAGATAAATGCTTGCTACCTTAGCAACAACTAAACAGGTTGTGTATGAAACTTCTAACCGGAACTGTAATCAATGCACTTCACACATCAAATCACATCACCTCAACAAAGTGCACCACTGCATGTTACGCCACATAGCGGTGTTGCCTCATAAACGGGGAATTTCAACGCATAAAGAGGACGCTTTTATGCGGCAAAAAGGTTACCTTCCTCCGCATAAAGCCAGATACTATAACATCCTTCACTATCATCACCTACACCTTTATCATTACGCACCGCCATTATCATTATGATGCATCATGATCATCATCATCGCCATTATATTATTATCCCCCGCCCTCAGGGATGAGAGGGTATATCAATACCGCGGTGTGTGTGTGTGTGTGTGTGTGTGTGTGTGTGTGTGTGTGTGATTTTGGTTTCCGTGCATGTGAAAGAAAACCGTACATCCGATTGAGCTGAAACTAGGTCAGTTGATTCATTATGGTGGCGAGTGGTATGAGACGTGTCCCCTAGTTAACTCGGTATATCTCGGCAGCTTTCTATCACTAGCTATCCTTACTTGGGCCACTCAGCAACCGAGCTTCGGATAAATGCGACGTGTGTGTGTGTGGGTGTGTGTTTTGTGTTGTATGTGTGTGTCTGTGTGTGTGTGTGTGTGTTTTTTGTGTTGTGTTGTGTTGTATGTGTATGGATAGGGAAAATGACTGGTCTATACACAGTGGAGACTCGTGTATTTTTGCTTTTAAGAATCTTAACTGAGAAATCCATTTTCTCAGTAATCAGCTAATTCCAGCTTCTTCGTTTATTTATATAACATCTATATACTCTACGTTACTATAAGACGGATCAATGATGCTATTATATTTTTTTTTACTTTAATTACGACTTTGATATCTTTACTGGAACTGCGCATGCGTACTATCGAATAAAATTTCTAGAAAATCTGATATATTGCATGTGTTTGTATCTTACAACGTACATCAATACAAACCATGTTTAGTTGTTGATGTTCAAACCATGACACTTCATTATGGGACAAGTAATCGTGTACGATCCGGTCGAGTAAGTAATTACGTCATTATTTATTTCTTTAAATACATGTATTTAGGGTTATAAAATTAATTAATTTCAAATTCTAAAAAGTTTGATTATTGATTAATTATGTTACCACGGTAACGTGTATTGACTGGAATGGATTTATTCAGAAGGGCCTGGGGTCTCAATAATACGTGTTTTGATTAAATTTATATAAAATTTCGGGTAAAAATGAATAAAATTCAAATTCTTAAAGTATGATTATTGATTAATTTTGTTATCGTGGAAAACGTGACTGGAATGAATTTATTCTGAAGGACCTGGGGTCCAGAAGACACATAATTATATAGTTTTTAATTACAGTCTTTGTATAATGAGTATTTATCATACTTATCATGATTTTTGAATTCAGTAAACAATTTATTGGAAGGTCAGTCTTCGCCTAAATATGTATACTAAGCACCTTGTATGTGTAACGCTTTGGATAGCTCATTTGGAGAGCACGTGCCTATAGTACACGCAGTCCCAGGCTCGATACCCGTTCCGATCCTGTATTTTTCCCCTTCCTGTTACCGTGTGTTGGTCAATATGTGGGCCATATAGAGTCCATCCAAGGTAATACGGGTAAGATTGCCCACTAAAGGAGAGGAGTATGGTAGTCTGGGTACCTCAGTTTGTTGAGCATTCGACTATATAGTGCAGGAGAACCCGGGTTTGATCCCCGGTGCGACCCTGCATTTCAAGTAATACTTGTTTGTTTTCCTACGTCAGACAAAGCAAAAACGCAACTATTTTACAGATTTCCAATTGGACGGGTACAAATGTATCGAGTAATTCATTTACATGAATTGTGTCGTCGCTAAATATTCAGTTTTTGGCTCAATGTATAACATTATATCTAGTAGTTGCTTGAAACATTTTTCAGAGGTGAAATCATGACAACGGTACATAACAGGCTCGCGATAACTCACCATAACCGACACCATATTAAAGTCTTGTTAGCTTTCAATATTTTTGTAAACTTTAAGACTGCCTCTACTTCCGGTTTCTTCATAACAGGAGACTTTTGAATAATTTTCTAATCTTGGTTAATTTTGTTTTTAAATGAGTTTATAGTAATTCTCCGAAACTATGAAGCAATATTTACGAAACTTGGTGCAAAGTACCAACATGGATAGGAGATGCGCATGTCAGTCATTAACCCGAGTATATGGTCTGTTCATTTCCTGGGAGTTATTACCCTTTGAACATAAGTACAAATCACACAAAATACTCTACTGGCGGGGATCGTAATTCACTGAATTTGCATGCTGTTACTTTAAACCATGACGCTCCGAAACAGCGTCTATCTCTTAGCTCCGTATGTCGCGAGATAAAAGCGATACGAATGTTGGTTGCTGCTCGGAGCTTAGAGTAAAAACTCAATCAGTTGATGCGATATAAACAAAATCCGTTGTTAAGGAAACTGAAATAGGATTTTATACAATCGATAGAAATGTTATTTCGATATATGTAATTAATTAAAAGTAACATGTTCGCCTTGTGATGGTCTGAAAAACAAGCTAATCTTAAATAGATATGATACTAAGAACTGTCGTACAATGGATTGTTATGCACATGTAAATGGATTTTGTCGTCGTAAATAGATTCTATCCACGTGTAAATGAAATCTACCGTTGTAAACAGATTCTATGGGCGTGTAAATGATGAAATTTGTCGTTGTGAATAGATCTTATGCTCGTGTAAATGGAATTTGACGTTTTGAATAAATAAATTCTACGCACTTGTAAATGGAATCCACCGTTGTGAATAAATTCTACGCACGTGTAAATGGAATCCATCGTTCTATGCTCGTGTAAATGGAATCCATCGTTGTGAATAAATTCTATGCACGTGTAAATAGAATCTACCGTTGTGAATAGATTCTATGCACGTGTAAATGGAATCTACCGTTGTGAATAGATCCTCTGCACGTGTAAATAGAATCTGTCGTTGTGAATAGATTCTATGCACGTGTAGATGAAATCTACCGTTGTGAATAAATTCTATGCACGTATAGATGGAATCGAATGCCATTGTGAATAGATTCTATGCAAGTGTAGATGGAATCGTTTGCCGTTGTGAATAGATTCTATGTACGGTTAAATGAATTTTGTCGTTGTGGGTTTGTCATATGTAATGGTTGATCCGTATGGTTGATTAAGTGAGCGAATGGAGTTTTACGTCCCGGTCAAAAATAATTTACTCATATCGAGATACCACCAACTATAGGTAAAGTGGTAAGTTGGTATAACCACACGTCGGTTAGTAATGCGGTACATCATTACTGTGTTCGGTATGCAGCGCAGCTTCTTCTGTTTGTAAATAATCCAAGGTTTTTTTTTTTTTTTTTTTTTTTTTTTTGTTTTTTTTTGTAGCATTGTTTTTTTTGTCTTGCGCGGACATTGATGTTGGTTGTATTGCATGAATACTTTGGTTTGTGCTGTCATTCTTTGCTACTTGGCTGATTTGGTAATTCCAGTTGAGTCAGTGGCGGGCGTTGACTCCAAGGCACTACCTCTATCACGTGACCATGTACCTACCCAATTCAAATGTCCAGGAGGCCCAGTTTAACATATATCATAACGGAACACACAATTGTCATTGGTATAAAAATATATTTTTGTCAATGATGGTTTTAATATTTACTTATACCGCCAAACCGCATTGACCTGTCCGTTTGACCTTTTATTTGACATTTTCATATTGGATGATCCACCCACTACATGGGCAGTTTTAGGATTCGTAATTAATATATAATCAATGCGTTCCCTATGATGTAGACGGTTAAACACTTGTGTTCCCTATGATGTAGACGGTTAAACACTTTTGTTCCCTATGATGTAGACGGTTAAACACTTGCGTTCTCTATGATGTAGACGGTTAAACACTTGTGTTCCCTATGATGTAGACGGTTAAACACTTGTGTTCCCTATGATGTAGACGGTTAAACACTTGCGTTCTCTATGATGTAGACGGTTAAACACTTGTGTTCCCTATGATGTAGACGGTTAAACACTTGTGTTCTCTATGATGTAGACTGTTAAACACTTGCGTTCCCTATGATGTAGACGGTTAAACACTTGTGTTCCCTATGATGTAGACGGTTAAACACTTTTGTTCCCTATGATGTAGACGGTTAAACACTTGCGTTCTCTATGATGTAGACGGTTAAACACTTGTGTTCCCTATGATGTAGACGGTTAAACACTTGTGTTCCCTATGATGTAGACGGTTAAACACTTGTGTTCTCTATGATGTAGACTGTTAAACACTTGTGTTCCCTATGATGTAGACGGTTAAACACTTGTGTTCCCTATGATGTAGACGGTTAAACACTTGTGTTCCCTATGATGTAGACGGTTAAACACTTGTGTTCCCTATAATGTAGACGGTTAAACACTTGTGTTCCCTATGATGTAGACAGTTAAACACTTGTGTTCCCTATATGAATATACACATGTATATGTATGTACTGATCCCAGATTAAAGGTCAATCAGACAGGTCGATGTTGTTTGTCCTTAAATGCATGTGTCAAAGCAATAGACACAACAGACGCATTTGTTGCCGCATACTTACTTTAGAAACAATTATCTCCCTTTATACAATTCAAAAGCAAACAAGATGTTATCGTGTATAAATGCTCATTAATATATTAGTTTATTAATTAGATATGGTTACCAGATATCGATTCGATTTTTCGCCATTTTAATTATTTCAGTAACTTTATTTTGGAATTTCAAGATTTTACAAAATGGTACATTATTCTCGGACAAACACATTCAAGAATTAAAACACCATTTTATTAGATAAAATGCATTCTTCAATGAAATCATTTTAACTGTTAGAAATGACGACCAAAATACCGATGATACTTTCTAACTACCGGTATATTCAAAGTTTAATCTGTCTAATATCCCGGCTTTCATGCGTACTCAAAGAATAATTTTATAACATTCTATATAAGGAAGAGGATTTAATTAAAATTTGAAGCATTTCAATTGTTCTTAGTCTTAAAGGGCAACTATTATTTCGTCTGAATTGCATAAAGGGGAATAACTTTGTCTTAAACATCGTTCAAAAATTGTGTCTAGTTTGATATTTACTGGTGGATATATTAAAGAGACCATTGAAAATTGTGAAATTATTCTTATAAAACAAAAAATGATGAGTTGTTACAGATACACCAGGCAGGTTTCAGTTTTACAATCATTTCTTAACTGTTTCCCGGCTCTTAATTTAAATTGGCAAATTTTGCGTTTGGTTATTTTTGCTATTTTTCAAAATATTAATGACATTTATGTGTCACATTGACGCTCTACGCTTGTTACATCTATATCCTAATTTTGTTGAAATTTGTCATTTCTCAAATCATAAAGCCATGATTATCAAAATTTCAAAGATCTAGCGGAAAGTTCGAGTTTACAGTAGGAATGATTGTAAAACTCGAACCAGGTCCCGGTTTCCGTGACAATCATTCCCTAAGATTCCCCTTAACTTAAAAACTAAGAATCACCATATTTGACAAAATAATTACAAACTTTATAAGATAGAAGTGATCATTAAAGTGACACCCCATATTTCTCTAATATCTTGAAAATTAACTAAATTATGGTATAGCATATCCCTTTTTGTTTCTTATATTTTATTATTATACCTTTCAGTGCGTTGGGTATGTTCTTCGGTTTAGCTTACGACGCAGGTTGCCCTGGACTCAATACATAGCCGCTGATGAATTAAACAGTAAGAGTTTTCAACGCTGTCCGCGCTTGTGACCTGAATTACTATATAATTATGCTGCATAACAATACGTTTAGCATGCACGAATATCAGCTTCCCAATGAGTGACGATGTTCCTGAATAAGTTACAGCACAATCGTTTTTCAGTAACGGCAGTGCTTTGATTATACATCTATATCGTAATACTTGCGTTCAGAATTCTTCCCATGGTAACAATGGTAGAAATAAAATTGTCTATGGTTACCGATTGGAGAGTGTGATCATGGCGGGAATTTTAGTGGCTAGTACTTCCCGTGTTTACCCAACCACTGACTAATTATTAATGGTAACAAATAAATAACACATGATTTTACCATCCATACCCCGAGACGACATTCACGGTGTGCTTGCATTAATATACAGATATATCATGGTATTTATTCAAATTAGTTCAGAATGGTCGCCGCCGGATTGAATTGAAAGACTCTAGCAGTGACATATAAAACTAAAGGTTTTATATGTCTCTGACTCTAGTAATGAAACTGTCGGTCCAGCCCACTGGTCCATTTATTTCTCATTTATGATGCAGGTACCTGTCCCCAAAATAACCATTGTCGCACTTACTAAGTGTCTTTTTGGCGTCTTTGTTTTCTTTTGAAACAAAAATATTTGTGGGAATTTCAGGTCAGACATTTGTACCATATAATACAATACGAAAAACTTTATTTATAGTCGATACAAATTTGACAAACATCATAAGCTCTGTATCTAGCTTTTTACAATCGACTTACATAAATTACATAGCACACATTTACAACAAAAAAATATTTGAGGTTAATATTAATAGTTCATATAACAAACTATTCGTATAAATATTAATAAAAAACATAATATAATTAAAGTCCATTATTAAAAACTGGAGACAAACTATTGCAAAAAATGGATAACGGAAACTGTCCAAAAAGTATCAAAACACTTATAAATTAGTCCAAATAACTACAAGTCCATCAGATAAAGTCCTAATCTGCTAATTACATAACTGGTCATCCATGGACTGATGAATAACAGTCTGTAGTAGCCACTCCGATGCTGTTGTGAATAAGAATTACAGGTAAATACATCATACATATTATCTACAAGTAGAAAAAACTATATTTGAAACTGGCAAATAAAACAATTTTAAACTAGTTTTGTCGTATGAAGAATAACTTGTTAATAAATATTATAATCTCGACTGAGGGTATATACTGGACACGGGTTTATATACCGTAACATAAAACCACTGAACCATGAATATCAATACACAAAAAATAGTCCCATAAATAAACGAAAAGAAATGCATTTATGTTCTACTTCACGATGTTCATACACTGACATAAATTATTTCTTTCCTAATTAAGAAATAAAACAGAAAACTGTAAATACAAATTTATTTATATGAATCTTTGTAAATAATTTGAATTTGATATAAACGTCTTTCACTTTTTGCGGGGGAGGGACGTGGGTTTTTTGCCCAATCATTGCCAAATGTCCGTATCTACACATGTGCACAATAATAAGTACCATTGGTACCTGTGGGTGAAAAACCGAACGCAATCAATTAACTGCGTTAATATATTGCTTTATTTGATGTATAAATTTGTCTGGAAGATCCCATCGCCGCCATCCATTCAGCTTGAAAGGGTATCTTATAAGTAGGTAATGTATATAAATTTAATAATAAATTTATTTGTTTCTTTATAAAAATATTCATCGAGTTTTTATATGTTTCCGAGACAAAATTTTTGCGTTTGATTTACTCGTAGAAACATGTTCTCATCCAGAAATACCAGGAAGTCTAGTTGTGTACTCCCATTATTTGACAGAACAGCTGAGACTGCTCCCGGAGAGTAACATTCAACAGCATTCTGGTTATTCAACTTCCATGGTATCCCTAAAGGCTTTGTCATCAGGCTCCTCAATCATACAGAAGTCGTCCATTTTGTTTCAAAGAAGTTCTAGGGGTCGGACAACGTTAATGTTAGTGTTTCAATAACCATATGTGAAATAATGCCATTGTTTAGGGGGGGGGGGTAGCATTTTTAGTCATGACTCGATACCGAGTAAAATAGAACCGTTGTCCTCCTACCGATCAGTTAACATTACACCCCACTTCCTCTGGTGTTTCTTTGACTGGCAATGAGACATTTCATGCAAAATGGCTTTTACTGTCTGTTTCACTATTTTTGTTTTTGACTGAATTACGCTTTATTTCCATAGAAAATCCAATATTGATACTTAAGTCTAGTTATAACAAGAAATCTGTATGTGCATCCATGTTAAGCATAGAATATTTCTACATAGAGTAAAACGTTGCTGCTGTAGGGGGGTGCAAGACGTTTCGTCCCATAGGACTTTTCGTCCCATGCCATTTCGTACCATATTCAGGACATTTCGAACCATATTCAGGACTTTTCGTCCCATACTCATAAGACGTTTCGTACCATAGGACTTTTCGTCCCATGATATTTCGTAACATTTTCAGGACTTTTCGTTCCATAATTTTAAGATTTACAAGAACATTTCGTAGCTTGTCCATAGCTTTTCGAACCGTTACATTTGTTTTAACGTTTATCTTGGTGTTATTGTGCGATTTTTAATGGAAATTTGACGATGCATTATTTAGTTTATTTAAAGTGTTCAATAATTTTCCCATGTCCGTGAAACAAAAATGTGAGTTGTTCGATTCTATGTGTGTTTCAATACTTTGTTATGCATCAGAAATTTGAGGCTTCCACAAATCTGAAAATATTGATATTATTCATAATAAATTTTGCAGAAATGTTCTTAATGTTAGTAAATCAACGCCTGTTGATGCAATGCTTGGCGAACTGGGTCGTTATCCTATGTTTATTAAACGACAAGAACGTATTATTAAATATTAGTTTAAGATTTTACAAAACCATGATAGTATAATTTTTAAGATTTATAGTGTATTATCTGATTATTTTTTATGCTAACAATGGTAAAATGAACTGGGTGTATAATGTAAAAAATCTTATATGTAGTCTCGGATTTCCAGAATTTTGGAATTGTCACGTCAAAACCCAAATTTGATTAATGTGGAATTATTAATACAACGTTTACATGACCAGTACATTCAACACTGGCATTATACATGACCAGTACATTCAACACTGGCATTATACATGACCAGTACATTCAACACTGGCATGATTCTATTAGTACCAAATCACAGTTATTGTTATACCAAAATGTTAAACGTAATTTTAAATTTGAATCGTATTTAGACTTATTGTGTATAGACCATTCTTCTTTAAAGCACAACTTAGATGTGGGTCTTGAAAATTATCTATAGAATCAGGTAGATACCTAATATTCCGAGAGAGCAGAGAATTTGTAGATGCTGCAACACGAACTTTTTAGAAGACGAATATCATTTTACACTCATATGTTAACTGTATCGAGAAATAAGGAAACAGTTTTTACCGAAATATTATAATCATTGGCCTAGTATATATAAACTTTATAATCTTATTATTTGTAATTCATAGTCTCTTATTTTAAAATTATCAAAGTATTTATTTCATGCATTTAAATTAAGACAAAATTATATTCAACGGTTTAATTAAGTATACCTAATAACTGTACATAATATGTATTTGAGGATAATTGTATTCTGCCGCTATCTTTATCTTTATATATTTTTTGTAATATTGCTACAAGTTGTTAATATTTTATGCAAATAAACTATTATTGCTATATTTACATATACTATACCCTATTCATTAGATTTATTTGAAGTAAGTCTCTTTTGATGCCCGCGCTTCTTTGTGTTTGTAGAACGTTTCCTGTGAAATGACTATCCCAATATTTTGCATCTTAACCCACGCTGCTTAACAGCTTAACAGACATACCGAACAACAAAAGCTTGTGGAAAAATGGTTTGTTTTCATTTTTCGTGAAAAAAAAAACAAAAACAATAAAAAATAATAATCAGTATTCCCGATCAGTTTATCTGTTTATGGCTTTAAAGTTTATTCAACTTCACTTAATATAAAAATAATTAAATTTTATTTAAAAAAAAATAATAAAATAAAATAAATATCTCCAAGCTGTGCTTGACTTAATATAAAAATAATTAAATTTTATTCACAAAAAAATAATAATAATAATAAAACAAAAAAACAAATGAATAGATAATATTTTTTATCTCTTTTAGATAATATAACAATGTTACGAAATGTCTTGGGACGAAAAGTCCTATGGTACGAAACGTCTTACAAATATGGGACGAAAAGTCCTGAATATGGTACGAAATGGCATGGGACGAAAAGTCCTATGGGACGAAACGTCTGTAATCCCTGTAGGGTATCTATATGTTGAAAATCATTCAAATGGCAGATCCATTGTTAACATTGCCATTGTCAACATGTAAAATCCCCATAGCGCCAACATTTTTGTTTCAACAGAAATACTTTATTGCAATCGCTGATACACATACAGATTTTCAAATAATATGAAAGAACTCAACACTAAACAGACTGCAAGTGGAGATTTTATTTGGATCAACTAGTTTCTCCGGAGAAGTCCTGGTGTCATCAGGATCTTGATCCTGGTGACGCGGGGACATTTCTGGTGAAACTAGTCAATCCAAATAAATTCCACTTGCAGTCTGTTGAGTGTTGAGCGCTTTCATATTATTTATTGTTTATTTAGAAAGACTACTGAATCCAATAGGATCTAACAATGGACTTTAACAACACAACAATTTGGCACAAGCAGGGTGTTGGTTTACTTCATTGTCAGTGTAGAAATAAAGTATAGTTCAATGATTCAGACAATAGATGCTTAATCACTGTTAGCTTTCATGGTTTTGCTCTCTACTGGCCCATTACTTGCTCTTAAAGTTCCCCCCAATTTTTTTAGCACAGCATTCTGTATGGAATTGGTATGAGCAGTAGTACTGATTTATTATTCAAGTCTGGTGTAGCACTAGTTTTTCAAGCTTTTGGATATGAAAATCAATAAATTTTGTATCATGTCATACACTGTTGTGGCGTATGTATTTTGTCGTAATTAATAAACACTAAATATATACCATCTCAGTCAGAAAGCAAAATGTCAATCTTTTTAAAATCTTTTTTTTATGTATGAAAGTATGTCTATCATATTAATTTCTATTTTTAGATCGCTGTCGACCATGGCGAGTCAACATATTAAACATGTGCGGGATCATGGGGAGATTGTAAAATCACCAGAGGATAAAAGACGATATAGAGGACTGGAGTTAAACAATGGGTTAAAGATATTACTAGTTAGTGATTCACTTACAGACAAATCTGCAGCATCCATGGATGTTAATATTGGTAATACTTACTACTTAAGTTAAAGTTACTTACTAGGATTTTTATGGTCATTTTGGCAAAGGGATGTTGGAATGAAATTTTGAAAAATCAATTAAATAAACATTTCATTTTGTGGAGAAAAAAGAGGGGGAGGAGGAGATACTATGATTTACTTATTTGGACATCTCTTTATAATAATCTTACAGTACTGTGTGTACAAATTTGTTTCAAACAAGTTGCATCCCTTGTACCAGACATATATTGAATATGCATCACATGTGCATGTAAATGCAGGTTATTACGAAGATATACAAGTAAAGCTGGAGTTTTGTCACTTTTTTTTTGAGTAAATTTTTATGCAGAATCAATTTAGGAATTTTTACCTGTAAGTAAAACTCAATGATATAGATATAAAAAGATAAATAAATGATTTTAAGCAAACAAAGTTTGTGTGCATATATGCCAGTACAAAGGTGATAACCCAGTAATATTATAGGGTTATTGAACTGATATTGTGAAATATTGTCCCGAGTTGACTCGACATTTGCACGAGCTTGCGAGTCAACTCGGGACAATATTTCACACAATGTCAGTTCAATAATCCTTTTATTATATAGCAAAATAAATTTCGTTTACTTCCCACTAGTATTTCATCTAAACTTACCATTTTGTCTTACAATACATTAATATCGCACTAGTACTTGTATACGGATATAAGAACTAGTGCAATACGACAACAACACAGCGATGACGTCTTCAGTCATGTCACAACAATTGTATGATGTCATAAACAATAGCGTCATGTGACAGAGCGTGCAATATGAAAAATTGACTCGGGTAAACCTCGGACTAGAACAAAGTTTGCGTGCAAATCGAAATATATTGCACGTTAACACTTCGGGATTTATGGTTTAATTTCTATGCGATGCATATATTGCTATATAATAAAAATGTAATACAGACTTATAGAAAACAATAAAACTTGATACAGGATTGAACATTTCATCCTAATTTTAGACACCTTTTATCAACCTGCAGTGTTCATTCTAGAAAGTGCCATGGGGCCATTGATTCCTTATTTTGCTAAATGAATGCATTGCTAAAACCTTAGAGGACTATAATTAACTTTACATGAATGCAAAAATATTGATGTTATGGTGTTAAATATTGATGTTATGGTGTTAAATATTGATGTTAGTGTTAAATATTGATGTTATGGTGTTAAATATTGATGTTATGGTGTTAAATATTGATGTTATGGTGTTCTTGACAAACATTTTTGAGAATGGGCCCCCTCTGAAAAATTTCTTATTCAATGCTGAACACGGCTAATGAATATGTTACATGTATGGCATTTACTAATAACTAAAGTAACATAGTTTTTCTTAATGGAAGAATATCAGTGACCTTTGACCTTCCATCTTGTGTATATAATTTACCTTTTAATCAATTTTTTAATTAAAATCATGTGTGCATGTGTACACGTGTTTTACATAATTTTTGAAGGAGTGGAATAATAGAGTTTTATGTCTCAGTCAAGTGTATTTCACTTACAATTGTAATGGAGGCAGTAAGTGCATGGATAATGGAGGAAACTAGATAGCTTGCTCAGAGAAAATTTAAGTACCTTCGGCAAGCAAACTGACAAACTTTCTCAAACTAGGATCTTCCCTTGAAAGGATTTGAACTGAGGTGGAGAGGCACTCTGATTTGTAAGTGTGTGATTTAGATCAATTGGTCACCAATGAGTCCACACTGTAGGAGCATGTTGATAGATATAAACAAAAACTATTTACTTCTGTTTTGACCTAGTTATTTCTAATTGTAGGTCACATGACAGATCCAAAAGAATTACCAGGCCTAGCACATTTCTGTGAACATATGCTTTTTCTTGGAACTGAAAAGGTAATTTTAACACAATACACTGGTAAATTTACATTATTTACTGCTTAATTATACAAGTAGATCTACCCAGTCCACATTGAATTTACTAAGTCACTGGTAATTACCTCTTATATTCAGAATTGATTGAATGAGGTTTTACATCCAAGTCAAGAATATTTTACTTAGAGACATCACCATCTGTAGATGAAGTACCAGAATTTTTACGTTTGCAGTGTGCTCAGGTCAACGTACAGCGAGGATTCTTCTCTTATTCAGGATTATCTCCTGACTGTTCCATTAATCTGCCTCTGTTATTTATCCTACATGTGTGGATTAACCAACTAATGATTAACAAGAAGCAAGTTAATAATGTTGGCTTTAACTATCTACCTGTGACAGAGGTTCAAAGGTAGAACTACACTTTCAACAGCAATCCCAATGAAATGATACTTTTAACTGATTCCAACAAAATTGTGAAAATCTCACATGACCTTAAGCAAGATCATAATAAAAAGATGTGGGAAAATGAAACCTGAGTTTGCAAAATTAAAAAATTTTCAGTGTGTTTCAACATTCAACAAACACTAACTCTGGGATTTAAGAGTAATTAACTGTGTTTTCTAGTTTATAGAATTAGTTTGATTTCTCATATGGTCATATTTATTTTATTGTTGAACGTTAAATAACAAAGTTGACAAGTTTTGTGAACATGGCATCAGTGTCTATTTAAATAATATTTGAAGCCAAAATTTAGCATTAAAATCGAAGAAACGTTACAATTGGAGTTAAACATTTCTGACAAGAGGCTCAACAAAGCTCATGTTCAACCCTGTGTTATAGTGGACCAACCTAGTTGCTATCATCCCTTGTCTGAAATGTTCAACCCCTCAAGTGATATTTCCCTATCCTACAAGGATACTCACAATGGATTATGTTCAATGACGTTCTTTTATTTTACTTTAACATATTTTATGTTTATTTCAGTACCAAGAAGAAAATGCATACAGCAAGGTAAATAGTTCTTACATATTTATTTCACTTTATCAAACACTTAAGGAAGATAGTTTATTTTGTAAATGCAATGTTTATTCTTTATGTTAGTTTATTATGATTATTTGTTTTAATGCCTGACCTATCCTTTTACTGGCACCCCAGACTGAAAAATCTGTAAAAAGAGCAGTGAAAGATATCTCCACCTGGCACCCCTATGTGCAAGATAGCTTAATCTTTTTTTGCCAAGGTTCACCAATGAAATCAGAAGTGTATCAATTGTTGATAATGTTGAAATGTATTTAAAATTGAACTTATGTATTTTGTATTGCAAGAAATAGAATCAATTACTACTTGTGGTGTGAGATAGGAAAACTAAACCCTCATTATAATATATTTGGTCCAGAACTAGAAACCCTCATTATAATATATTTGGTCCAGAACTAGAAACCCTCATTATAATATATTTGGTCCAGAACTAGGCAAGTCTCTTTCTTTATCAAATATATTAGAACTCAGATTTAGATTTCACTGTCTGGTACCACAAGTAGTGATACAGTAACACACGAATATAATGAACCCACTTACAACGAATACATGGTTAATACAAAGTCAAATATTTGACCCGATTGCTCCTCTATATAAGTTTATTTATAACAATATAACGAAGTCGCTTTATAACGAAGTTAAAAATAGAGTCCCCAGGGCTTTGTTATAAACATGTTTTACCGTGCCCTGGTAGATTATATAAACTGTTTTACAACCATTAGTGGCCAAGACAATTTTTAATATGTATAATAGAAGGAAATATTTTTTATCATAACTATTTAATTTTTTGTCATTTTTAATTTCTAATTTATCACATTTATTTTTAACACACACCCACACACACATTGCTTACATTTTGACACACACACACACACTGCATACATTTTAACACACACACACACACACACACACACACTGCATACAAATTATAACACACACACACACACACACATTGCATACATTTTAACACACACATACACACACACTGCATACATTTTAACACACACACACACATTGCATACATTTTAACACACATACACACACACACACACACACACACTGCATACATTTTAACACACACACACACACACACACATATATATATATATATATATATATACACACACACACATTTCTATACAACTGCACCACACACACACTTTTACTGCTGTATATTGAATGTACATGTATATATTTTCGCCAATTTTTATAGATGACCGTGTCTCATAAGTCTTTTAGGCTGGATGTCATGATATTTTATTTTTTGTATTGTATATGTTATTATGTATGTTTTATGGCATGTGACACGTTAATAAAATAAATTATATATTATATTAATATATTAAATTAAATCCTAACTTTACATCACAGTTGTCTTTTATACTGGTGTTAAGATGGTGTCACTGATGCAATTCTTTCTAACCTAGAAAAATCGTCCAATTCACAAATTAAGAGGTCTTTGGGGCTAAAGATTTAGCTGCTGAGTAAGACTCTTTACTGTATGTCTTCTATCAATGATATGTTGATTTCATTCTACATTTTAGGCTTTTAGTTCATATATATGTAGAAAGAATAAAAATAAAGTAATAATAAAGATGATAATAAAAAAGAAGAAATTACCTTAACAATACTATACAATGAATGCATTATAAATGTCTTCTACTTATTTTGTAGTTTCTTAACGAGCATGGTGGTAGCAGTAATGCCTACACTTCATCAGAACATACCAATTTCTTCTTTGATGTTGCTCCAGAACATTTAAATGGTGCTCTAGACAGGTATGTTAAACAAGATGTCACTTTTTACACCCCTGCAAACCATGTTGGGGGGGTGGGGTGGGGTGTAACTATGAATCACCCGTCCATCTGTTTGGTTGTCCATCCCAATATCGTGTCCACTCCATATCTTCCATGTCTATAGATAGATTTTTATCAAACTTGGCACAAATGTTAACCAGCATCAGACAATGTTTCCCATACAAAATTTAGAGGCACAAGTCAAGAGCAAAAGGTCAAATCTAACAATAACAACTCAGTAATGTTTAGGACAGGGGTATTCTTCTCTCAAAGAAATTGCTCTTGTTACTCCACAAAAGTGACATTTCATTTCCATGATTTCAGTTATAACTTGTTAATTATACAATTTGTCTTCATGTTTCAGATTTGCACAGTTTTTCCTTTGTCCACTTTTTACTGAATCTGCCTCAGATAGAGAGGTGAATGCTGTAAACTCAGAGAATGACAAAAACTTACAAAGTGACCCCTGGAGACTACACCAGTTAGAGAAATCCTTAGCTGATCCCAGTCACGATTTCAGCAAATTTGGAACAGGTAGATATTGTACAACTGTAAATTTTCATTTACTACTAGGCTTAAATAAGTAAGTTAGTAAGTAAGTGAAAAATATGTAGGTATGATAATTGATATATATACAATCTACTAGAAGATCTATTCTAATCCTTTTTCTGTTGGGTTGCACATACAGCCATCACCGGAGACTTTCATTTCTGTTTATCTGTGGAGCAGTGCTATACTTGTCCCCACCTTGTGCAACCTTTAAATCTATTTATTGATGGATCTTCTCCACATATCATTTGGTGTACCTCTCTTCTCTTGCCTTGTGATGTCTACCACATTGCCACCCTTGGGATAGATTCAGCATGCATTCTGTTAACATGTCATACCCATTTCCATTTTCTTCTTTTGATGGCTTCATATAGAGGCATGGTGTTTGTTCTCTCATCGAGTTCCTTTTTGGAGATGGTATGTGGCCAAATGATTCAAAGAATCTTGCATAGACATAGAGTTGAAGACATTTACATCGTAGCTCATTGAAGATAGCATTTTTGGTTGTCTATGATTCTGTCCCAAACAGGTGTAGCTCATTGAAGATAGCATTTTTGGTTGTCTATGATTCTGTCCCAAACAGGTGTACTCCTAGAACGTTGTTTTTTGAAGATCTTTAGTTTGATTGATATGTACATTGCCATCCATAAAAAAACTACTAATACTATACAGATTTATATTTGTCATAAGGTTGTAGTCAAATTTTGAATTATAGATTTGATTTTTGGAAGATTTTGCAGCATATGAAAAATTAATCTTAAATTAATGATCTAAATGTATGCAACATAGTTTTTTTTCATGAAAAAAATCAACTAAATTTTTTTTTAAGTTTTTGGGGAAAATATAAAAATGAAGGTAAAATATACTGTTTATGATAATGAAATTTCAGTTGATAATAAAATCAGCTTTAACAGAATTATGTTTTCAACAATTTAATTTTTTGAAGATTTCCAGTCTGTATTGATATGACCTGTTTTAAACATGTATAATAATTTATGGATGGTAGTGTATCGTTAGGTATGATATGTATATATGTATAATGTTATATTTCAGGGAATAAAGAGACTCTGGATACAATACCTAAATCACAAGGATTAAACACTAGAGATGAATTGTTAAAGTTCCATTCCAAGTATTACTCTTCTAACATAATGGGATTGTGTGTACTAGGAAAAGGTAATATAAATCTCTCTCTCTCTCTCTCTCTCTCTCTCTCTCTCTCTCTCTCTCTCTCTCTCCTCTCTCGCTCTCTCTCAACTTTTTATACCTTACAGTTAATAATATGTTATAACAATATAACAAGTCGCTTCATATTAAAAACATAGTCCCCAAAATTCCCTTATAAACTTGTTTTACTGTGTATAAATCAACCAAATATACTGCTTATAAATACAATGCAAAGAAAAAACAATATGCAAGTATACAATGTACTTGTAAACTCAATATACATACAGATTCTTTATGTTTTCATTTGGCCTACATTTTGTAATTGATGCCACATGTAGGTTCTGCATGGTTTTTGTCATGTGACTTTAGTCTTGTGACTTATTTGGATTGCTATATACCGGTAAGTCTAGTCACTTCAATTGATACCATAATACAGCAAATCCTTAGACTTACCTTTAAGCAAAATATTTTCCCTGGTGTCAGAAAATCGTCCTGTCAGTGCAGAATCAAAGGACTGACAGAAGACTGTAAGGCTTTAATTTACTTTGACTTAATAATCTTGTCATTTCTATTAACAGATTCTTTAGATGAACTTTGTGAACTTGTTGTACCCTTGTTTGCAAATGTACAGAATAAAAATGTGACAATTCCTGAGTGGACCACACATCCATATGGACCAGAACAAGTTAAGGTCTGTATGTCTAAAATTTAAGTCACTAAAGATACAATTCAGAGTCTTATATATATATTTGTTGTTTTTTTTTTTTTCATTTTTAACTAGTGATGTTGTAATTATGGCTGATGATCAACCATTGGTCATTATCAGAGCAGCCATTCTAATAATTGATCAAGTCCATTTCCTTTCCATGTTTTAATTTTCTTCATAAAAACAACATGTTGAATGATGATTGGATAATAAATCCATATTCAGGGACCACCATCTAGATTTTAAGTTTGGGAGGTGTTTTAATTTTTAAGAAGAAAAAAAAACCCAACAAAATCACAATCCCATTGCAAGCAACTAGCACATGAAACACATGAACTTCTACCAGGGAAGTGAGGCTGGATGCTCTGGAAGGGTATGAGCAACCACATGTATATAAGTGTATATATATATATAGATATATATGAGTAATTCTTGTTGAAATGTTATTATTTTTACTTTTGTAGACTATATGTTATGCTGTACCAGTTAAAGATATCAGGAATTTGTCCCTCAGTTGGCCTATACCAGACTTACATGCCTACTACCAGTCTAATGTAAGATACACTTATAATCTACTATACATTGTTTTGTGAAACTAACAGAAACCTCAACATAAGTAAATGTGATAAGTTGTTATTGTCCTATGTTTCCTTTCTGGGTACTTAAAATCCCCATTGGCAACCAATTTCTAAGAAATTCTTTCTAAAATTAACTTATAAGGATTTTTTTTTAAAAAAGAACTTTATTTTCACACGTTTTGGAAAGTTGTCTAGTAACAATTTTAAAATGGTGGAAACATAACATTATCTAGTCTTAAAAAACTGCACATAAAGTAGGCATGTTTATTTCCATCATGTTATTAAGTATTTAATTAGGTTTTAAGTATTTGATTAAGAGATGGTAAGGTTTTTTGATAGAGAGGTTGCAAGGTTTTGGATTTGAGACATTAAGGGATTGGGAGAGAGAGTACATACATATGTGTTATCTAATTCATTTACAAGACCATCATTTCAGAATTCTTGTATTCTTGTTTATATGTAATATGTTGGTGTTTTTTCAGCCAGGACATTATTTAGGACATCTTATAGGACATGAAGGATCTGGAAGTTTATTGTCAGAACTTAAAGCTAGAGGTAAGTCAATAAAAAACCTGTCTTAATTAAATCCTGAGTAAACCTTAGGAAACCAAAAATTTGTTTTATCTAAACACAGATTAAAGAAAAAGATTGTATTAAACCAAATCCAGCAAATATCAAAAACCTAGCTTAACAAAGCCTTAGGGAAACCAAAAACCTGTCTTAATTTAATCCTGAGTAAACCAAAAGCCTTTCTAAACCAAATCTTGGGAAAATGAAAACCAGGATAAACAAAGCTATAGGGAAACCAAATTGAAAAACATGTCTTACATGTATGTAAACCCTGTGTAAATTGGAAGCTTGTCTAAATTGTATCCTGTGTAACAAAAAACCTGACTAAACCAAGTGTCCATTTACAAAAACCAGTACCTGTCTTCATTTGAATCCTGAGTAAACCAAAAAATCTGTCTTAATTAAATCCTGAGTAAACTGAAAACCTGTCTGAATGGAAGTCTTAGTAAACCAAAATCTTGTCTGAACCGAATCATGTCAAAACGAAAAATCTGTCTAAACCAAGACCTCATTACACCAAAAATGTGTTTAAACCAAGTCCTGAATAAATGAAAAACCTGTATTTTGAACAGGTATTGGGAAATACAATTATGATGTTTAATGAATTAATAACATGGATTATATAAAAAAAATGCTAGTCCCAAAGATGATAGGTTTAATTGTACTTCTGTATATAGCAGTGAATACTTTTACATTTGTTTATAGGATGGGTGGTGGCCAGTCCGGTGGTGCCAATGGCTTTGTGTTCTTCAAAGTTGATGTATGATTGTATGATATTATAAAGAAAACTTTTACATTTATTTATAGGTTGGGTAAACACCTTGTGTGGTGGCCAATCTGGTGGTGCCAATGGCTTTATGTTCTTCAAAGTAGATGTTGATTTAACTGAGGAAGGTTTAGGTAATCATATTGTTTTCTAAATACAGCAAAGAAATAAAGGGAAGTGATGAAAGATGTTTTACATTGCATTCAAATTCTTTCAGTTAGAATCAGGTGGTCAGTTCAGGGAGAATGGAAAAACCAGAGTGTCGAGAAAAGCAAGCAAACTGAAAACTTACTAATTCTAGAATCTGGTCACATGGGATTTAATCCTAGGTGGTAAGAGATGCTGTGATCCATAAGCGTGTGATTTAGGTCACTCAGCGAAGAAATAAAGATAAAATATTGATTTTACCTTAAAGTGTCACAAACCAATGTCTCAAAACATGTTGATATGTGTTTGAAATATTTGCTTCCCAACCAAGTAGATGAAATCAACATTTGTGTTCCCTAAAACATGAACTCCATAATAAATATTTAAATTAAAGGTCAAACGAACAGGTCTATGTCACTCGCCTATATATGCTTATATACCTAATGAATTGATTTGTATAGTCTTTGTTAATCAGCATAATTTTCAATATAAACAAACAGATTCATTGAATTAGGATTCCCAGCCAGTATTTGCCTTTCAGTCAATGGGCCATAAAATGAGCAAACCAACTCAGGTTAGCGATATGCATCTCTTATCAATTGTGATGTCTTACACCAAGTTTTGTAAATTCAGTTAAGAAGTGTCTGGAATGACAGACCAACAGAAATTCAAATATAATGTTCCTCTTTTTTGGAATGCAAGAGATAAAAAAATGATATTTTATATTTTCTTCTGTCTAGAGCACATAGATGACATAATAACCTTGACCTACCAGTATATCAACATGTTAAAGCAAGACCAACCACAGGAATGGGTGTTTAAAGAATGTCAGGTAAGTCATAGTGTCATGGTTTCTATTTCTCCAAATAGTCTGCGCTACAGTAGCTTAGTTGGTAGAGTGCTTTTTTATGTGGGAGGTCATAGGGTTGAACCCTCCAGGTCTGACCAAGACTTGAAAATAGGTAGTGATTGTTCTTTTGCCAAGCACTCTGCATTTAGAAATGAAAGTCACAGGGTCATTTGGAAGAGACCTTAAAAACTGATACCTTGTGTCACAGCAGGTGTGGACCGTTAAGGAACTCTCCCTGCACATTCCCCAGAGCGCACTGCAAAGGTAAAAAATTCTGCCACCACCTACAGCTGGTGAAATATTCTTGAATGGAATGTAAAACCCTATTCGATCTGCATTGGCAGTCTAATGAAACCCTCTACCATTTTTGGGTGGAATAGAATTTTTTTAATACAAGGGTTCCTCATTTAAAACCTATGCAAGCTTTAACGATCCAAGACTAGGGTGGGAATCAAAAATGTATTCAGCAGAAATTGTGAATGGAACATGATGAAAATGCTTACCCTGTTGTGAGGATATAAGAATATATTATGACCAGGAACAATCTTTGAGTTGAGTAGATGTGCCAATGACTATGCATATCTTGATCACGCACATGGTTGGGAAAACATGGATTTCCCAGTTGGGGTTTGTTTGGTGAATACTTGGGAAATGGCATCCCATTTTAGTTATAAAACTTGTTATTTTTGTTTTTTATTTAACCTTTAGGATTTAAGTGCCATGACTTTCAGGTTTAAAGATAAAGAAAAGCCAAGAGCCTATGCACAGCATTTATCCTCGTCACTTCATGAAGTAAGTTTTTGTCATCACATAGACTTTTGACACATTTTATCAAACATTTTATACATGTATATTGGATGTTTTATCATTTGTTTAATTCAATTAAGAATGAAATTTAATACAATAAAACTTCTATTCATTGTTACCATTTTTTAGTCAGATTTTAGCATAATAAAGGAATTTGGCGATAGATCGAGGGGAAACTCCAAAAAATAATAGTAATAATAATAATAATTATGGAAATAGATTTTCCAGCTTTAAAACACTGTGGTGTTAAGTGAGGTATCAAAATATTGAAAGGCATTTTAACAAGGTTTAACTGTGTTTGATGTACTGGAAGTTTTATCTTTTATTTTATTTCAATATTTCTTATTAGTTTGCAAAATATTTGTGTAACCAATGACCAAAAATTTTCAGAAAAAAGTAAAATACCTACTGGCCGTAGTTTGTTTTTAGACTGAAACCTGAAACACAAATATTTTTTTGTTTGGCCTAATTTCAATCTTGTGTTAAATTTTAGTTGCTGCTTTATTTCAGAAATATCCAATGCAAGAGGTTTTAAGTGGGCCGTATCTGTTATCCGAATTCCGTCCAGACCTTATAAACATGATTGTAGAAAAACTCATCCCAGATAATATGAGGTAAACATAATATAGAAAGAAATTTAATGTGTAGTATTGTCCATAAAGTTCATTCTCTTTAGCTAAAGTTTTATCAGCTAACTCAGGATTCATTTTAGGAGGGACTGTGTGACCATTCATCCCTTATTTTGCCAATTGACTCCATTGCTAAGGTCATAGTGGGTCATATTTAACATTGTGTGAATGAAAAATATTTATGTTTTATTTATTGTTATAGACAAAAGTTTTTGAAAGTGTCCCCTCTGATTAATACTAGATTGAACACTGTTAATTCAATGCAAAAACCCCTTAATTGAAGCATCAGGTCCTGGAGACTTGCCCCTTGCTGTAGCTACCCAACTACATGTACCTTGACATATTTTTAGGTCCAGCATACTCAAATGTGTGTGCGTGGCTTGATTAAAAGAGTCGATTTTTACCTTGCTAATGTTTGCACTTACAGATAACAGCTCTCTCACTGACTAGGTCTGAGTGAAGTTGATTAACAGTGTTTTACACCAATGTCACCAGCCACCAACTTTTGGCAAGCAAACTATGAAATTTAATGCCTAATGAGTTATTGTACCAGGGTTAAGGGAGAAGAACTATGATCCAATATGATCTATTAGTGCTTCAGGCCACTTTACCATTGAGACCCCTACTTAGGTTACACTAGGTGCATATTAAAGTTGTAAAAGTTTGTCAGGCGTCTAAAGATTAGGGATTTTCTTTTGGTACTCTGGGTTTCCCCACCATTATTGATCACCTTGATCATGTTGATATGCATGTAATTGAAACAATTTGACAAGAAAAAAACCCACCATTTCAGTCAACCAATGCGTAGTAATAATATTGAGTGTTAATTTTAGAGTTGCAGTTGTTGCCAAGAAATTTGAACCAAAAGCAAAAGAAACAGAAAAATGGTATGGGACCAACTATCATCTAGAAAAAATTCCAGACGAAAAAATCAAGGTATTGTGATTTTTTCTGACTTTTTTTTTATTCGAATCAAATTATAACATGAAAAACTCATTTATAATACTAACGTATGGTTGTGGTTTGAAGTCTTCTGTAAAATAAAAACATAAAAAAAAGGATTATTTGGGTCAAAAAAGAATGCTGGCAATAAAACAGGTATTAAAACCATTATGGGTCATTACAGCAACTCACAGAGTTAAGAGGTGTGTAAGTTAATTTGGTTGTTTTTGAAACAGAAAAGGTCTTCTTTTCTTTTCCTTTTGCTTGTGCTGTTAGCCATTATAGGGAGATAGAGTTATCAGTTAGCTGCAAGGCGTGTGGCCTGGATGAGGGACTCATGGTCTGTGAGAGTGTATGCCACTGAGTCATCCCATCAGATTCTGGGTCTACCTCTCTGCTGCAAGGCGTGTGGCCTGGATGAGGGACTCGTGGTCTGTAAGAGTGTATGCCACTGAGTCATCCCATCAGATTCTGGGTCTACCTCTCTGCTGCAAGGCGTGTGGCCTGGATGAGGGACTCATGGTCTGTGAGAGTGTATACCACTGAGTCATCCCATCAGATTCTGGGTCTACCTCTCTGCTGCAAGGCGTGTGGCCTGGATGAGGGACTCATGGTCTGTGAGAGTGTATGCCACTGAGTCATCCCATCAGATTCTGGGTCTACCTCTCTGCTGCAAGGCGTGTGGCCTGGATGAGGGACTCATGGTCTGTAAGAGTGTATGCCACTGAGTCATCCCATCAGATTCTGGGTCTACCTCTCACTTACATGCCAGAGTACCTGAGTGTGTATACTTGTTGGACTGGTTGGTTGGTAGGCATACAAGTGAGGTTTCCAAACCAGTTGATCCTCTGTTGTTTAGTCTGTTGTATGACTTGTGTTGTTCCTACCATATAATTCATTGCCTCATTCGTGATCTTGTCTCGTCTTATCTTCCTCAAGCATATCACTTGTGAACCTTGACTCTTCTCATCTTGTTCACTGCTTTCCTTAAGTATATCACTTGTGAAACTTATCCCATATATATGGTCTTGGTTACTGCTTTCCTCAAGCATTGCATCTCACAAGTGGTCAGTTATAACATTTTTACTAATCAACCATATTACCAGTCAGGTTTCAATACTATGACAACTCAACTTATCAACTTGGCTTCACCAGTGAGATAATTTACAGTAGGTTTATATAATTTTACATTTTTCTCTATTCTTTTTTCTGTATATAATTATTTTACATCTGTTACAATTGTCTTACCAAAAAAAAAACTTGCTACTTTAAATTGAAAATTCCAATAACCTAAAAAAATAATATTTTCGTCATAGTGTTTTATTACTTCAAACATCTTTCATTAAGCTGACCTAATATTTTAAAAAAGAAATATTTTATGTAAACAATTAAGAAAGTTCGGTGAACCAGAACCAATGCTTATAATGTTAACCAAATAACATTTCTAGTTTGATTGGAGGTGTTCATCTAGTTGTCTCTATGTAATCTTTAATACAACTAAATGTATGCAATAAACAATAATTAAAATTGTGTTTGAGCAATAAAAATTATTATTATTATCATTAACAAGTTCAAATAATTCAATTCTCCTTTGTTATAATCATTTCTGTTGATTGGATTGACTCTCAGTAACATCATCTTATTATGGATTGGCTCTCAGTAACATCATCTTATTATGGATGACACACAGAGACATATGAATTCCTACACCATATTGATGCAATTTTTACTTGCTACAGCTATATTGTTGTTTAAATTATTGATTTTTTTTGTACGAATTATTCAGTGTGCAAAATGTCGAATTCTTTCATACTTCTATAACAGGAAGAAAATAATTTCATTTATATATCAACACATCAACCAATTGTTTTTGATGTGCAGTGAAGCCTCTTTACACTGGTGATCACTATGGCAACCTAGTTGGTAGAGTGCTTGCTTTGTATGTGGGATGTCTTTGGTTTGAACCCTGGTCGAGTTTGACAAAAACATGAAATATATAACGAGTGTTTTTCGCCAATCACTTGGCATTTAGAAATGAAAATCACCTTTTTCACAGCAATTTGGCATTAGTTTGATCTAGTGGTGTGACACCTGTAAGTTGTAACTAACTATTAAAAAAGTCATTAATAAAACATATCAAAGTTTGTAATATCTGAAAACTCTTGCCTAGCTATAAACTACATTTATTGGGTCCTCCAAACTTTAGGGTTTGACTTGTATATATTGTGTTGTAGTGGGGCTTAGCTAGTTGTGGTGTTGTAGATATAATAGTGATTTACTGTCAGAACTTCTGTTCCAGATCTTTAAGTTTTGTAGTAGAACAATTGTTTTTCAC